>CM033730.1:31842702-31942791 GCA_019671005.1 Hibiscus mutabilis
GGAATACCTTCAGCATTTGGAACTTATTCTACAAAGATGCATGGAAACTAACCTGGTCTTGAATTGGGAAAAATGCCACTTCATGGTGAATGATGGCATAGTTCTCGGACATAAAGTGACTAGAAAGGGACTGGAAGTAGACAAACAAAGGTCGAGATAATTAAACAATTTCCACCACCCACAAGTGTCAAACATATTAGAAGTTTCTTTAGACAACAGGTTTTTATCGCCGCTCTATTAAAGACTTCTCAAAAATTTCTAAACCTTTATGCTTACTTTTGGAACAGAATACCACTTTTGCATTGGATAATTCTTATTTGAAAGCTTTTTAGGAATTGAAAGACATGTTAATTAATGCCCTCATAGTCATGGAACTAGACTGGAATGAGATGTTTGAGCTCATATGCGATGCCAACGACTACGCTGTTAGAGCTGTGCTAGGAAAGAGGCATGGTAAAATTTTCAATACCATCTATTATGCTAGCCGTATGTTGAATGAAGCGTAACTTAACTACACAACAATTGAGAAGGAATTCCTTGAAGTTCTCTTTGCATTCGACAAATTAAGATCATACCTAGTGGGTAATAAAGTTGTGGTATACACAGACCACTCGACAATCAAATACATCATGGCCATGAAAGATGCCAAACCTCAATTGATCTGATGGAAAATTTTGTTACAAGAATTTCATCTCGAGATACGAGATAAGAAGGGGAATGAGAACTTGGTGGCTGATCATTTGTCTCATTTAGAGCACCACCATGAGGATGGCAATGCCACTACCATTAGAGACGATTTCCCTGATGAACAGTTACTTGCAATCACTACCATTCAATGGTATACTAATATATTCAACTACTTAGTTAGCAATATAATGCCACCAGATTTATCAAGAACGCAGTAAGTGATTTTAGATAGATATCCAACAATACTATTTTGATGAGTCGTTCTTGTTCAAACAATTTGCCGACCAAATCATTCATCATTTTGTACCAGAGGATGAACAACAAAACATTCTTCAGCTCTGCCATGCAGCGCCATATGGAGGTTGTCGCAACCCTTTTTCTCTAGGGCTCGACGTTTTAAAAACAAACACAACAGAGTCGCCACTAATTATTTAAAAGGAGTGATTGGATCACCTAAAACGGGTTATTTTAATAAAATCATTTTATTTTATGTGTGGGGAAGGGTTAACACCCCTACAACGTCAAAAATTAGTACCTAGCCGATTACAAAATGTTTTAAAATTAAAATTTGCAAGTTCCTATAAAAAATTAACTTATTGTCTATTATGAATATAATCTCTTTTTAATGGTTCCACAATCCGGTGAGTGAACTCTAATCACCGCCAACATTTATGGCGCTAACCCATCACTTTCTTTTGATGGGACACCGCATTGCAAATTATATATCATGTTATGCAATATGCATAGAATTAAAGAATGCCATACAAAATTAAAGGATATCATAAAAAATAAAAATATATATGTATAAATAAGTAAACATTAAAAATAGGATAAGATTTACAAATTTGGAAAGGTGCATCATTCCCTAAATTGGTTCAACACTTTGATATACAAACTGAATTTAAAAAAATAAAAAAAAAAAATAAAAAAATTAATAGAAAAGCATATTTTTAAAAAAGAGGTTTAATAATAAAAAACAAATTGAAAAGAAATCAAACACGGTGACCAAATTAAAAATGAAATAAATCAAAGGCCAAATTTGCGGAAAATAGTGACCAAATTGAAATGAAAAAAAATGTGGTATCATATGGAGCAAAGAAAAGTGAGGCAGAAGAACTTAATGAAGGTAATTTTTCCCATTTTATTTTAAAACATATGGGTATAAACCCCACTTTCACAAGCACTTCTTTATTTTTTCCTTCAAATTTTTTGGATCAAACACCCCCATTTTGATTTCTCTCAAATGTTCATCGATGTTCTTCATGGGATGAAGAACTCGGTGACCATCCACAATGCCGGCCACCTTCCACCGGCCACAAAAACCTTTCGATATCTTTTTTAAACACAAATATTCGAATCTTTCAAAACCCAGATTTTGAAAAATCAAGCAAAAATGTTCAAATCCTTCTCTTTTTATTAAAAACATTTTGACTCCTCCGATGAGCATGCATCCATCACTAGTGATACAAACTCGAATCGTATATGCAGTAGCGACTTGAAAAGATAAACCTTTATCCTTTTTATCAACAATATTCGAATTAGAAATGCAAACAATAATATAAAAGAAAGTAGAAAATACCTAGAAAAAATGCTTGCTTGCTTTCTTCTTATTTCTAGAAAATCTGAAACAATTAGTAGTGGGTATTATCGGATCAAAATCCCAATTTCAATTACAAAGGATTGCTAGGATTATATAGGTATTTTCATACCAAAATTACAAGAGAAAATAGAATAAAAATTGCCAATTTTGGTTGATTTCTTTCCATGTTCGATGTGATTCGGATTCCATTCCCCTCTTTGTCTAATCCGATTTGGCTTGACTAATATTCTTTCCCCTTTTAAAAATTTTCTTTTGATTTGCTTTGACCAATCTTTCCCGATTTTCCTTTTTTGTTTTCAGTAGTAGCAAATGGTAAGGAGGCGAGGTTGTCGTGGTTTTTGTTGGACGTGATGAGCGGATGGTGAAAGTGAGTGGGCAGCATGGCCGACGAGCTGAGTGAGTGATAGGATGATGCGGATGTCAACACGCATAGAATGAGAGCCAAACAACCTTGGTATGCTGCGTGTGGCGGCCGACGGACGTGAATAGCGGCTGCGAAGATGGTGTAGTCACCGACCACGTCTGACAACCTTGGAACAACCTAGCATCGTGGTTGCTGGCGCGGGTTTGTCGCTTCGGTGAGGGAGGAGTTGGGTGCTATGAGCGCGTGGTCCCCATACACGTGGGGATGGTTGGTCTTTTCTCTAGATGCAATCTGGACCGTTGGGTCTAGCTTAGATCTAACGATTAAAAGCTAGCTGCACATGGGATAAAAAGGGTCAACTAAGGTTTTATTTTTGGGCCAAATGGGCCATTGATTTAACATGGGTTGTATTTTAAATTAAATGGACTTCCTTTTTTTAATGGAGTCTTTTATTATTTTTTGGGTTTTATTTAACAAGTAATAACAAATATAATAATAATAATAATAAAATTAATAATAAAAAATAATAATATAATAATACAAATAAATAAATAAATAAATATTTAAATGGTAAAAATTGAGTGACAACAGCTGCCCCTCTTTGCTCATTCTGGTGAAACAGGGATGGAGCAAAGAACAAAAGGCACTGATTTTTATTGATCGTTAATTCGATGGTCATCAAACAAGGTTCCATTCTCCTCATGTCCGAACGAGTAGGCGGTTTGCTGAAAAATAAAGGTTGCTATAAAGTAAGGTTCTATTCTCTTTATGCCTAAACAGATAGGCGGGTTCCATTCTACTTATGCTTGAACGGATAGGCAGGTTTCATTCTCATTACGCCCAAACGGATAGGTGGGTTTCATTCTTCTCATGCCGGGTTCCATTCTCCTTATGCCTGAATAGATAGGTAGGTTCCATTCTCCTTATGCCCAAACGAATAGGCAAGTTCCATTCTTCTTATGCCCGAACGGATAGGCGGGTTCCATTCTCCTTATGCCCAAACGGATAGACGAGTTCCATTATCCTCATACCTAAATAGGTAGTCAGGTTGTTGAAAATAGTGTCAGGAACAAAGTCAACTGATCACTTTAAAAGCATGGCATGGTGACGTAACAAACTAATGCCTTCTACTTGATATGGCATGGGGATGTAACCAACTAATGCCATTATCTGGAGATAGTGATAGGAACAGAGTTCAACTGATCACTTTAAAAGTAGGGCATGGGGACATAACCAACTAATGCCTCCAAGTTGAAAAAAATTGACATGAGGACGTAACCAACTAATGTCAAATTTGAAAGGTAGCGATAGGAACATAATCAATTAATAACTTTAAATAGTAGGGAATAAGGACGCAACCAACTAATGCTTTCTGCTTGATGTGGCATGGGGACACAACCAACTAATGCCATCTTCGCAGGATAATCCAAAATCCTGTAGAAATGATAATGTTTATGATAATTATGCTTATAGGGATGCCTAGTATGTGAATGCATGTCTTTTTCTCTCTTTTTTTTTTTTTTAGGTTTTTTCTTTTCTTTAGTTTTTCCATTGGGTTTTTTCTCTTTACTTTCGTGCACATTTTCTTTTTTAGCCCAGATAAGGAACTATGCCTTGCCATTTTATCCTTTGTATTTCTTTGCTTCATGGAAAATATATGATCTTGGCATATTTGCTCACTCAACCCAAACAAGCAGCCATTTCCACTATCTTTATTTCAACATTCTTTTTCTTTGTACCTCTTTTCTTCATAGAAAACATCTGATCCTTGCACTTCAAATGTTTCATATTTCAACAAACTTACTTTATTGTAGTTGATACATCAATATTGAGTGAAAGCTCCGACCTACTCTTAAAACAATGTTAGGCCCTTGTGAATTTTTGAAATGTTCATAAAGAATCCCCTCCTTACATGTCTTCAAATGATATTTGGCTTTAATCTCTTCTTCTCCCACCTATCAAAGTCAAGGATCTTGAATCCTTGATCAATGCAAATTGCACCAATCTGATGGCAAGATTTTCTTACCGGGCACAACTTTATCCCATTTTGTGTTTTTAGGGATTTTTCAATTTGCTACATCTCATGTGAGGGTCTTGCTTGACACATGGTCGATCCTAAACTCTTCAATCACATGTTTTCTTTACCTTCTTAATGCAAGGTGATGCCCCCATTCAATCTGAGGTTCGATTGTCATTTTCTTTATTGGCGAGCCACTTCATTATTTCCTAATGCGATGACGAACATTTCCCCTGGTTTCCTATAGTTGGGATCAATACCAAGAAATCTTTTGTTTTTCATGAATCTATGTCAATTTACTTGTAAGATGCAAGATTGAAAGGAAAAAGTCATGACAAACATAGAAAAGAGAAAAGTCAAATGCCCAAAAATTCATGGTATGAATGATTCATGTAACGCATCGGTTTTGAGCCTAGAGGTTTATAGGCTGATTAGACGATTTGATGGGTCACGATTAGAGATTCAAGGATTTAAAATCAAATTAAATGATTTTTTTAGAAAATATTTGGGAAAATATATAAAAATTATTATTTAATATATGGATATTTTTGGTCTAGTCAATTTTTGAAAATGGAATTCAGAAATTGGACATTTTGGCTGGTGACCAAAATATAAGGATTGAAAACTATTTTTAGTGATTGTATTGTAAAAGGGCCAAAACTTTGAATCTTTAAGGAGCTATTTGCCCAAAGTTTAATATCAGAATTTTCTCCTTAATTGGCTATTTTTAAAAAGGTTTGGGAAGAGTATAAACGAATTTTAGGAATTAATTTTATAATTAATTTCCTAAATATCTTTAGTAACTAACTTTTCTCTAAAAGATTTTCTCTCAAATTTTATTTAGCCAAACACTCTTTTTTTCTTCAAAATCTTCAGGTAACTTCTTGATTTCTTCAATCTATTAATTGAAAAGATTTCTTAATTGATTTCTATCAAAACCTTATTGTTTTAATCTTGTTTTCTCATGTAAATCAATGCAATTAAGAGGAAAAGTCAACATTAGAGGTGAGCTTCATCCTTCTCCTCTAATGTATGGTTCGTTACTGAAATTCCCAAGTTATTGATCCTTTATGAATGTTTTCTACTAAGTTTTAATGATTTAATTATGAAAATTGGTTAAATCAAGGGTTTAATTGATGAGATCATGTGATTTTCAAATTGGATTTGTTTGTTTTTTGAGTTCTTGATTGATTTCAATTATGATTTTAATGTTATATAATGTTAACAAGTTTGTTTTAACATTGGAATCCCAAAGTTATGTGAATCTCTAATTTTCTAGGTTGTTTGTTATGTGTTTTTGAGGAGTTGTGGAGGTTTAATGTATGCTGGAGATATAAGGATCATGTTAGGTGGTTTTTGAATTTTAATTAAAGATAAATAATGGTTTGGATCGTTATTTTATGGCTAGGCTGCATTTAGGTAAAGTTGGAAGGTGTTTTTGGTTGTTTTCGAAAAGTAGTTGATGGTTTTTGGTGAAGCGAAGTTGGGGAGTTGTGTTGCTGAGATTATGGATGCATGATGATGCATTAATCCTCTGGTGTTATAAGGTTAAAACATGGGAAATTGATCCTATAGCTATCGGTGGGGCTTTGAAGGCTTTGAAGGCTTGAATTCACATCGGTAAATGAAGTTTTGCGTTGTCAGTGACTGAGAACGTGGATTTTAGCTTTGAAATGGTTAAAAGGTTGTTTTGTGAGTTTAAACTTAGCTTGAAATGTTGGTTTAAACTCGGAAGTAAGTATAAAGAGAATTTTCCCTTGGTCGTGCTTTTACAAAATGGATTTTATGCACTTTTTGAATTATATGGTACCTACTGTTTTGATCATATAATGATGATGGATGTATTTGGTAAATGATCCATGTAAGTGTGTGCAATACTTGTTTTAAAACATGATTTGTTGCTTTGGAAATGGTTTTGAATTGATGCATATAAAAATAGTGAGGTACATGGTAAATAATGAATTTTATTGGCAAGTGATGTGGTTTAAAATGTTATCGGATATAGTTGGCCGGCCATAGGATAGATAGTGCACTATAAATAAGTTGCCTCAGGTGTTGAGGGGTTTATGTGTACCGAATACTCCACCACAAGTACCCTAACTGTTGAGAGGTTATATGGTAACGAAAACTCTCGCCAGTGGATTATGTGTCTAACCGATAATAAGGGTTGTGATAGTATACGATTTTGAATGTACCTTGAATTTTGGTTGAGATGGCATGAAGTGTTGAGAGGACACTTGTTGAATCCGTGTATCCAATGTAATATTTTGTAAAGTGGAACTTGGTTTATGATCACTTGAAAGCCAATATAATTATTTATGTATCATGTTGGTGGATGTTAATGTATAATGTTGGTTTATACATGTTTACTCTTTAAGCTTTGCATATAAATTGTTATGCATGAGAAGGCTTAAATTGAGGGTTAGCAATGGGATTTTCTGTTCATCCATACATGTTGAATATGGTTTAATATGCTGGTTTTTGAAAGTGTTAATTGCATTATTTTCAAGGCATGATGTTTTATAAGATGATTGAAATGGTGTTTTCATTGTGGTTTTGGAAAATGATTTTAAATGCATTGATTGCGTGTTGTTTGAGTACTTCTCACTAAGCCTAGTGTGCTTACGCTCTCTTTGTCCATCAATGCAGAGAATTTAAGGTTGGTGGTAGCGTGTAAGCAAGGGAGATCCAAGACCTTCAGCTAATTGAACGTATGGTTTTGAACTAGACTTGTATTAATAAAGGCAATGAGGTTCATTGTGTTTTTGGGATGGTTTATGCTAAACTCCCTATTGGGAAATTTATATTGCTGTTGTGGGTTTGTAAATGGCCATTTATGTTTGATATTGCTTTGGGTTCATTTTTGGATGATTGATGGCTTGGTCTAAGCATGTCTCTAGACTTTCTTTTTAAAGCATGATGCCATGTCTTGATGATGATTCTGTGATGATATGTTAAGGATTGATCCTTAGTAATGTTGTGTATATGTTTGAAGCATATTGGTTTATGTTTGAATCCATGAAAGTATGAAAAACTAACAAGTTGGGACATTTTGGGTCCAGGCGCTTCGATACGCAGACTAGTTTACCAGTACGAGTATGATTATTTTGACCAAGGGTTTCGGTGCTCATGCAACCGTATTGGTACGGGTTGGTGTATTTTGGTTGGGTGTTTTGGTACACAAAGAGGTGTTTCGGTACGGTTTTGAGCTACTGCAATGTGGGATTTTGAGAATGTGAAAGTGTACTTATACACTTGCTCGTGTACCGTTACAGGCAACAGTTATATCAATTATTGGGATATTTTGGAGTTTTTGATTCTTACATTTTGATCCCTAATATTCGTGTATGCAATTGGTTGAGTTTGAATGATCGTTTTGAGTTGATTTTTGACATGTGAGCATGAAACCTAATTAATTAAGGATTGGTAACTTCAAAATGGGTTTAGTCCCTGTATTTTGTCAGAATTTCAATTTGGTCCCTAAATTACAATTGCGTGCAATTGGGTGTCGATTTGACACCTGATTGAGTTGATATTTCACCCGCTGCCAGTATGCACACATAGGTAATAATTTTCATCTAGATAAGATAAAAGAAAAAGACATGAACGTGAATCAAGTTAAATGTAACAGGTTTGTCTCGGTAAACCCAACATAGCTCGCTCAATTTGGTCTTGCGCCTAGACCGGGTCAGCGAAGGAGAGTACTATCGGATAATGTGCCTTGTGATGATGAGTTGAGGTGTATGGTGTGTCAGTGAGTTAAGGCTGAGCATCAATTTCCTTCCGTGTTGTTGCAACCGTTGAGGTTACTAGAATGGAAGTGGGAGAGAATCACCATGGATTTTGTGTCTAGGTTATCGTTGACGCCCACTAAAAAGGATTCCATTTGGGTGATTGTTGATCAGTTTATGAAGTGTGCATATTTTGTGCCAGTACATACGACGTATACCTTGGATAAGTTGGAAGATTTGTATATCGCTAAGATTGTGCGTTTGCATGGGGTGCCTAATTCCATAGTTTTAGATAGAGATCTGTAGTTTACAACAAAGTTTTGGGAGTGTTTGCATCGAGTTTTGGGTACATGGTTGAATTTTAGTACTTCGTATCATCCTTAGAGGGATGGTCAGTCTGAAAATGTGCCCATGTTTTGGAGGATATGTTGAGATGGTGTATCATTGAGTTCCAAGGAACCTGGGAGAAGCAGTTGCATTTGGTGGAGTTCGCTTATAATAATATTTATCAGGCTAGTATCCAAATGGCACCGTATGAGGCCTTGTATGGTAGAAAGTGTCGTACACATTTGTGTTGGGATGATGCTGGGGAAAAATATGTTTATTATCCGGATGTGTTAAAGAATACGAATGAGAAAGTGAAGCTCATTTATGATCGCTTGAAGGCGGTTTCGTATCACCAGAAATCCTACGTGGATTTGAAGCGTAGAGAGATAAAGTATGTGGTTGGTGATCGCGTGTTCTTGAAGGTATCACCTTAGAAGAAGGTGATGTGGTTTGGACGTAAGGGTAAGTGTAGTTTGAGGTTCATTGGACCGTATAAGGTTGTGGAGCGTATTGGTCTTGTTGCGTATCGTTTGAGGTTACCTCATGAGTTGGAGAAGATACATGATGTGTTTCATGTATCGATGTTTGCAGTCGGATCCATCGCATGTTATTTCGTGGAGGATATTGAGTTGTATTCAGATTTTTCCTATGATGAGGAACCGATAGAGATCATTGACTCTAGTAGTAAAGTTCTTCGTGGCGATACGATTGAGCTAGTGATGGTGTTGTGGCGACATCGTGGAGTTTAGGAGGCCACAAAATTTCCTAAGTGGGGGAGAGTTGTAACGCCACGGTTTTGGGCCTAGAGGTTTATAGAATGATTAGACGGTCCGATGGGCCGGTATTAGAGATTCGAGTCAGATTCGAGATTTAAAATCGGATCAAATATTTTTGAGTGAGAAAATATTTGGGAAAAATATCTAAAAATTATTATTTAATATATGAATATTTTTGGCCAAATCAATTTTTTAAAATGGAATTCGAAAATTGGACATTTTGGCTGGTGACCAAAATGTAAGGATTGAAAACTATTTTTAGTGATTGTTTTGTAAAAGGGTCAAAACTTTGAATATTTAAGGAGCTATTTTCCCAAAGTCTAATATCAGACTTTTCTCCTTAATTGACTATTTTTAAAAAGGTTTGGGAAGAGAATAAATGGATTTTGGGAATTAATTTTATAATTAATTTTCTAAGCAACTTTACGTAACTAACTTTTCTCTAAAAGATTTTCTCTCAAATTCTCTTCAGCAAAACACTATTTTATTCTTCAAAATTATCAAATTCTCTTCGGTTATTGGGATATTTGACATTTCTTGATTCTTACATTTTAATCCCTAATATGTGTGTATGCAATTGGCTGAGTTTGAATGATCTTTTTGACTTGGTTTTGAAATGTGAGAATAAAACCTAATTAATTAAGGATTGGTAACTTCAAAATGGGTTAAGCCCCTATAATTTGTTATAATTGCAATTTTGGTCCCTAAATTGCAACTCCATGCAATTAGATGTCGATTTGACGCCCGATTGAGTTGATATTTCAACTGCTGCTAATATGCACATCATATGTTATAATGTTTCATCTAGATAAGATAAAACGAAAAAAATGGATGTGAATCGATTTAAATCTTATGGGTTTGTCTCGGCAAACCCAATGTAGCTCGCTCGGTTCGGTCTTGCGTCTAGACTGGGTCAAAGGGGTTACATTTCATGAATCCATCAACCGGATAATGTCCCACTTTTAGGTGATTCTCTTTTAACTCACCAACTCCCCAAATTTCACTTTCCCTCTTCTCTAATCTCAATCAGACATTAAGAGTTTAGAGATCCTTAAATAAAGGTTAACTCAATTGGGTGGAATGTGTTTTAAAAATAAACTCCTTTTTTAGGTGTTCATGTGTGACCCAAATCGTCTTTAAAGGCTTATAATGTAGGCTAGGCTCAGGTTAGCAAGAAAATGATATATAGGTCCAAATACATGTTTAAGGGTGATTAAACCAAGGATCAACCTTTCTTGATGAAATCTTCATTCTTCATTTATTCTCTGGATCACTCTAGACTACCCATTTTGGGTTTTCACCCTAGAGTCCATTTCCTTTTCTGGAACATGCCTTGTTTGAAAGATTTCTTACATTCATTTTTCTTGTTTGAAATTTCCTTTGTACTTTAGTTTTCTTTTTTTTTTCTTTTTATTTTTGTCATTTCATTTTGAATTTAGGACATTCAACTTGATTTGATATGTTTTCTTTCTTTCTTGCAAACAATCTTTGATCCTCTTTGCCCCACAGTGTCGAGAGTGACCCTTGGTTAGGGTTTAATCAAAAAATATATATCAAGCTCAAAGAGACAACAATGAACTTTTTCTTATTTGTGAAGGGAAATAAAGGAATGCCAAATGTCATTTCACACACAAATATTGTCGAAGAGAAGCAATCTTCAGTTGGTAGATGCTTTAGAGTTATCACTTCATTCAAAGACCTTAACAACAATCTGTGAGAGGAACATTCACTCAAAGTCTGTATATGGGATCTCCCTATTAATCCTGAGCACACTTTATTGTCTCTCTATCTCGGGATTAGATTTAAGAATCATTCATACAATCAATAATAAGGGCTCTGCCAAGAATCCTTGGTTAGGGTTCAATAAAAAATATCAAGCTCAAAAGGGACAACAATGGACTTTTTCGTATTTGTGAATGGAAATGAAGGAATGCCAAATGTCATTTCACACAGAAATATTCTCGAAGAGAAGCAATCTTCAATTGGTAGATGTTTTAGAGTTATCACTTTATTCAAAGACCATAACAACAATGTCTGAGAGGAAAATTCACTCAAAATCTGTATATGGGATCTCCCCATTAATCGTGAACACACTTTATTGCCCCTCTATCTCAGGATTAGATTCAAGAATCATTCATACAATCCATAATATGGGCTCTACCAAGAAGATGTATTTTGGAAGAGAAAATGGATGTGAATGAAAAAAAGAAAGCAGATGTTTGCCACTTGAGAAAATAAAGGGAATGTATCTTTAAAACAAGTAAATTAACATATAAGCCCTTACAAAAGATCCCTAATGATCACATACAAAAGAAAAGGGTTGGTTCTAAGTATGACCCCAACATTGTCTAGAAAAATTAAACATTATTCCAAAAAGGCATGGATGAACTCTAGCCAAGCTTGACCTGTCTACTCCGCGACAAAATTCTATTGGTGGAGTAGTTCAGGTTATAGGCACTTCTTCCTCGAGTCTTCACTTTTGATGGCCACAAATATCAACTCCCCATTCATGACCAAGTCTGCGAAACCTTTGGTGGTATGGTTTAACATATGGTCATAGATTGGTCTATTTAAAGTCTCCACGAACGTCAGAGTAACCTCATTTTCCAACAACATAGGTTGAACTTGGGCCGTCATACTTCACCACCTCTGGGCATACTGGCGAAAACTCTCATTGGGTCTTTGTTCCATATCCTGCAGTACGATCATGCTTGGGACTATATCGGTTGCATGCTTGTACTATTCAAGGAAAGCTCTTGACAAATCTTCCCAAGTTCGTATGTTGACCCGGCTTAGTTGAGTATACCATCGGGTAACAAATCCTGATAAACTATCTTGGAAACAATAAAAGATTAGTTTCTCGTTCTCCAAGTGCGGTGACATTTTTTGGTAGTACATGGTCAAGTGTGCCGAAGGGCAAGTGGTCTCTTCATACTTCTCAAAGTTGGGAGTTTTAAATTTTGGGGGAACGACCATGTCAGACACTAGGCTTAGATCCCTAGCATCTATGCCACTATAAATGTTTCCTCCTTGCAGGGCTTTGATGATCTTTTCGAGCTTGTCACAACGATCTTCTAGCCTCTTATTCACTTTGGCCACGTCGGCTGCCTTATTGAGAACCTTAATGCCCTGGTTCTCCCCATGATTCATCCCAAACTCTACTGGAATATGGGTTGAAGTTCCTATTATGCAGATCTAAAATCTCCTATTCGGTAGAAATGACTCTTAGGTCATCCCGAGTTAGGGCGATAAAACATCAACGGCTTCAACTGTCTTTCCTTTTTCTGGGTCTCTGAATCCCAACATAGCCGTTATTGGCTGACAGTTTTTTCTGAGCTTGTGTAATTTATTCCTTCAAGTCTTCCTCCATTTTATCGAGCCTATCTTGGGTACTCTTGTGGTTTATTTCTAGAGTTTTCAATATGTTCTGTATAGTCTTAGCTCGAGTATTGTATTTGTGCAGAATCTTGCTACTTGAATGGAATTTGCCAAAATTAATCTTTTTTATTATGTGTGTATGTATGCAATGGTCACAACATAAACTAATGCAAACAAACAACAAACAAAAATGTGAATGCATGAATGGAGGTGAAGGGCCATCGATTTCGTTAAGGTATTGCTCTAGAGGTAGATTTTCATTGGATGTTGAAGTTCCTTATTACAGAAGATTCTGAACTATGTTACGAGTACATCTTAGATCAAGCACCCAACTCTTTTATCTCTTCGATCAGCCACATGAGTCTTATCCCCACTTCCCCAATTGGTCTGACATACTGGCGCAGAGTTGAAGCTTCTTTGGCCAACATCATCACATGCCTGGCTACATCTTGGACTTTGTCGAATTCGCTACGCTCTTATGGCATTGTCCATAAGATGAGTAAACTAATAGTAATTGCCCCTTTCATTGATATCTTCGATGACCAAAATCTTTGTCCTATATTCTTAAATAATGTTATCCATGTGCCCACTGGTTGACCTCGGACCAGTGATGTACACTCGCATTATCTTACTCTTTCTGGAGGACTCTTTTATCCATTGTGAAAAACTGTTTTCTACTTGAGCAATGTGCTTTAGACTCGACCCCTTCTAGATATGAGATGCATGCAATAAAAAAATATGCAAAACAAGAAAAATAAAGGTTTAGTACTCTTAAAAAACAGAAATAAAATATAAAAGGTCTAAAATAATTTCATTGTATGAATAATAACTAGGCAGCACATTCCAACATTTCTGGACATGTCTCCACGGACTATCCTTACGAAATAGTTTTGACCAAACTCTAACTTTAAGGTTTTACACATGGCTCTATTGGGGGTGGGCTTCTAGATTCACAAACAAAAGTTTGGTTCTAAAGAGGTTCTCGAGCTGTCCTCCCTGTCCCCTACTAAGGGTAGCAAGGCCCTTGATTCTCACCCTTTATAGGCTTCAAATGAATCAAGTTCAACTCAGGAGGACCCATTTTCCTATTTCTTCACGAAGGATCAATATCCTTACAAAGACATAGGGCATATGAGTCTCGAATGTACATGCTAGGCTTATACGGAGAATCAATATTCTCACATGAGCAAAGCGTTCTCCCCTCACTTACACAATCAGGATAAAGCTCGGGCATAGAGCTTATAATCAAGCTTTAAATGCGTAATTGAGAACATATTCATAAATGGACAATTAAGATAAATTTTATACGAACTTCAAAAATTCCGACATTAAAGCAAAATGTAACCGGCATGTGTCTTGACTATCTTTTTTGTAAAAACAAAAAGTAATCCGCAGCGGAGTCGCCAAGATGTCACAACCTTTTTTTCGAGTCTCGACATTTTAAAAACAAAAACAACATAGTTGCCACCAATCTTTTAAAACGTGTGATCGGATCACCTAAAACGGGTCATTTTACTGAAATCATTTTATTTTATTAAAACAACAATTTTGTTACGCGAGAAAACAAAAACGGGTTTAGGAGTCAATTACACATGGGGAAAGGTCAGCACCCCCACAACGTCCAAAAATTGGTCCCTTGCCGATTACAAAATGTTTTAATGTCAGAATTTGCAAGTTTGTATAAAAATTTAAATTATTTTCCATTTATGAATATGATCTCATTTTAAAGGTTCCACCATCCGATGAGTGAACTCTAATCACCGCCAACATTTCTGGCGCTAACCTGTCACTTCCTTTTGATGGGACACTGCATTGAAAATTATATGTCATGTTATATGATATGCATAGAATTAAAGAATGTCATACAAAATTAAAGGATAACATAAAAAATTAAAAAAATAAATGTATAAATAAGTAAACATTAAAAAAGTATAATATTTGCAATTTTAGAAAGGTGCATCATTCCCTAAATCAGGCCAACACTTTGATATACAAACTGAATTTAAAAAATGCAAATAAAAATATTAATAGAAAAGCATATTTTCAAAAAAGAGGTTTAATAATAAAAAATGAATTGAAAAGAAATAAAAAACTGTGACCAAATTAAAAATGAAATAAAATAAAAGGCCAAATTTGCAAAAAACAATGACAAAATTGAAATGAATGAAAATATGGCATCATGCAGAGCAAAGAAAAGTGGGGACGAGAGACTTAATGGAGGTAATTTGCTCATTTTGTTTTAAAACATGTGGGTATAAAACCCACTTTCACAAACACTTTTTTATTTTTTCCTTTTAATTTTTTGGATCAAACACCCCCTTTTGATTTCTTTCAAGTATTCATCCATGTTCTTCATGGGATAAAGAACTCGGTGACCATCCACAGTGCTGGTCGCCTTCCAACGACGTCGGCCGTTGTCTACTGGCAGTGGAAAACCTTTCGATTTCTTTTTTTAAGCACAAATATTTGAATCTTTCAAAACCTTGATTTTGAAAAATCGAGGAAAAACGCTCGAATCTTTCTCTTTTTCTTAAAAACATTTTGACTCATCCGGTGAGTATGCACCCATCATCAGAGATACAAAATCGGATTGTATATGTGGTAGCGACTTAAAAAGGTAAAGCTTTATCCTTTTTTCAACAATATTCGAATCCCAAATGTAAACAATAATATAAAAGAAATTAGAAAATACCTAGAAAAAAATGCTTGCTTGCTTCTTATTTCTAGAAAACCCGATACAATTTGTAGTGGGTATTGTCGGATCAAAATCTCAGTGCCAATTACAAAGGATTACTAGGCTTATATAGGTATTTTCGTACCAAAATTACAAGGGAAAATGGAATATAAATCCCTAATTTTTGGTTGATTTCTTTCCATGTTCGATGTGATTCAGATTCCTTCCCCTTTTTGTCTAATCCGATTTGGCTTGACTAATATCCTTTCCCCTTTCAAAAATTTCCTTTGATTTGCTCTGACCGATCTTCCCTTTTCCTTTTTTATTTTTGGCAGTTGGAAATGGTAAGAAGGTGAGGCTGTCGTGGTTGCTGGTGGAAGTGATGAGTGGATGGCAGAAGCAAATTGGCAGTCTGGCCGATGAGTTGAGCGAGCGACAAGATGATACGGATGGCAGCACGCGTGAAATGGGTGTCGAATAACCTGGTATGCTGTCTATGGCTGACGCGAATCACGGCTACGAAGGTGGTGTAGCCACCGACGACGTCTGATGACCTCAGAACGGCCCAACGTCGTGGGTTTCGATGCGGGTTTGCCGCCTGGGTGAGGGAGGAGTTGTGTGCTACGAGCATGTGGTCCCCACGTGCGCAAGGGGTGGTTTGTCTTCTCTCCAAATGCAATCTGGACCGTTGGATCTACCTTTGATCCAACGGCTAAAAGCTGGCTGCGCATGGTATAAAAAGGTCAACTAGGGTTTTATTCTTGGGCCAAATGAGCCACTAATGTAACATGGACTCTATTTTAAATTAAATGGACTTCCTTTTATTAATAAACTCTTTTATTATTTTTTTGGGTTTTATTTAACAAGTAATAACAATATAATAATATCACTATACTATATAATAATAATAATATAATAAAATTGGTAATATAAATAAATAATTGGGTAAAAATTGAGTGACAACAAAGGTCACTTTGCTAGAATGAAGACAACAGCCAAGGTGCTACAGTCAGGATTTTTTTGGCCAACATTATTCAAGGACGCCCATTATTTTTCCAAGGCGTGCAGCAGATGCTAGCGTACTGGAAATATTTCTAGCAGACACCAATTGGCATTTCAGAATATTATGATGTGGAGCTATTTGATGTGTGGGGGATAAACTTTATGGGCCCATTTCCCCTATCGTTTGACAATTTATACATACTTGTTGCAATAGATTATGTCTCAAAGTGGGTTGAAGCGGTTTCTCTCCGTAAAAATGATGCCAAGGTTGTTGCCAAGTTCTTACACAAGCACATCTTTACTAGATCTGTTGCCCCTAGAGCCATCATACATGATAAAGGTACTCATTTTAAATAAACGGCCAGAAAGAATTGTCACTGTGCAGGTATGGAATCCAGCAGAGAATTGCCACTGCCTACTATCCTCAAATAAATGGCCAAACAAAAATTTCAAACAAGGAGATAAAAAGCATCTTGTAGAAGACTGTGAAACCAACTCGGAAGAACTAGTCTTTGGGCTAGATGATTCCTTGTGGGTATACAAAACAACCTTCAAAACACCATTAGGTACTTCCCCATACAAGCTTGTATTTGGGAAGTTATGCCATCTTCCGGTGGAGTTAGAGCATCGAGCCTATTAGGCAACCAAACATTTCAGTATGGAAGGAGGTCTGTAGGTGAGAAACGTTTGCTAGATTTGAATGAGCTAGAAGAGTTCAGGGAACAAATCTATGAAAATGCCAAGCTGTATAAAGAAAGAACGAAGAGGTGGCATGACCGTAGAATTTTGCCAAGACAATTCGAGGTTGGGCAGAAAGAGTTGTTATTTAATTCTAGGAAAACTCAAATCCGGATGGCCATGGCCATTTGAAGTTGTCAAGCCCTATACTCATGGAGTAGTTGACATCAAAGATTCAGAAGTAGGGATAACATTCAAAGTAAACGGCCAAAGATTGAAGCATTATTAGGAAGGAAGTCAGAGTAATGCCAATGAGATTATTCTCCTAGCAGAGATTCAGTAAATTTGATCATCATCATTTGATCATTGTATATAGTTAGGATAGTTATTTTCTTTTTGGTATTTTGGTTTATTTACTTTAGTTTGTCTTTTTCTATTTTGAAAGGATTTTGTGAGTGTTAGTACAAGTTGTTTTGCCAAGGTAGTATGCCATGATAGGATGACATTTGGACACCCATCATCACGAGGAGTGGTAACACGTAGACTATTTTCAGATAAGGCCCAAGGGAGAGTATTTTTTTCTGAGCGGGAAAACCCTAGCCGCCGCTAAGTAAATTTTCAAACTTTGAAATTTTACCCTTTTTCTTTTACCCCATTTCATTTCCTGCGCCGTCAACTCCCACTCTCCTAAACCCATCGTTATCCCCCCATACATGCTATAACTAACATGATATCTACTAACTCCATTTTAAACCAATCCAACCCTCCTCATTAATCCTTATTTAACTTCCATCTCCCCCTTAATCAAGAACATTTCACATTTCAATTCTCTCACACCGGCAAGAACATCAAGAACCCAATTTTTTATCTTTTACATCGATCAACCCTTTTTCCGCAATCTCTTTTAATGGAATCTTCATCAAACTTGCCCTAAATATTTTTTAACGATGAGGCGAAGAAGAAGTATGAAGAGAACTACGCTGCACAAACCTTTTGCTATGAAAAAGGGTTCGAATTCAAGAATGAGCCTAAACTGGGGTATTCACCGGAAGTGGTTGTCATCGTCTAGAAACACAAATGGGAAGTCTTTTGCCAACAACTCGGGGAATTCCACTACACCATTGTTCGTGAATTCTAATCCCACCTCACCACCAAGGCTTCACATTTTTTGTTTGTGCGAGGTAAGTGTGTTCAACTTGATGAAGGGTATGTTAATCACATATTTACTTTAGATGGTGTAGGGGAAGAGCATTAGGCATTTGTAAAATCCATGGATGCTGCCAAGAGACAGCTGCTCTTGTAGGATTTGTACGAACTAGGCACAAAGTGGAATGTCTCTTCCAAGGGCAAGAGAATTGTGAAAAAACTGGCATTGAAACTGCATCCAAGAGTGTGGAACCATTTCTTGAAGGCCAATCTGATGTTGACCATACACAATAAAACTGTGTTAGAGGAGAGAATAACTTTTTTACACTCGATCATGATGGGAAGGAAGATCAACGTGGGTCGTCTGATCATTGATAAGACTTACAAATGTTTCGGTAAGGGTATCGACAGTTTGGTTTTTCCTTCACTAATTTCTAGAATTTGCAGGCAGCATAAGGTGCCAACACTCGACTTAGACAATGTTCAGAAATGCAAGAGACCCATTACTCCTGCTCTGTGGGGGTAATTGATTTCCAAAGAGGCTAAAGAAAAGGGCAAGGGAAAAGTTACTAAGCCAGTGTCTGCTTCCAAGACACCCAAGGTGGAACCTTTCACACCTCTACCAATTGACACAATGTCATTACTTTCCCAGAGCTATCAATGTCAGGAACTCATTCTGCAAAAGTTAGAGAAGGCTGAGGAACAAAACTTGATGCTCTGGCAATATGTTGGAGCTAGGGAATGAGCCCTAAAGAAGACTCTTGAGGGTATTGCCACCAATATTGTTCCACTGTTTCTAAAGTTCTCAACTAAGCTTCATGCGCCTGAAGGAATGCTATTCAACCCTTAGTCTGTCCACACTCCAACCCAGCAATCTGATGCTACAGTACCAATATCCCTTGTCCTTGTTGAATATGCTAGAACTGAGACTTTGTAGGAGTATGATAATGATGTACATGTCAAGACTAATGTGCCACCCATTGCTCCATCTTTTTCAGTCGCCCTTGTAGCTCCTACCACATCTGAGCCAGCGAGGGTAATTGAGGAGGTCCTACAAGATATGAAGGCCTGCACTGCTGCTTCGAAGCCACAACTAAAAAGGAAGAAATCTTTGGCACCAAATCGAGGGAGCTTCATCAAAAGGAAGACTCGTGTCTCTCACCCAGAACATTCCAAAGGAGAGTCCTCTTCCCCTTAACTCCTTAGTTTCATAGTTGTTTCATTTTTTTATCATGCATTGCATTTGCATATATGTGTTCCCATACATTGAGGACAATGCATACCTTTGGGTTGAAGGTGTACGTTGTCTCGCATTTATTGCCATGACATTCATTTTGATACTTTTGTTCGCATTTTGTTTCCATGTAGATTAGGTATCAACATGCATACTAAACCATTAAATATTTTTTGGCACGACTTGTTTTTGAACTAATAATTTTGCCAACACATTGCTAGCATAGCTAGAATTTGCACTAGTATGCTCAGTCTGATGATGAAATTAGAATCTTTAGTTAGCATGAGCTGGTAGATTAGTAATGCAAGGTTGCTTGGCAATTGATCTCTAGCTTAGGTAACTTTAGTTTCACTTAAAATGTAGTATGCATCTAGTTCCCAGACAAATTTAAGATTCTTGAAATTGAACTCAGAATAAAAGAAATATACCAGAGTATAAATAAAGAATAAGGCAACAATGTTTTGCCAAAGGCAAGAAAATATTTAGAACACTACTCTACCTTAGAGACAATAAGTAACTTAGGGCTTCGTGGTTTTCTCCCTCTTAGTTCTCAAGCCAATAAAGCTTTAGGGTATGAGTGTAATGGGTTAGCTTAGTGATGTAGTTTGAATTAACGTGGAGGTTCATGGTATACTCCCTCTTACTTCTCACGCCAAACAGCGTCATGACGCGAACCCAAATTTAATGCCAGAAGAAGAAACCCATGGTGAAACGAAAAAACAAAAATGTATGATTTTCTGAGTTTGGGTAGAAAAATTTTCCTAAGTGAGTTAAAGGATCCTTGATGCAAACTACCCGCATTGCATACACACTTTATGACCCTATGTTAGAGCCATTTTTGCTGCACTTGAGATTGTTGATCTATTGGCATTACTGCTTTGGGATATCTGAGGACAGAACTAGGAACATATTGTATTTGTTAGTTGTGTTGATCATGGAAATTTTGTCGAGGTACTTTATTTTACTTGTCTTTACTCTTTTTAGTTGCATTACTTGAGGACAAGAAATGAACTAGGTTTGGGGGAGTGTTAACTCTTCAAAAGATCCACTTTTTATGTATATTTTGCCAGTTTATTGCTTGGTTTTGGGTATATATAGTCAGTAGATGATCAATATTCATGCCAACTTTCAGTTTAATCGGAGTTCGTTTACTAGTTCAAATAAACCATGCAATACTTAGTGACCAATTTGCAAACTTTTTAAAACTATGTTCTTGGCCTAGTAACAGAATTAATTGACATCGTATGGAAACACCTAGTGGGTGTATTCATACGGGTTGACCTAATTTGACTTTGACCATTAACCCCTATTTTGATACGCTTAGGGCGGTATCGATACCGATTTCCACAGGTTCAAATACCAGATGCTAACGATGCTTACCTGTTTCGATACAGCTGGGGATATATCAGTACTGATTGACCATGGTTGAACTGTTTCGGTATGCCCTAAGGCTGCATCGATACTACTAAGTTCACAAACCTCACCTTCCATTTTCTTATCGAAATGGCCCGAGCCCGTATCGGTGCACCTTAGTTGACTTATGCTTTGACTAATCAACTATGCAAGGTCATACCGATATAGGTTGACCTGTATCGGTACGCCCTGTACTGTAATGACAGATTTTGCCTGGTTTTTGCCCAATTTGACCTATTAAAACTTGTTGAAATACAATGAAATTTTACCAGGAACATTTGGTCATCTTAATCTACTAGCATGCAAAATTTCATGATCAAATGAATCCGTTTACCATGTTTTCACTTAATAGGCCAAACTTGCATATTTAACCTATTTTACCAAACCACTAACACACCATAACTTGCACTTTTAACTCTTTTAACATAATGGGTCATTTGTACATACAAAATGGGGCTAAACGAACTTGTCTAGACCCTACGCCACCATTCTAAGAGTTCAAGGACTAGATTAACATTACATAGAGGGTTGTGACTTGCTTCAAAAATGCTTCTTGCTCCGATCCTTGATCCAACTATGCTTTAACCTGAAAATGCATGGAAATGAGATGCATTAGGCTTACTTAGCCTAGTGAGGTAGTCATAAACAATAATATGAGCATCAATGAGAATCATGACATGTATATATCAATGTAATACATCTCAGAACATATTTTAACTATACTTGCAATTCTTATTCACATGTTTTCCTTGGATTGACATGTATTGTGGATACGCGAATTCCCAACTAACATCTCCAACAATGAATGGTCAATACCCGCCAACATCGCCACTAAGACCAACATAATCACATCCCGCCAACATCGCGAAATAAGAGCCTTAGCTCAAGGACCGTAGTTCACTCCTTACCAATACGCTCATGAATTCTATAGCATGCAAATTGTATCCCATGTCCATTCGTATCCAAGGATTCGATACTCTAAATATCAATACTTGTCAATATCAATAACAATAGCAATAACAATAACAATGCAATAGCAATGACAATGATCTTATGGCCTGTTCAATATGACTTAATTCAATTCTTATAATATCAATGATCACATGAAAACTTAATAATCGACTTGGTGACATGTTAAGCTTACCGATGATGCCTCTAATACGGTTTTAGTGCAAACATACCTTGGCCAATGATGATAATACAATAAATTGACATAAATGAATTCGGGAAGGCACCTAGCCAATCTCCTTGACTCCGACTACACTCACCAATGATTCTGAGGCTTTCAAGGCTCCCGGATGACAACTCCCTTGTTCTTGAACTTGGTTGAATTGGGAGAATTTGGTGATTCTTCACTTGGAATACCTTGAGCTACATCGAATCAAGATTACAAGAATTTTAATATCAATAATAGATTCATAGAAACTCAATAGTTATGTAAAACAATAACAATTAAGTTATGATGTCCTTAGAGAATTTCTAGCTTTCCTCGATTCTTAAACTTGACATTAAACATCATTTTGGCCTTGGAATTAATAAACCAATTGAGGACTTTTTCTTACTCGATCGATCGCTACAATATGTGATTGAGAAATAGGAGAAAACTAAGCTTGGATAATCCCTCCAATGGAGGTGCTTGCTTGAAGTAAAGAGGAAGAAGATGATGATTAAGCTACTTGGCTTAATTTTGGTAACCGGTAAGCTTCATATTCCTTTCTTTTCTTTCACTATTTGCTCAATTAAGCTTTCCTTCAATTGAAGGAAGCTAACTCAAGCATCCCACGTGTGTGGTGATTAAGCTTGAGGAGGGGCTAATTGCAAGATTAGTCCTTCAATTTTCTACTCTTTACATTTTTACCCCTCCCAGACCTCCAATTTCCACAATTAAGCCACTAAAACAAGTTTAAAGCTTACAATGGGGTCTTTAAACAGTATCAATGCTCATTTAAGATTCAATAACTAATACTATGCCACTTGATTAAATGTCAACTATAAAATTTTGACTTTCTGATGTGAAATTTCTGGTCATCAAAATTAAATTCTGACTAGGCCCGGTTTTGGGTTGTTACATTGAGGAGTTGTCAGGACTGATCGGAAATGAGGAAAACAAATTCTGCCTGACAAGTAAACAATTAAGATTTTGAATTTGGGGACTTGAAATGAAAAGCGAGAAGTAAAGATTCGTTCAACTTCCTCATCAAAAACCAAGTATGATTTGATTGAATTACTGCAAGAACTCAAAGACATCTTCGCATTGTCATACTAGGATGTATACTTGGGGTTAGATGCAAACAATGTTATGCACAAGTTACTCAGGAGGCTATGAAAACATTTATCAAATGCACAATCTTGATATCGCCGATTCTAGATCGGTCTTTAATTCTTTAACGATCTATAAAAACTCAATGGGGTGTGCTAGGCCAAAATGATGAAACAAGAAGGAAAGAGCCATTTATTATCTGAGCAAACATTCACCAATTATAAATTATGGTGCCCACCAATTCAAAAGCTTTGTTGTTCTTTGGTTTGGGTAGCTCGAAGGGTCAAACATTATATATTTGATCTCAAGAATGGGTTCTTTGAAATTCTTGATGAAAACACTAGTGTTGACTAGAGAATGGCTCGTTGGTAAATGTCATTATCAGAGTTTGATATAGCTAATATGACAAGTTTCTTGGTGAGACGTGCTTCAGAAGATCATGAGTCCTTGAACTTTAATCTTCCAAATGATGATTCAATGTGTGTAACATAAGATGAAAGAAAACAAACCTCTAGATTATGTTTAAGAGAGCATACAATGCCTTTTGATATATACGGAAGATTTATCAAAAAGCCTCCATATACTCCATGTTATCTTGGTCATGATCTATCACTTCATCAAATGGGTAGAAGCTGCTTCATATGCCGATATTACAAGAGTAACAGCTTGCAAGATGCTGAAGAGAGATTTTTTGTCGATATGGTTTGTCAGAGAGAGTTGTCATTGATAGTGCCTCTAATCTGAACAACAAGATGATATCAGAAGTCTGGTGAGCAATTCAAGACAAAGCATCTTAATTTTGTGACTAATTACTCAGAGACGAATGGGACAGTAGAGTTGGCAAACATAAACATTAAAAGATTATCTCAAAGATTTGCAAACACTGGCATGAGAAGCTACCATCAGCCTTGTATGCATATTGATCCACAGTACCATCAGCCTTGTATGCATATCGAACCACAATGTGCACTTCAATAGGGGCAACATTGTATTCTTAAGGTAATGGGATGGAAATAGTATGACTAATTGAGGTTCAGATTCCGTCGTTGGGTATTGACAAATATGAGATTGGACGACGTAGAATAGGTACAAGCTCGATAAGGTCAGTTGAATCTCATTGAAGAGAGGAGACTAAAAGTAATTTGTCATGGTTAGATGTACCGAGGAGAACGATGTGAGCTCACAACAATGAAAGTTCGTTTAAAAGAATTTTGAGAAAGGGATCTAGTGCTTGAAAAGATCTTGTCAGTTCATAAAGATTTCTGTGGGAAATGGATGCCTAATTGGAAAGGGCAATACATCATCAAGGATGACTCTTTCCAGAGGGGCGTTGATTTTAACATTAAAGATCACAGATGGGTTAAGCAATCTAATGGACTCAGACTCGATCAAGAAGTGTCACGCTTGAAGAATTAAAAAGGAGATTGAAAAAAGGAAAATAAAGAAAAAAGTAGAGTGAAACCCAAAAAGGGCATTTTGCAAAATGAAAATATCTATGGTGAAAACCTAAAAGGGCGCCTTAGATATAAAAAAATAAAAAATATATATATAAAGAAAAACAAAAGAAAAGGGGGGTTCAAGATGAAAATCTGCAAAGGGCATCTTGAAATCAAAATAGGACCTGGGTTGAAAACCCACAAAGGGTGGCTCAGATATTTTGAGATTAGGCATCCAACAAGAAACTTTCTTGGAACGTACAATTTTGCAGAATTTCAGGATGAGAAGCTCTATTTCGGTTGAAAGGCTCTCACTCCTTAATACAGTGGATACTTGAGGCATTACATTGAATTTAACATGTTTTCCATGACTTATCAAAATGATGCATTTTAGCAAAATAATATTTTGAGCCTTTCACTTATCGTTTCAACAAGCATCTTGCATATAAATCGATTAGATATAAGAAAAGCTAATGATTTCATGGGTATTATTATGATGTACTAATCCTTTAATTGTAGACAGAACATGAGGTGGCCTTGGTACTTGGTTAATAATGAAAAGTATGATGAGGAAAAGGACACAATTATGAGTGCCAAAGATATTTAAACAAAGCTGCAAGTAAGCAATATAGACAACACTGGGGGGAAAGAGAGAACATGGACCATCTTTTGGGCAAAAGCTGCAACAAGATCAATGTAACATCCCCTACCCGGTCTGGTCGAGAACCAGATAAGAGAGTGCTGCGGGTGAACTATACGATGATCGGTGATGTAAAACTTTATTCAATAAACAATATTATGACACTACTATGTCTTTAAAAATTACCAACATAAACATTAATCCAATTGACCCAATTAGAAACAATGAATCGCCAGGCAGGACTATTTCTTAACTTGTACAAGTTTTAGGGGCTAACTGCAAATCTGATAATTTAGAGGTCCTTTTATGCGATTAACCATGCCACAATGAAATTCAGTTCAATAATAACAAGCTTGTAAATTTTCATACTATTCAGAGTTCATTTACCTATTCAATTAAGCTATATGACTCTTTGTGACCATTTTGTAACACTATAAAACTGGTTTCTACATCTTTTAACTGAATTTAACTAACACCGTATCGATACCCTTAGGACTGTATTGATTCATTAAGCTATTTTTCAGATTCCAGATTCAAAGGATAGCAGGCCCGTACTGATACAGCTAAGCCCGTATCGATACTGGTTGACTTGCGTTGACCCCGTATCGATATGCTACATGATCGTATCGATACCATTTCACCCAAATTCCAGTGACAAAAATCTATACAGATACACCCCAAACCATATCAATACGCCCTGTTGACCAATGTTGACCGAACTTGAAACGCAAGGACCGTATCGATACGCTATCACCCGTATCAATAGTCCCTAACCTGTAATAACAGATTTTATCTAGTTTTTATTCGATTTGGCTTAGCAATTCATGTCTGAATGCAATAAAACTTTACCAGTAAGCTTTTAACATTATAAACTACTAGCATGCCAAATTTCATGTTAATCTGAATTCATCTACTATGTTTTCACCTTTTAAAGCCAAATATGGAACATTAACCATTTTTAATCACATTTAAAAGGTCATTTAGGGCCACTTAGTCTTATACAAAACATAGGCAACGTTTATACTTCAAAATAGTCATACGTGACTAGTCTAACTACTTTGCCACCATTCTAGGAGTTCATAAGGACAAAGCACATTACTCTAAGCTTGTGGTGACTTACCGATCTTCCAACTAACTCCGATCTCAAATCGATAACTTTCTTAACCTGAAATGTGGAAGATGAATGCATTAGACTTATATAGTCTAAGTGAGGTAGCCAATAACAATTAATGTACGTGTTATGCATTTCAACATACTTCAATGACATACTTGATAACATCTTTCACATAAGTAACGTATACACATGTCATAGCATCAATGAATAACATATTCCTTAATAATCAATATCATATGATCATCATCAATCAATCATTTCCTTGGGTCGATTCAACCGTATTTGGATATACAAATTCCACCTCATCACCATCAATAACAATACCGGTCATCCTTATCACCATCATCGTCCCTCTACCGCACCAATTATAATGTTCGAAGCCCAATACCCATACCAATGAGCTCATAAATTCTATGGCATGCCAATTGTATCCAATACTTTCGATCCCAAGGCTCAATGATCAATAATTCAATAACGGTATTTCTATAGCAATAATTTCATATCAATAGATCAATAGCTATGATTCGGTAACTATGTTCAATACAGTAATCCAATAACAATAGGCATATATCAATGTTTCAATAAACAATATGCAACATTCAATGTCTAATACTCAATGACTCCATGTAACGATGAGTCAATGATTTTGATGGCAATAACAACAATGCTTCGGACACGGATTCAATGTAATACTTACCCATGCTTACCTATATGGCTTTCGATAATATTTCATGCAAAACCCTTCGATACAATGGTTAGCAAATCAATAACCAATGATTCGAGGTGGCACCTAGCCAACTATCGAGACTCTGACTACACTCACATTGATTTCAAAGCACTAAGGCTCCCGAATAATGATTCCTTTATTCCTAGCCTTAGTTGGGGATGATGGACTAGCTTCTCCCAAACCTTGAGCTAGGAACAACAATAGGAGGATGTTACAATCGATATCGGTAATCTAAGCGTAAAATAGCTATTTGCTATTTAAACGATTCATAAGTCAAAACTTAAGGAACGAGTGTTTAGCTTAGAAATCATAATTTGAAATTAAACGTTCAATAGTCCATGGAATTTGTAATCGATTAAAGGTTTCTACTTACCCAATAGGGGAGCTTTTCCTCTAACCACTTTAAGTTATCTAAAGACCATAATCATTTCCCACCTCACTTCTAACAATGGAAAGCTTTCCTACACCTAATGGTTTGCTAAACTCAAAGCCCATCATTTCATGGCTTTCTAAGACAAATGATGATTAATTATCATCTTTCCTTTGCTTCAGATAATACCACGTGAAGTGGGTGGCCACCAAGCAAGTGAATCATCACTCAATTTCCTTTCTTTCAATTTTTTATTTTGAAACAAAATTGAACAGAGGACCTGTATCGATACACTTCCAATCGTATCGATACGGTTAACCCTAATCTGGTAAGTTAGTTATAAACCATTAGACCATACCGATACGGTACCTACCGTATCGATACCCTCAACTCATATTCAATATTTTAGGCATTACAATAGGATTTTATCAAAGGTTGGACTTAATCGAAGTCCCACATCAATGGAAGGGGTCCTAAATCAACATCGATGCAATATTTAAGCTTGTTCGGTGTAGGGTTTCCAATCACCAAAACCCAATTCTGACTAGACCAATTTTCGGGATGTTACAATTATCCCCCCTTAAGAAAAAATTGTCCTCAAATTTTTATCTGAGTTGGTAGGGTGATCAATCCCTCGTCCCGTGGCTTTCACATGGTACATCTAGGCAAAAGCTTTAGATTTAGGCTGGTACAATGATTTAGATGACCCTCTAGTCTTTCTGAAGGATCCTTGCTTCCTTCTCTTTCCTCGAAAGGATTGAGAAGAGGACAGATTAACTGATGCAAAGGCAGACTTGTTCTTAGGACAATCTCGGATGAGATGTCCTATCTCACCACAAAAGAAGCAAGCTCTGGATTTCTTACGTCATTTCCCTTCAGAATGTCTATGCTGACAGAAGTCACAAATTGGATGCTTCATTTCTTGTCTTAAGCGATCAAAGCTCTCAATAAGGTCAGCTCTAGAAAAGAATTGAGTTACAGACTGGGGTTTAGCAAAATGTTCATACTGGGAGGGTTGTGAATATACATTTTGCTTTGAACTGTGGTGCTTCCCTTTCTTGAAAGATTCATAGGAATGGGAATCATCTCGGTGCCTCTTTTCAGATCGAGCTTGGTTCTCCTTCCTCTTTTCATAAGCCTTCTAAGAGGCTTCGGTAGCAATGGCTCGATTAACAAGAGTTTGAAAGTACTCGATCTCCAAAGCAACAAAGAGAGGACGTATTTCATCACGGAGGCCATCCACAAACATTCGACATTTCGCCTTCTATGTGCGTATAATTTTAGCACCATACCTTGCATATTTTCAAAAGTCTTGAATATATTGCTCAATAGGTCTTTCTCCTTGTGTCAAGTGAAGGAACATCTTACGCCTTTCAGCGGTGTAGTAATCACTGATGTACTTCTTACGAAACTCTTTGAGAATAAGGTCCCACTAATCCGATGTTCAGGGACAGTGAGAGTCACAGTATCCCACCAACTCTGAGCCTCCTCAGCAATCAAGGCCAAGGCACACTCTAATTTGTGCTCTTTAGGGCACTTCATTTGTTTATTTAGCACTTTCAATGTATTCTCTAGCCAATATTCTGCGACCTCGGGGTTATCCAGGTCCTGGCCGATGAATGTGTAAACTAGATATTTGTTGAGCCTAAAGATAGGGACTCAGATATTTGGAGGAGCCGATTGAGAGATTGGCTCATCTCTGATCGAAGTTATAAGTGCTTTGAACATATCGGTCGTGCTCTTAAGACACTCGGTCTGAGCAAACTGTATCCCAGCCTTAGAATTCTGTACTAGGGGATTTTGCAGATTCGTAGGCTCTTTTCTCCTAACCACCTCACCATGCGTGGAGGAGTCAGCGATATGCTCATCCATTCGAGCTTGATTAGAGTTAAACATCTATACATTAACATAAAGGGATCGGATCAGTCAGCAAGTCACATTATACAGCATATAACTCCTAGGTGGCAAAGTAACACAATAACAATGCAATAAGCTTTGGTATCGTCCTAGAATCGACTAAACTCTAGCTCTGATACCACAAATGTAACACCCCCAACTCAGTCTGGTCGAGAACCGGATCAGGGAGTGCTACCGGCGAACTATACGGTGATCGGTGTAGCAAAACTTTATTCAATAAATAATATTATGACACTACTATGTCTTTAAACATTACCAACATAAACATTAATCCAATTGACCCAATTAGAAACAATGAATCGCCAAGCAGGACTATTTCTTAACTTCTACAAGTTTTAGGGGCTAAACTAAAAATTTAATAATTTAGAGGTCCTTTTATGCGATTAACCATGCCACAATGAAATTCAGTTCAATAATAACAAGCTTGTAAATTTTCATACTATTCAGAGTTCATTTACCTATTCAATTAAGCTATATGACTTTTTGTGACCATTTTGTAACACTGTAAAACTAGTTTCTACATCTTATTAACTGAATTTAACTAACACTGTATTGGTACCCTTAGGACCGTATTGATATGTTAAGTTATTTTTCAGATTCCAGATTCAAAGGATAGCAAGCACGTACCGATACAGCTAAGCCCGTATCAATACTGGTTGACTTGCGTTAACCGTGTATCGATATGCTACATGATCGTATCGAAACCATTTTTTCGCCCAAATTCAAGTGACCAAACTCCGTACCGATACGCCCCAAACCGTATCGATACGCCCTGTTGACCAGACCTAAAATGCAAGGATCGCATCGATACGCCATCACCCGTATCGATAGTCCTTGACCTGTAATAACAAATTTTATTTAGTTTTTATTCGATTTGGCTTAGCAATTCATGTCTGAATGCAATGAAACTTTACCAGTAAGCTTTTAACGTTATAAACTACTAGTGTTGTCACTGATATTTTACTCCATTTTTTAAAAATAATAAAAATAATAATAAAGAAATGAATAAAAAATAATAAAAATATCCCTTCGAATAAAACCCATCTTCAAAGGAAATAATAATAATAATGATAATGAGCCCATTTTAAAATAAAATACAAAAAAGGAGATAATAATAAACCCATTTTAAATAAAAAAAATAAAATTTGGTTTATAAAACCCATTTCTAAAAATAATAACCCAAAATAAACCTATTTAAATAAAAAACCACTAGAAAAATAATAAATAAGGAACCCATTTTATTTTTTAAGAGGCCCAAACTAACCCATTTATCTTTTTTTTTCAGGATTATTTGAGACCGTTGGATCTAGGGGTGAAATAATGGATGGATTGGATCGAATAAAGAAAAAAGGGAAAATGGGAGGATCCCGCGCAGCCACACGCCAGCGCGTGCGCTACACGCACGCGGGATCATCTCCCCCAAATCTCCAGCCGAAACGGCTAGGCCGACTGCCAGTCTTGATTCTGTCATCCCTGGCCACGGCGGCCGCCGTGGTTTGTGCCGGTCAATTCGCCTCGGCCGGCTGAGTCTAATGCCGCCGACCCCGTCCCTTGCCGTCGCTGGTAGCTCGTCAATTGAAGGGAAAAAAGGTTTCAAATCCTAAATAAATTGGGGGTAAAATCTCCCAAATTGGAACCGAATCAAATGAAATTCGGGGTGAATTTCAACAAGTCAAAGCTGTGATGATCATATGGGATGATTTCATGGGACAAAAATGGGGATTTGTCCCCAAATTGCCTTGAATCCCAATCCCCTCAAACCCTATAAATAGTGCTTAATTTCCCATTGTTCAACACACAATAAATCATCCGAAAATACCCAAAAAATAATTCTCTGAAATTCTTTGAAGCTGCTGGAATTAGTTCGAATTTTGAGTTGCTCCGGTTTGAATTTTTGAAGAAGAATCAAGCTTTTTCCGGTGGTATTTGGAATCGGTTCGAAGCTCGTAATTCCTCCATTTACGGTATAATTTTCTTTTCTTCTATTTACATTTAGAATTTAATTTTTTTCTTGTTAATTTTTTGTTCATGTTTTTAGGTTGCCTTTGATGTTGGTAGCTTGAATCTTGTGTTTTTTTGGTTTTTTTATCTTTGATTTTGATTCGTATAATAATAAAAGAAACTTGTTCTACAAATTTGAAGTTGACATGGATGTGTTTGATCCATGATTCATTTCTTTTAAAAAAATATACAAAAAATGTTGTTGTTGAAATAAAAGGTTCTTTTTTAGAAAAAAGAAAACAAATAAGGAATAATAAAACAAGTTTTTTTTTTAATTTTTTTTAATAATTTTCAAAAAAATAAAAAGTTTTCAAAATCCGAAAAATAATCTTTGTTAAATAAAATACTCTTTAAATATATTTTTAGAAATAATGATAGTGAAGTAAAAAATAAATGAAAGATTTTTTAAAATAAAAAAAATAAAAGTTTTAAGGAACTTTTTTTGTAATATAAAAGAAATTTTAAAAGAAGAAAAACAACTCTTTAATACAACTTTTTAAAAAAAAGGTTTCAAAACTTAAAAATAAAAAGATTTCTCTAAAAAATAAAAACATAAAAATAAAAAAGGGTTTAAAAAGCATGTAAAAAGTAGAAAGAGATTAAAAAAACTAAAAGAATAACCTTTAAAATGTAAAAAGTAGATTTTTTTAAGAAAATAAAAGGTTTCAAAACTAAAAAACGTTCCAAATAATATATATATATATATAAGCTTTTTTCAAAGTAAAAAAGATTAAAAATAAAACCTTTCAAAATGAGTTCAATCCAAGCCTTAAAACACAAAAAAAAACTTTAACTTGTTGTCTTGTTTGCTTTTTTAGTAATGGATTGAACCTTAGGAATAAGTTCTACAAGCATTAGGTAAAAACTTTTGTTTGATAAAATTTTCTTCATAAAAATAAAATACACTTAATAAAATTTAAACCCTTAAATAAGAATTAAAAAACTTAGACCTTCTTTAGGATTAATAAACTTTAATTTAGAGAAAAATAAAAAAAAAATCTGCAACAAATCAAGTTTCTTTGTCTGTTTGAAAAGTGGAATCTAAATAATGTGGTGTCTTACTAAACAGAAATGACGGGTTAGCGCCAGAAGTGTTGGCGGTGATTGGAGTTCATTTTCGGATAGTAAGGTCGTTAAAATAAAATTAAACTTATGAACAGGCAATAATTTAAGCTTTACACCGATTCACAAAATCTGACTTTAAAACTTTTTGTAACCGAAAAGTTACCAATTTTTGGGCATCGTGGGGGTGCTAACCCTTCCCCATGTGTAACCGAATCCTGAACCCGTTTTTGTGTTTTCCCAGACCAAAAATATTGCTTTAATAAAATAAAATAATTTTATTAAAATAACCCGTTTTAGGTGATCCAATCACACATTCATTAAAGATTGGTGTCGACTCCGTTGTTTTGATTTTAAAACGTCGGGACCACTTGAAAAAGGGGTTGCGACAGCTTGGCGACTCCGCTGGGGACAACTTTTTTATTTTTACAAAAAAAAAGAGTCAGGCCACAAGTCGTTTACATCTTGTTTTAATGTCAGAATTTGCGAATTTAAGTAAAGCTTAAATTAATTGTCCGTTTATAAGTTTAATTTTATTTTACGCATTTAAGACTTAAATCCAAGCTCTAAGCCCGAGCTTTGTCCTGCTCGTTTAAGTAGGGGGAAAACGCTATTTCTCTCGTGGGAATATTGATTCTCCGTATGGGCCTTGCAAGTACCTCTGGGGTTCATGTTCTATGCCCCCGTGTGGATGTTGATCCTCCGTATGGGCATAGGAGTGGGTCCCCCTGAGTTGAACCTAATTCGTTTGAAGCCTATAATGGGTGAGAATCAGGGGCCTTGCTACCCTTAGTAGGGGACATCGAGGAAAATTTGGGAACCCTTTTAGAACCAAACCTATATGAGAACCTAGAAGCCCACCCCTTTAGAGCCATGTGGAAAGCCTGGGTTTTAAAGTTTGGTCAAAATTATTTCTTGCAGATAGTCCGTGGAGACATGTCCAGAAGCGTTGGAATGCGTTGCCCAGTTGCTATTCATAAAGAAGTTGTCCTCTTATGTTATGCTTTTGTTTTGTTGAATGCATTAATCCTTTGTCTCTATCTTGCTTGCTTTTTTGCATGTTTGTCTATTTCATCATCATTCCATTCCTAGAGGGGGTTGATTCTTAAGATATTTGGTCGGTTGTAGGAAACTTTTTGACCATGGATGGGAGACTCCTTCAGAAGGAAGATGACAGTATGGATGTGTATCATTAGTCCAGGGTCAACCAAGAGGCATACGGGGATAGTCTGAAAGGTGATTATGTGACAGAAACTTCAGAATATGCCCATATCAGCGTCAAATAGAATAATGTTCAAGAGCTACGGGAAATTTGGGAGCATTTTGATCACACAACTAAAATAATGTTCCTTCATACCTATGGTGACATAGCATATCTGTTGCATATGGAGGTAGACCAACCGTTCCTCAAAGCTCTAATTCAGTTCTGGAATCCTGGATATTTTTGTTTCACATTCAATGGTGAAGATATGATGCCTACGCTTGAAGAATATTCTGTAATTTTCAACCTGCGTGAAGTGAAGAGGGATCGAGTTTATGCTAAGCCACCCAAGAACAAGAACGCTCATGTAAGGCTCCAAGCTTTTACCGGTATGGGTAAAGGGCTTGATACAGAAAATAAGGAGCAGTTTCTTTTTCCCATGGTGGAGCATCTGAAATATAATTTCCACTCATCCTGATAGAGAAAAAAAGGGTGGACCTACTAGCAATCGTAATCTACGGTTTAGTGATCTTCTTGAGGATGTTAGGCAGAATCGATGTGGTATGCTAGATTTTTTTGAACAGTTGAAGAGGGAAACCAATCCACTGCCAGCGGTGCTTTCCAAAACCTTCATTTCCTTAAACGCGTGTCGAAAGATGGAGGGTGTGCGTTTCAAAGGATGTGCTCAATTACTTCAGGTTTGGGCCCTTAGGCACTTTTGGAAATGCCCAGCCTTGACTTTGCCCAACATATTCTCTCCAAGTTTCTCTCCATTTCAGGAGTTTCTGAAGGAAAAATGGCCGGTGTTGAAAAGGAAGAAGCGGATCGATGTTTTCCTGGACCTCGTGATCAAGATATCGTCTGGAAGACTCCATGGTTGGGACACACCCAAGTTCTGTATAAATATGGGGATTATAATCATCTTATGCTGTTGGGCTTATGGGGTGGAATTGGTTGTGCTTCTTTGTTGGTATTGCGACAATACAGCATCCGCCAGTTTGTTCCTTTCATAGCAGGCCTTGATTCAATAGAATTTGATTTTCAATAAGAATTCAGAGAGAAGGTTCGGACCATTAACGATTCATGGAAGCATTGTTATCATATGAAAATGGAACATGGCAGAGATCGTATATTTACCCCTGACTATGATGTGTAGAGACACATGAGGGAGAATGACATAGTTCCACCGCCAACTGGCCAAGCCGAGCCTATAGAAGAACAATTGAAGGTAGTCCCATCTAAAGCCGATATCTTAAGGGCTAATCTCAAAAAGCTCAATGACAAGATGGAATCCTTAGAAGAACAACACACGAGAGACATGTATGAGGCGAGCTTGGAGGTGCAAAAGTACAAAGGCGAGATAGATCGAGTGATGAAGATGTATAAGAACTTGGAGGAAAAGTTTGAGGTACAAAGAGTTGACTTTCTCAAGTTCCAGATAATAGTCTAAAATGCTGATTTGAGGAAAAGCCCAGAGCAGTGGAAGCGATAAGTAGAACAAGCTGTTGGAAAAGAGAAGGAGCGGAGCAAAAGAGAAATTGAGAAATACAAGCATGCTCTTGCTGAAGAGGGGATGAAGGGTAAGCAATCCATTCAAAATGAGAAGAGAAAGTGAATCCTCGAGGATGAGAGAGAGAATATAGTTGCTTGGAAGAGAAAGGCCCATGACAATAAAGTCCGTGTGTGCGAGCTTCAATCTTAGTGTGATACAACCCATGAGAAGTTGAGACAGAGCCAGTCCGTTGTTTCTAAACTACAGGCCAAGGTAGCAGAACTTAGCCATACTCTGCATACATTTCAGAACCATCACACATATATCAAGCTTCAGGCCAGTCAGGCAGGAAATGAAACTCTGAAGGAGCAAATAGGAATCATGGAGAACACTATCCATAAGTATAGAACGAAGATCCTGGTCCTAGAAGACATCAATAAAGGTGGAAATGATTACTGGTTCACTCGGCTTAGGGACAATGCTAGGAGATTTCAAGAACGAGATGAGTTTGACAGAACCGTTATGACCCAGGTCCAGGATGTGACCAAACATGTGATGATGCTAGCTACAGAGGTTGCAGCTCTTCGTCAGTATGTCAGGCCAGTTGGAGAGGTGGGACCAAGACTCATGTGGCTGATAGAAGAAGTGAAGGAGTTGGGTGCTCGGGCAGAAAAATATTTGTAGAAAAAAGAAAAAAAGAAAGTTATTGTAATAAAGACCGTTTTATTTAATAAAAAGTTTGTTCTATGAGCAATTACTTTGTGGAATCAATGGCCCCTCGCTTGCATTCATGCATTTCTTTTTGCACATTTCTTTGTTTGCTTTGCATTAGATTAATATCATTGAATACATGACATAAGAATTTAATCAAAACAATTTACCCAAACAGAAAATTCAAAATAGCAACTCACAAATACGGTACTCGTTCCAAAACCAGAGCGATGGACACAAGTATTGAAGACAAAATGACATCTCTTGAAATCAACCACAAGAGTACTCAGGACAGGCTGGATAAGACTGAGAGTGACTTGAAGCATGAGATCGAATTGGCGCAAAGAAAGACGGTTGGTCAGATTGCGGCCATGTTACTGTTCAGAGACCCTGATGCTCAAGATAACCTAGAAAATGTTAACACGTTTCCAAAGTTTCAGGGAATTCACCCTAGAATACCGAGAGGGGCATCCCCGTTCAAGGACAAATCCCTGCTCAACTTTGCAAAATCTTCTGCTCGAGCACAAACTGAGCCAGTGGTCAACCATGGGGTAGTGCATGATCATGAGGTCCCGGACCTTGATGAAATTGCTGATAAGGTCGACATGAACAAAAAAATTGAAGATCGCTGTGACAAGTTAAAGGAGATCATTAGGACTTTCCAAGAAGGGAACAACCATGGAGGCATAGATGCTAGAGACCTAAGTCTGGTGTCCAACTTGACAATTCCTCCAAAGTTCAAGATCCCTAACTTCAATAAATACGATGGGACTACATGTCCCAAGGCTCATCTGACCATGTATTGTCGTAGTATGTCGATGTACTTGGAAAATGAGAATCTCCTTATTCATTGCTTCTAGGATATCTTGTTTAGATCTGCCACTCGCTGGTACAATCAGTTAAGCTGGGAAAACATCCGAACTTAGAAGGATTTGTCAAGGGTGTTCGGTGAACAGTACAAATATGTTACTATTATGGTCCCAAACAGGCTTGTTTTGCAAGGGATGGAACAAAGACATAATAAAAGCTTCCGCCAATACGCTCAGAGATGGTAGGATGTGGCCGCTCAAGTTTACCCACCACTACTGGAAAGTGAAATAACTCTCATGTTTGTGGACACCCTTAAAAGTGCTTTCTATGATCGTATGATCAATCATGCGATTAAGAGTTTTGCAGACATGTTAATGAACGGGGAATTGATTTTGGCATCTGTTAAGAGTGGGAAGCTCGATGGAGGAGAGACGAAGAAACCGTACAAGAAAAGAGATAATGAAGTCAGTATGACAGGTGTTTGCAACCCTAATTACTCAAAAAGAGTAGTCTTTAATAAGCCTGTTTCCCAGAATACCAACCATGTGGTTTCAAACTCGCCAAAAGATGAACGAAAATACCAGGGGAATAAGAAGCCATATTTTCCTCCTACCCTATGACGTATGCCGAGTTATTCTCCGAGTTGGTTGAAGCATAGATATTGCTACCATGACATGTTCCTCCCTTCTTTCCACCATACCCATCATAGTATAATAAGAAAGCTCAATGTGAATATCACACTGGTAATAGGGGGCATACTATTGAGAACTGCACTGCCTTCAAGAGGGTAGTAGATGATCTACGGAAATTAGGCATGTTATCTTTTGATACTTTAGACGCAAAAGATAATCCACTACCTAAACACCAGAAGACTTGAGGTGAATGCAGTGGACGAGGAGGAGTGAAATATGGTAAAAAGGTATGTTGAAGAAGTTAAGGCAACTATGGTATGGGTATGGGCCCAAATGGTGAAGGCTGGACTGCTAGGAAACGAGACGTGGAAGTTGAAGGAGGATGGTAAGTTTTTCTGCGAGTACCATCAAGTGGGATTTATTGTGAGTGAGAAGGGAATTGAAGTTGATCCAGACAAAGTTAAGTTCATCCAAGAACTTCCTCCACCACGAACACAAAAGGATGTTCGAGGATTCCTCGGAAGGTTAAATTACATTGCCCGTTTTATTTCCCAATTAACAGAAAAATGTAGCCCTGTATTTAGATTGCTTCAGAAAAATAATCTGGGAATATGGAATGAAAATTGTCAAGTAGCCTTAGGAGAGATCAAGAAGTAGTTGACGAATCCTCCTATTTTGGTACCGCCTGTTCTAGGGAAGCCCCTGATCTTGTACTTAACCGTTCATGAAAACTCAATGGGATGCGTATTGGGGCAGCATGATGAAACTGGGAGAAAGGAAAGAGTAATCTATTATCTAAGTAAGAAGTTCACAGATTGTGAAACCAGATATTCCCGAATTGAAAGACTGTGTTGCGCTTTGGTTTTGACAGCCAAAAGGCTTAGGCAGTACATCTTATACCATACCCTGAAATACATGATAGAGGCACTAGACTTTTCAGGAAAAATGGCCTGTTGGCAAATGTTACTCTCAGAATTTGACATTCAATATATGAGCCAGAAAGCAATAAAAAGGAGTGCAATAGCAGACTTATTGGCAAGTCGTGCTTCCGAAGATTATGAGGCCTTGAACTATAATTTTCTGGATGAGGACTTAATGTGCATTTCGATTGACAAGGATGATAGCATGGAGGAATCCTTGGTGATGAACTTTGATGGAGCTGCAAATGCATTGGGACGTGGCATTGGGGCAGTCTTAATTTTTCCAGAAAGGAATTACTACCCATTCTCTTGTCGGTTAAAATTCTTATGTACCAATAACATGGCGGAATACAAAACTTGTATATTGGGTTTGCAAGCGGCCATTGAAAGAAAGATCAAAGTTCTAAGAGTTTTTGGAGATTCCGCACTGGTCATTTACCAAATCCGTGGAGAATGGGATACCAAGGATGCAAAGTTAATCAAGTATCACAAGCTAGTTCTTGAATTAATCAAAGAGTTTGATGAAATCACCTTCAAGCATCTCCCAAGATAGGATAATCAGATGGATGATGCCCTTGCTACTCTGGCTGCCATGCTCAAGGCTAGTGAAGGTACTGGAATAATGCAGTCAAGGTACAAATGTTAGAATCCCCGGTCCATCGCTACAGTGTGGAAGAAAAAGCGGATGGTCCCCCGTGGTACTATAACACTTTACGGTATATAAAAACCCAAGAATATCCATTACAGGCAACTGACAATGATAAGAAAACGGTCAGGAAATTGGTCGTGGGCTACGTCCTTGATGGCGAGGTTCTATATAAAAAGAGTCGAGATCAAGTGCTATTAAGTTGCGTAGGCGCTAAAGAAGCTCAAACAATCTTGGAAGAAGTGCATGAAAGGGTTTGTGGGACTCACCCTAGTGGCTTTACTATGGCCAGGAGAATTATGTGCTTTGGATATTATTGGTCCACTATGGAAACATATTGCATCAATTATGCCCGTAGATGTCACAAGTGATAGATTTATGCATACAAGATTCATGCACCTCCTCTACCGCTTCATGTCATGAATGCCCCGTGACCCTTCTCAATGTGGGGCATAGATGTAATTGGCCAGATCTACCCTAAAGCCTCGAACAGCCACATGTTCATTTTAGTAGCTATTGACTACTTCACAAAATGGGTAGAAGCAACTTCATACGCGAATGTCATCAGGTCGGTTGTTTGCAAATTTTTGAAAAAAGAGATCATTTGTTGCTATGGATTACCGGAGAGAATCATCACCAATAATGCATCCAATTTAAACAACAAGACGATAGATGGTGTTTGTGAACAGTTCCAGATTAAACACCATAATTCGGTAACATATCGTCCAAAGATGAATGGGGCTGTTGACTGGAAATAAGAACATCAAGAAAATAAGCGCGAAGATGGCTGACACTTACACTGATTAGAATGAGAAGTTTCCATTTGCATTGTATGCTTATAGAATAGCTATACGGACTTCTACTGGGGCAACATCGTTCTTATTGGTATATGGAATGGAGGCTGTGCTGCCAATTGAGGTTGAAATCCTTTCATTCCGTATTTTGATAGAGGCAAAACTAGAGGAGGCCGAATGGGTCCAAGCAATATATGACCAGTTAAACCTCATTGATGAAAAGAGGTTGAAAGCAATTTGCCATGGCCAGATGTATCAAAGAAGAATTATACAAGCATATGACAAGAAGATCCATCCGAGGAAGTTTAGGGAAGGGGATATCGTGCTACAGAAGATTTCGTCAATCCAAAAGGATTCGCGAGGAAAATGGGCACCTAATTGGTATGGGCCATATGTGTTATCAAAAGCTTTCGATGGAGGGGTGCTAATTCTGGCTGAAATGGGTGGAGACGAGCTCAAGAATCCAGTGAATTTTGATTCAGTCAAGAAATATTACGCATGAAATAAAGAAGAAAAAAGTGAAAACCCGTAAAGAAAAAAAAGAGAAAACCCGTAAATGGTGCTAAAAAAAGAGAAAATCAAAAAGAAAGAAAGAAAATAAAGAAAGAAAGAAAAAAAGAGAAAAGAAAAAAAGGAGGGTTCAAGATGAAAACCCGCAAAAGGCGTCTTGAAACCAAATGAGGATTCTAGTTGAAAACTCGCAAAGGGTGGCTCTAATTATTACAAACAATGAATTTCATATCTTAATTCATCGTTGTACTGGACAAAATTTTCTCGACAAAGGCATCACTCGAGGTTGTTTCAAGGAAAGTTTGGACGTTTGATATCTGGATACTTGTCTTTTGACCCTTCTTTTGTACTTTCCTTTCATGTTTGCCACAACATTAATGAAATTATTATTTTAAGCCTTTCTTCTTTGAATGCCCCCTTTACATGAACATCTTTTATTGGATTAAGGATCATTTTGGTTTAGACATCATTAAAATATACAATAGATTTTTGCGTATTACTCTGGAAATGATTTAAGAATATAGGGACTATGACATGGTACCTTGTTAAGCCTCGAATATGGGGCATGCTATGATCAGGGGCAATTGATACCCAACAGCTTTGATAATAAGCCTGGAAAGAAAAAGGTTAAAATACCGTATCATTTGGAGATGTTTTATAGGAATTCATGAAGATCCTCAAAGGGCCTTGTCATACACAATATCGCTTGAAACCTACCCACACAATACTGATGTATCAACTGTAATACAAAGAATGAGAATGGTGAAGAAGAAAACTACCATTCGAAGATTGGTGAAGCAGAAGACGATCATTTGGTGAAGCAAAGAGATACTAAGAATGTGAATGACAAAGCAGAGACAGTGAAGATGGTCGTTTGTCTAGATTAAAACAAGCTAAAAAAAGAGATTAAAACTTAGCATGCATTCATGTTTTAGACATCCTCAGGGGTATATGCATCATAATTGCTTCATATTACAGGTATGCAAAAACTCTTTAGCAAAAGAACCTGCTTATCCGTTCAGGCGTAAGGATAATGGAACCATGCTCATCTATCCGGGCATATGGAGAAAAGAACTCACCTACCCGTTCAGGCATAAGGAGAATGGAACCCTGCTCATCTATTCGAGCACATGGAGAATAGAACTCGTCTATCCGTTCAGGCGTAAGGAGAATAAAACCAGCCTATCTATTCGTGCATTTGGAGAATAGAACCCACCTAATTCAGGTGTTTAGAGAATAGAACCTGCCTACTCGTTCGGGCATCATGAGAATAGAGTTGAATGGCAATTTGGTAAACGGTGAAAATTAGTGCCACTTGTTCTTTGCTATATCCCGATTTCACTAGAATAAGCAAAGAAAGGGCAGCTATTGTCACTAATTTTTTACTCCTTTTTAAAAAATAATAATAATAAAAAATAAAAAATAAAAATATTATTTCGAATAAAACCCATATTCAAAGGAAATAATAATAATAATAATAATAATGAGCCCATTTTAAAATAAAATACAAAAAGGAAATAATAATAATAAACCCATTTTACATAAAAAAAGAATAAAATTTGGTTTATAGAACCCATTTCTAAAAATAATAACCCAAAATAAACCCATTTAAATAAAAAAACCACTAGAAAAATAATAAATAAGGAACCCATTTTATTTTTTAAGAGGCCCAAACTAACCCATTTATCTCTTTTTCAGGATTATTCAAGACTGTTGGATCTAGGGGTGAAATAATGGATGGCTTGGATCGAATAAAGAAAAAAAGGGAAAAGGGGAGGATCCCGTGCAGCCACGCGCCAGGGCGTGCGCTGCAAGCGCGCGGGAGCATCTCCCCCAAATCCCCAGTCGAAACTGCTAGGCCGACTGGCGGTCATGATTCTGCCGTCCTTGGGCCACGGCGGCCGCCGTGGTTGGTGCCGGTCGATTCGCCTCAGCCGGATGAGTCTAATGCCGCTGGCCTCGTCCCTTGCCGTCGCCGGTAGCTCGTCAATTGAAGGGAAAAACGTTTGGAACCCTAATTTAATTGGGGGCAAAATCTCCCAAATTGGAGCCGAATCATATGAAATTCGGGGTGAATTTCAACAAGTCAAAGCTGTGATGATCATATGGGATGATTTCATGGGACAGAAATATGGATTTTGTCCCCAAATTGCCTTGAATCTCAATCCCCCAAACCCTATAAATAATGCTTAATTTCCCATTGTTCAACACGCAAGAAATCATCCGAAAATACCCAAAAAATAATTCTCTGAATTTCTTTAAAGCTGCTGGAATTAGTTCGAATTTTGAGTTGCTCCGGTTTGAATTTTTGAAGGAGAAACAAGCTTTTTCCGGTGGTATTTGGAATCGGTTCGAAGCTCGTAATTCCTCCATTTACGGTATAATTTTCTTTTCTTCTATTTACATTTAGAATTTAATTTTTTCTTGTTAATGTTTTGTTCATGTTTTTAGGTTGCATTTGATGTTGGTAGCTTGAATCTTGTGTTTTTTGGGGTTTTTTTATCTGTGATCTTTGATTCGTATAATAATAAAGGAAAACTTGTTCTTCAAATTTGAAGTTGATATGGATGTTTTTTATCCATTTTTCATTTCTTTTAAAAATATACAAAAAACGTTGTTGTTGAAATAAAAGGTTCTTTATTAGAAAAAAGAAAACAAATAAAGAATAATAAAACATTTTTAAATTTTTTTTAATAATTTTCAAAAAATATATATAGTTTTCAAAATCTGAAAAATAATCTTTTGTAAATAAAATACTCTTTAAATATATTTTAGAAATAATGATAGTGAAGTAAAAAATAAATGAAAGATTTTCTAAAATAAAAAAAAAACAAATAAAAGTTTTAAGGAACCTTTTTTGTAATATAAAAGAAATTTTAAAAGAAGAAAAAAAACTCTTTAATACAACTTTTTTTTAAAAAAATGGGGTTTTCAAAACTTAAAAATAAAAAGATTTCCCTAAAAAATAAAAACATAAAAATAAAAAAGGGTTTGAAAAGCATGAAAAAAGTAAAAAGAGATTAAAAAACTAAAAAAAATAAACTTTGAAATGTAAAAAGTAGATTTTTTTAAAGAACATAAAAGGTTTCAAAACTAAAAACATTCCAAATAAAAAATATATATAAGTTTTTTTTCAAAGTTAAAAAGATTAAAAATAAAACTTTTCAAAACAAGTTCGATCCAAGCCTTAAAACACAAAAAAAAATATTAACTTGTTGTCTTGTTTGCTTTTTTAGTAATAGATTGAACCTTGTGAATAAGTTCGACAAGCCTTAGTTAGAAACTTTTGTTTGATAAAATTTTCTTCATAAAAATAAAATACGCTTAATAAAATTTAAACCCTTAAATAGGAATAAAAAAACTTAGACCTTCTTTAGGATTAATAAACTTTAATTTAGAGTAAAATAAAAAAAAAATCTGCAACAAATCAAGTTTCTTTGTCTGTTTGAAAAGTGGAATCTAAATAATGTGGTGTCTTACTAAACGGAAATGACGGGTTAGTGCCAGAAGTATTGGCGGTGATTGAAGTTCATTTTCGGATAATAAGGCCGTTAAAATAAAATTAAACTTATGAACGGAAAATAATTTAAGCTTTACATCGATTCGCAAAATCTGACTTTAAAACTTTTTGTAACCGACAAGGTACCAATTTTTGGGCGTCGTCCGCACGCGTAACCGACTCTCGAACCCGTTTTTGTGTTTTCTCAGACCAAAAATGTTGTTTTAATAAAATAAAATGATTTTATTAAAATAACCTGTTTTAGGTGATCCAATCACACCTTCATTAAAGATTGGTGGCGGCTCTATTATTTTGATTTTAAAATGTCGGGACCACTTGAAAAAGGGGTTGCGACAACTAGCATACAAAATTTCATGTTAATCGGTATCCATCTACTATGTTTTCACCTTTTAAAGCCAAATATGCAACATTAACCATTTTTAATCACATTTAAAAGGACATTTAGGGCCACTTAGTCTTATACAAAACATAGGCAACGTTTATACTTCAAAAGAATCATACGTGACTAGTCTAACTACTTTGCCACCATTCTAGGAGTTCATAAGGACAAAGCACATTACTCTAAGCTTTTGGTGACTTACCGATCTTCCAACTAAGTTCGATCTCGAACCGATGACTTTCTTAACCTAAAATTTGGAAGATGAATGCATTAGACTTATATAGTCTAAGTGAGGTCACCAATAACAATGATTGTACATGTTATGCGTTTCAACATACTTCAATGACATACTTGATAACATCTTCCACATAAGTAACGTATACACATGTCATGGAATCAATGAATAACATGTTCCTCAATAATCAATATCATATGATCATCATCAATAACAATATCATCAATCAATCATTTCCTTGGGTCGATTCAACCGCATTTGGATACACGAAGTCCACCTCATCACCATCAATAACAATAGCGGTCATCATTATCACCATCATCATCCCTCCGCTGCACCAATTGGACCAATACAATACGCATCCCTCCGCCTCACCAATTATAATGGTCGAAGCCTAATACCCATACTGATGAGCTCATGAATTCTATGGCATGCCACTTGTATCCAATACTTTCGATCCCAAGGTTTAATGATCAATAATTCAATAACGGTATTTCTATAGCAATAATTTCATATCAATATATCAATAGCTATGATTCGGCAACTATGTTCAATACAGTAATCCAATAACTTTAGGCATATATCAATGTTTCAATAACAATATGCAACATTCAATGTCCAATACTCAATGACTCCATGTAACGATGATTCAATGATTTCGATGGCAATAACAACAATGCTTCAGACATGGATTCAATGTAATACTTACCCATGCTTACCTTATGGCTTTCGATAATGCTTCATGCAAAACCCTTCAATACAATGGTTAAAAAATCAATAATAAATGATTCGAGATGGCACCTAGCCAACTCTCAAGACTCCAACTACACTCACCTTGATTTCGAAGAACTAAGGCTCCCGGATAATGATTCCTTTATTCCTAGCCTTTTTTGGAGATGATGGACTAGCTTCTCCCAGACTTAAGGATGTTACAATCATTTCCCACCTCACTTCTAACCAATGGAAAGTTTTCCTACACCTAAGGGTTTGCTAAACTCGAACTTATCATTTCATGGCTTTCTAAGACAAATGATTAATTATCATATTTCCTTTGCTTCAGATAATCCCACATGAAGTGGGTGCCACCAAGCAGGTGAATCATCACCCAATTTCCTTTCTTTCAATTTTGGCTTTTTGAAACAAATTTGAACGGAGGACCCGTATCGATACACTTCTAACCGTGTTGATATAGTTAACACTAATCTGGTAAGTTAGTTATAAACTGTTAGACCGTACTAATATGGTACCTACCGTATCGATACCCTCAACTCAGATTTAATATTTTAGGCATTACAATAGGATTTTGTTAGAGGTTGGACTTAACCAAAGTCCCACATCAATGGAAGGGGTCCTAAATCAACATCGATGCAATATTTAAGCTTGTTCGGTGTAGGGTTTCTGATCGCCGAAACCCAATTCTAACTAGACCAATTTTCGGGATGTTACAATCAATCTGCTAGCGGTTTATCCTATTCAAAAGTAGAGATCACTACTTATAAGGTATTGCAAAACAAGAAAGCTTTTTTGATTTTAGAGTGTACAAAGATGATAGTTGAATTTAAGACTGTAGCAATGCTGCAAAGAACACTACATAAAAAGATGTTTTATTCCGGTGAATAGAGTTTGCAAGCTGGAACAACAAAAGTGATGGTCCCTTTTCGAGTCATGAGAAAGAATGTTGTCAAAGAAGCTGGATGAAGATATAGAAAAAATGGCTTTTTAAGAAAGGAGTTTTCACTAGAACTCGAGTTTTAAGAAATGAATGACGAGACATGGCAAGAGAAAGGTTTGTCTGAAAAGACAAGCATGAATTCCATCAGAATTGAGAACAAAAGAAAAACATCATTGTAAAAGAAAAAAAGAAAAAACCAAAGTGAAAACTCGAAAGGGCACTTTGAGAAAAGCAATCTAAAGTGAAAACCTAAAAATGCGCTTTAGAGCAAAAGATGCAAAGATCTTGAAGATTGAACATGAGTGTGAGATGGGTTACTTGGCAGCAAAAAGAGTTTTTGAAAAATGAAGCAAGAGAATTTTGAGCTTCCCCAAAGATGAGAGCTCAACCAAGTGGTTCTCAATTGAAAACATCCATGCATCATACAGTTAGGCATTCATAAGATAGGATCATGTTAACTCATACATTCAAAGCATTTTTTTATAATTTTGGCAGAAATTTTCAAATCAACAAAGAACAAGCGAGATTTCAATCTACAACTTTGAGATTGGAGAAGTATATCCAACAAAGACTAGCAAAGATTTCAATCACATTATCGTGAAGAAAAGATATTAATTTGTTTGAAGACACAAATCTTAGCAAAGATATCAATCCATTTGAAGAGGCGAATCTCAGTAAAGATTTTCTAATTGTTTGCACAAGAATGAAAATGCATTGCAATTCTAAAGCCTTCGGGTCATTGGAAGTCCTTCGAGCATGGTTTTAAGTCCTTCAGGCCGACACCTCCGGAAATGATGAGAACTTTTTGGATGGCATCTTAGTAAGACAGTGAGGGCATGCTATCAGTGAAGATTTTAACCTTTTGGACCATTAGTTTCAAGGAAAAGAAGGAAGTTCAGGTTATCAAGTCATATATGTTTCAAGCATAGAAAAATATCGATCAACAGAGAAAGAGAAACAAAAGGCCTCATGCGAGCATCAGACCGAAAGATCAAGATACCTTATTCAGAAAATGCAGTGACTCTAGAGATCTCAGCGCTCCAAGCTAAAAATTGAGGATATGTCACAACATTTCAAGTTGAAATTTTATTAATTGTTCATATTTCTTTTTACAAGTTTAGTTTTTCCACTGAGTATGTGATGAGTGTTTTAGATTGAATATATTTTCTTGTTAATTCTCAATTGTTGTCAATTATTACTATTGATTTGGTTCTATTTTGCTCACTTTCGATGCAGGAATCTGTTTTCCAGAAAACAACATTAAAAGAGCATGATCTATAGTTTTCTTATTTTTTGGAATCAAGGCTGGATCCATGCGCATGACTTGGGGCATGACAATGTCCGACGTGGCAGATTCTGATAGTCCAGTCAGTAGTAGCTTCCAGAAGGCGGCACAGTCAACATTATCTAGAAGGACGGACATACATGATTTACTTAAGATTTTAAGATTAAGTTTGAATTTAAATATTTGGGAATTATCACTTTATTATTTAGGATGCCTTTCTATCACTTAGGATTTTATTCGAATATTTTTAGGATTATCTTTAGGTATTTTATTTCTTTATCTTTAGGTTATCTCAAGTTATAAATACCCCCTTAGGGTGAAGCTTGAAAGATATACTTGGATTTAATTTGTTCTTGGAGTTTTTTTTTTTTACTTTTATAAAAAAAATCTTTTTCAACTTCGTTTTTAGTTTGAGTTTTTTTACTTTCCTTAAAATATGCTAAGAATGATTTCTATCATGCTTAGCTAATTTTCCAATTCGCCAAAGGCTTAAGTGATGACTCAATTTCGATTGTGAGAATTGAAAAGCACCTACAATCTTCAGATATTTTTCTTAATTTTCTACAAACTTGGATTGGTAATCAACCTTTCCTTTAAAATCTTTGTAACACCCCAAATTCTAGCCTAGAAGTATTGGGATTAAATTGTATAAGTTGATAGCTTAATTGAATCTAAATTGAATAGTTAATGGCCTAATTGAAAGAAGGTATAAAACAAGTGATCAAATTAAAAGTGACTACCTTGAATTAAAGAATAAAGTTGGGGAATGCATGATAAATATCATGGTTCTCTTATTTGCCCTTGACTAATCACATGATTAGTAACTAATTAAGGGACAATTTAGACAATACACAAATCCAATAACAAGGAATTGTTGTTGTCATCTTCTCCATTATCCCACTTTGGTCGAATATCTTAGAGAAAGAAAGTGAGAGAGAAAGGTAGGGAATTCAGCCATTGAAGAAGGGATTTTAGCTTGCATGTGTAGGAAATTTTCATTGAAATTAAGCAAGAAGCAAAGTAAGTATAGTTCTTCTTGTGATTAATTGAATAGGCAACTATGATTGTGGAATTGGACTGATTTGTTTGATTATAGATGAAATTAGACTTTGAATATGTTGTTAGGTGATTATATGGTTGTTGAATCATTCTAAATTGAAGAATGAAACTAGGTACAAGGCTGGAAATTATGTGTTCATGCTAGTGTAACAAACCAAGGTTGCTGGAAAATTGAATTGTGTTATTGAAGTGGGAATTGAATGATTAGAACTTAAAATTGAGCTAAGGAAATAATGAATTGATGATGATCATGAATATGTAATGTATAGAAGGTGTTAAACAATTGAATTAGATGCAAACAATGCTGGAAATGAATGATAAGAATATGAATATAGTTATACAATATAAAAACTATTTTGTGGTATTGAAATTGAGTAAACATACAAGATTGGGCTTTGTAATCAACTTACCCGGTTTTGGCAGCCTTTTTTAATGAACTAACATGGACCTAACATGTTTAGAATGTCATATGAAATGAATTATAGGACCAAGACATAGGTTAAAATGGATTAAAAGAATTAAAATGTGATTAGATGTAATCTGCCCAGAATTGCTTTGTTCTGTGCAGTCATTTTGAAAATTCACCAAAAATTGTATAGTTTGATTTCAGGGCTGAAATTTCAATGAAATGATCCTTAGAATGTCTATTTTCACTATGTGAAAACAGAACTGAAAACTGGGTCCTATACTGAAAACTGTAAATAGGAATTTCTGGGCAGTGCAAACTGTCCATGCAGTGTAAATGCCCTGTCTTTGAAGAATAAACTGTATTAATTGAATAAGAACTAAAATGCAAGTCTTACATGGTCGTATAGGAAATATTTTAAGCTTTCCAACGGTGTATATCAATTGAAATTCTGTCATACGGATTAAAAGATATGCCATTTTAAAGGGACAGTGTGCAAACTGCCAGGCAGCAGTGTCCTGGGCAATTTGGGACTGTTTTTGCACCTACTAAGAAACTGTTTCCAAAACAGTTTTGGGACATTGTAATCTGTCCAATTATGTCTTAAAATGAAGTGATAACATTATGGAATTGAATTGGTAAGAAATGCTTAAAAGGAAGCATAAAAACAGTAGCTAAATGTTAGGCATATTGTGATAACATTGCTACCTTGATTGTGTGACTTTATGTGCTTATTTTGATGAAATGTGTATGTGCTATGATTGCTAGACCAAGGGCAGAAGATTGGGAAGAAGAGGATAGGAGTGGACATCCCAAAGCTAGAGGCAAAGGGATTTGGATCCAAGATAGTTGAATTGCTAGGAGTATAGCGAGTGTAACTACCCTTAGGTTTGGGACTTAGGTCCTAAACAACCTTGTTATTGCTTAAATGAAATGTTAATGCCATGTAACATGACCTAAAGTATTTTTGGCTAATTAAGGGAATAATGAAATGTATGATAACATGGTTGATGCCATGATATTTGTGTTTACTTGGGTGTTAAGCAATTATGATCAAATGATTGTCATGTGAATTGCTTATGCCTAAGGTATGAATTGGCATGCTTGCTTGAAGAATAAGGTACGCACTATGCATACATATGCTTGTGTTTGTGAATGTTATACATGGCTGATTGATTCGAATGCTATGGATAGTAATGTATTGGGAGTTAAGACTCCATAAGCCTAAGGGTTTGGCCTTTGAATGGATAATCAACAACTTTGGTGCATATTGGCACGACGGTGCATATTGGCACTACGGTGCATATTGGCACTTTGGTGCATATTGGCACTTCGGTGCATATTGTTAAGATTTGATTATCTAGTAAGCTACTTGCCAAGGAAATGTTGAAAGATGACTAAATGAACATTGCTTGTATTATAAGAAACATGAATAAACTTTCTTGCTCTGAAAGATGACACATGAATGGTTGCTAAACTTGTTTCTTGTCATGAAAGAAATGTATGGATGATGGCTTAATGTATAAATGCCTACTTGATGAATTGACTGATTGATTGCTTGTCTTCCAAGCATGTTGTTTGAATGGCCTTGAGTGTCACGAAGGATTGTTGTTATGTTGATTGTATGATATGTAAAACTTGCCTAAATTACCCTATGCAATTTGAATAAGCATGAATGATGTAAAGATGGGTTTGATCCTTTGAAATACATGACTACTTGAATTTATATGCTTTGAGAAAATTGACTAGACTTAGTGTTACCTCACAAGTACATATCTTGTACTTACCACTCTACTCTTCATTATTCCCATAACAGATTAAAGAATACTTCAAGAGGATATCTTGGGTTTGAAGCAACACTTGAAGCAAGCTTAAAAGTTTGAATTCATACTCTTTGTATACTCCTAGTTTGGTGGAACTAGATTTTTTATTAGGTAGCCTTGATCATGCATTTGATTATGTGTATAAGACTAGTTGTGTAATGTTTTGATGGGCCTATTATATAAATTCTATTTGGATGAATAAAACTATGTTTGAACCACGATGATGTATATATATATATATATATGAAGTAATAGCTGCGCAAATTTGTGAAAGAATGCATTGTTGAATGAAACCATGTATGATTCTAATGTAGAACCAATGTGTGATGAAATCTTGTTTAATTTGAATGCTAAACCCATATTGTATACTCATGCATTTGCTCCTATGTTCATGAGCATGATTCGAAAATATGGAGTTTGAGGCTAAGGTATGTTAAGCATGCATTAACAATGTATTATCTAAGGATGCCATGAAATGCTATGTTTGATTCAAATAGGAAACAAATGAAATATGATGACTTAATGGTAAAGAAACAATTGAATTGTAATTAGAGATCTTCATAGGAATCAAATAGGATGAATAAAGATGTAACAAGATGCAAGTTGAATGCTTGGTAATGATCATGTTGAAAGATTGAATAAGTAGTTTCTTAAGTTGCAAGTAAGCTAGTTTAAGCATGTTTAGTGATCACCTATATATTGTTCGATTAATGTACATGAAAGTGTAGTAAGAATGAAAGTTATACCATGTTTAATAGTAACCTTAATGTAATGTATAACACACTTGAGTTGTTGTTTGAATGATTGTATGTAATTTGAATGGTTTGGTACTATGACAATAGTAACTTAGGTTATAAGCATGAAATGGAACAAAATGGTACCTAAATTAGCATGTTATGTATGTTGTTAATTGCTTAATGTGGTTTGCTTGTATGAATTGTATGTTTGAAAGGCTTAGAGTTTAGGTTACTTGCACAACAAGGCAAGTATCCCGAGGTTACTTGTTTGACAAGTAACCTATCAATCGCTTTGTTTTCGTTCTGGTAACACTCCCGAACCAGGTTGCGGCTAACCCAGGGATAGGGTGTTACATTTATTGGTATCATAGCTTTTTGGTTGATTCTATAAGCTCATTTGCATCATATAGGATATGTGCCACCTAGGAGACTTGATATAAGCTTGTGTTGTTGCATAAATGTGTAAATGTGATAACTAAGACTCTATTTGTTCTGATTGAACTAGAACGTTAGAAACAAGATTGGTTCGGGATAATGATAGTCCCGTAGGCTCCTCGAACGAAGGAGTTAGTGTGGGGGTGGAACAGAATACTCCTCAACAGCAAGCTCAACATCGAGCTCAGGCTGCTGCTCAACAGGAATCTCCCGCTATCAATCCTGTGCAGCAAGAATACCTTACAAGTATGAAAGAGATGTTCAATCATCTCGTAGCTGCCCTTAAACAAGATCATCCCATTGCTCCTATTGTTACCGTGCCAAACTGAGCCCCTATTAACAAGCTAGCTTAACATCGGGCATATACCTTCACTGGCACCGATGAGGCTAATTCGGAAGTAGCCGAGTACTGGTTAGAGGCCACTACTCGTATTTTGACTAAACAATTGCCATGTCCTGATGAACATAAACTCGAGTGTGCCATCGCTCTATTGGCAGACGAAGCACTAAGCTGGTGGGAAACCACTACTCTAACTGCTCCTGCACAGACTATTACGTGGAAGTTCTTCATTGATGAGTTCAAGAAGAAATATATCAGCGAACAATACTTGGCCGAACGTCAAAAATGATTCTTGTATCTCAAACAAGTTGGCCGACCTATCGAGGAATATGTGAGTGACTTTTGCAAGTATTGCAAGTATGGGTCATAATATATCAAAACTGAGGCCGACAAGTGGCGAATGTTCATCGACCGGTTAAATAATGAATTAAGCCCAATATTCACTATCTTGGGCATTACCGACTTCTAGAATTTCGTAAACTGGGCCATTGCTACTGAGGCGAAGATGAACGCCTCAGAAAGACGTAAGAGCGGACACTCCTAGATAGATAAACAACCCAAGAATGATGATAAGCCACACTGGCAATCAAAGAAGTCCAAACATTCCAAGGGACACTCTTCAAACTATACCTCTAATCAAAAGAGTAGTTATATTCTGAAACCTCAAACGGTTGTAAAGACTTCAACCCTTGTTGTTTCTGTTGATAGTACGGGGAATCAGGCTAAAGCTAATCAGTACCTCCTTGCAAGTTCTGTTAGAAACATCATACTGGCCAGTGCCGAGTTCAACAAAATTTATGCTTTTCATGTCGAGCCTCTGGTCATTATATTCGGAATTGTCCTCAAAATCCCAACAAGGCTTCGAATCTAGCTTCTGCAATTGCTAGCTCAACTTCTCCTAACCGAAACAAAGCACCCTGACAAGCTCAGTTTGGGAATTAGGGGAAACAGAATGGCCCCTATTCGAATGGTCCAACTCATCAGGAGTCTCGAGCCCTTGCTCGTATGTATCACATTCGTGGTAAAGATGATGAAGAAGCTCCTGATGTTATCATAGGTACTGTTGAATTAAATTCTAGTCTTACTTATGCTTTAATTGATTCGGGGTCTACCCATTCATTTGTTTGTTCCAACTTGATCAACATGTTAAAATTGAAACCCGAAATTATTGAATCAAACCTTATAGTTTCGAATCCATTAGGGGGAAAACACCCATTAATCGGCGCCATAAGCAAGCTCCATTGACCATTCAAAATATCCCATTTCCTATTGATCTATATGTACTACCTTTTTGTGAATTTGACTTGATTTGGGGATAGATTGGTAAAGTAAACACGAGGCCTAGGTAGATTGCCAAAATTAGAGATTGTATATTCGGGGTTTAGGGAAAGAATCCATTCTCTTACTAGACAAGAAACCAACTTTAATCTCTGCTAAAATGATCCTTCAAGATGAAATTGAATTTGGCTTGCCTAGCATGCCTGTCGTTTCTTAATTCATTGATGTTTTTCCCGAGGAACTCCCTGGTGTCCCTCCGACTAGAGAAATGGAGTTTGGGATAGAAGTTCAGCCTGAAACAGCTCTAGTGTCCATTACACCCTATAGAATGGTACCTGTTGAGTTGAAAGAATTAAAGAAGCAACTTCAGGCGTTGCAAGATAAAGGTTTCATACGGCCTAGCACTTCTCATTGGGCTGCACCGGTTTTGTTTGTAAAGAAGAAAGACAGGACTATGCGGCTTTGTATTGATTACCGTCAGCTAAACAAACTTACTATCAAGAATCGGTATCCCCTGCCCAAAATTGAAGATCTTTTCGATCAACTTAGGGATGCTGTCGTATTCTCTAAGATCGACCTTCGATCAGGGTATTATCAAATGAAAGTGAAATAACAAGATGTACCCAAGACAGCCTTTTGTACTCGATATGGCCACTTCGAATTCCTCGTAATTCCATTCGGGTTAACGAATGCTTCGGATGCTTTCATGGATCTCATGAACCGGGTATTCAAGCCCTATCTTGACAAGTTCGTGGTCGTATTAATCGATGACATTCTGGTGTACTCTCAGAATAAGGAGGAACATGCTGAACACCTCCGAGTTGTCTTGCAAACACTCCGAGAACATCAATTGTATGCCAAGTTCTCCAAATGTGAATTCTGGTTACTAGAAGTTTCTTTCCTTGGCCATGTTTTCTCGGCTGAAGGAAATAAAGTCGATCTAAGCAAGATTCAGTCTATTCTGAATTGGAGACCTCCAAAGAATGTAAGCGAGGTCCGAAGCTTTCTCGGTTTAGCCGGGAATTACAGAAGATTTGTTAAGGGCTTTTACTCTATTGCCGTAAGCTTTACCAAGCTTATTTGCAAAGATATGCCTTTTGTTTGGTCAGAGAACCAAAAACGAAGCTTTGACTCATGCCCCGGTACTCATCCAACCATAATCGGGCAAAGAATTCACTGTTTACAGTGATGCTTCTCATCTAGGACTCGGTTGTGTCCTGATGCAAGATGGAAAACTAATTGCTTACGCTTCAAGGCAACCGAAGCCACACGAGTCTGATTATCCAACACACGATCTGGAACTAGCAGCTATCGTGTTTGCTCTCAAGATATGGAGACACTACCTATACAGGGAGAAATGCAATCTATTTACCGATAACAAAAGTCTCAAGTACCTCCTAACATAAAAGGATTTGAATATGAGACAAAAGAGATGGCTCGAATTACTTAAAGATTACGATTTGGTTATCGACTACCATCCGGGGAAAGCAAACGTAGTTGCTGACGCCCTTAGTCGCAGACCATACTCATAAATCTAGAATTCTGATTAAAATTCAATTGAATTATGCCTTCTCTTGTTTTACAAACAATGAATTTAGAGCTTTCTTAAGCTACAAGTTACTATTCGAATATTTCTTGAAATACAAGTAACCTATTCGAAAAAGAATTGAGCCTAAAATACTTGTAACCATTGAAACCTAATATTTCTTAGCTTGTAAGAAAGAATTCGAACAATGGCTTGTTATGCAAGGAACAATTTGAATAGTGCCTTGCACTGCAAGAAATCTTTTGGAAATCATTCTAATGACTTTGTTAATGCTTTCGTAGTTAATACGACTATCAATGCTCATTTCTGACTATCCAAGAGCCAAAAATTTCTGTCTGAACTTTAAGTTCAATCTGATTTCATCTCGAGAATTAAAGAACTTCAACAAGTTGATCCAAATCTTCAGAAGATCATATCTAAGCATGCTTCTGAGTCAAGTTCTGACTTCTCCCTAAAGTCAAATGGACTCCTCTATTTCAAAGATAGAGTTTGTGTTCCTAACAATGAAGAATTAAGACGGGAAATGTTACAAGAAGCACACCAAAATTCTTTCTCGATCCACCCTGGATCGGTTAAGATGTATAAGGACCTAAAGCCACTATACTGGTGGCCAGGCATTAAATCTGCTATTACGGACTTCGTATCCAAGTGTTTAACTTGTCAAAGGGTCAAAACCGATCATCAAGTCCCTACTGGATTGCTTCAACCAATTGAACTTCCCAAGTGGAAGTAGGATCGAATCACCATGGACTTTGTCACTGGTCTTCCTTCTACTCCAAGAAAAAATGATGTTATGTGGGTGATTGTTGATAGATTCACTAAATCTACTCACTTCATCCATGTTTGTATGAACATGAGCTTGGAAACCCTTGTCGAGCTGTACATTCGTGAAGTGATTCAGTTACACGGTGTACCTATAGCAATTATCTCCGATTGTGATCCTCGATTCGCATCTCGATTATGGAATTCTCTATAGAAAGCTCTAGGAGCTAAAGTACATCTTAGTACGGCCTTTCATCCTCAATCAGATGGCCAATCTGGGAAAATTATTCAAGTATTAGAAGATATGCTATGAGCTTGTGTTATTGACTTCGGGAAGAATTGGGAGAAATCTCTATCTCTTGTGGAGTTTGCCTACAACAATAGCTACCAATCTTCTATTCAAATGGCACCATTTGAAGCTCTATATGGTAGAAGATGTAGAACTCCCTTATGCTGGTCTGAATTGGGAGAAAACAAAGTATTGGGACCTCAATTGCTTCGAGAAATTGAAGAACAAATCAAGATCATTCTTGATCGGTTAAAAGTAGCTTTCGATAGACATAAAGCGTATGCTGATTTGAAAAGAAAAGATATTCAGTATGCTATTGGAGACAAAGTCTTCCTAAAGGTCTCACCATGGAAAAATGTGCTCAAATTTGGAAGAAAAGGGAATCTCAGTCCTCGATACATCAGACCATTTGATGTTATTGAAAGAATTGGTCCAGTGGCCTATTGCTTAGCTCTTCCTAGAGAATTTGATAAAATACATAATGTCTTTCATGTTTCAATGCTCAAAAGGTATCGATCTGATCCTTCACACATTCTTGATCCAGAAGAAGTTGAATTGAATCCCGATTTGTCCTACGAAGAAGAACCTATTCAGATTCTTGACCGGGAAGTAAGGAAGCTTCGGAACAAGATTGTTCCTTTTGTTAAGATCTTATGGAGAAATCATAAGAGGGAAAAAGCTACATGGGAATCTGAAGAAGTCATGAGGAAATAGTATCCTCACCTATTAGATTCAGGTAAATTCGAGGATGAATTTAATTTAAGAGGGGAGAATTGTAACACCCCAAATTCTGGTCTAGAAGTATTGGGATTAAATTGTATAAGTTGATAGCTTAATTGAATTTAGAATTAAGCTAAATTAAATAGTTAAGGGCTAAATGAAAGAAGGTATAAAACAAGTGATCAAATTAAAAGTGACTACCTTGAATTAAAGAATAAAGTTGGGGAATGCATGATAAATATCATGGTTCTCTTTATTTGCCCTTGACTAATCACATGATTAGTAACTAATTAAGGGACAATTTAGACAATGCACAATTCCAATAACAAGGATGGTTGTGGAATTGGATAGATTTGTTTAATTATAGATGAAATTAGACTTTGAATATGTTGTTAGGTGATTATATGGTTGTTGAATCATGCGAAATTGAAGAATGAAACCAGTACAAGGCTGGAAATTATGTGTTCATGCTAGTGTAACAAACCTAGGTTGCTGGAAAATTGAATTGTGTTATTGAAGTGCGAATTGAATGATTAGAACTTAAAATTGAGCTAAGGAAATAATGAATTGATGATGATCACGAATAGGTAATGTATAGAAGGTGTTAAACAATTGAATTAGATGCAAACAATGCTGGAAATGAAGGATAAGAATATGAATACAGTTATACAATATAGAAATTATTTTGTGGTATTGAAATTGAGTAAACATACAAGATTAGGCTTTGTAATCAACTTACCCTATTTTGGCAGCCTTGTTTAATGAACTAACATGGACCTAACATGTTTAGAATGTCATATGAAATGAATTATAGGACCATGACGTTGGTTAAATTGGATTAAAAGCATTAAAATGTGATTAGATGTAATCTGCCCAGAATTGCTTAATTGAATTCACCAAAATTGTATAGTTTGAATTCAGGGATGAAATTTTAATGACATGATCCTTAGAATGTCTATTTTCACTAGGTGAAAACAGAACTGAAAACTGGGTCCTATACTAAAAACTGTAAATAGGAATTTCTGGGCAGTGCAAACTGTCCAGGCAGTGTAAATGCCTTGTCTTTGAACAATAAACTGTATTAATTGGCTACGAACTAAAATTCAAGTCTTACATGGTCTTATAGGAATTTTTTAAGCTTTCCAACGGTGTATAGCAATTGAAATTCCGACGTTCGGATTAAAAGATATGGCCTTTTAAAGGGACAGTGTGTATACTACCAGGTAGCAATGTCCTGGGCAGTTTGAGACTGTTTTTGCGCCTAGTAAGAAACTGTTTCCAAAACAGTTTTGAGACATTGTAATCTGTCCAATTATGTCTTAAAATGAAGTTATAACATTATGGAATTGAATTGGTAAGAAATGCTTAAAAGGAAGCATAAAAATAGTTTAGGCATATTGTGATAACATTGCTACCTTGACTGTGTGACTTTATGTGCTTATTTTGATGAAATGTGTATGTGCTATGCTTGCTACACCAAGGGCAGCAGATTGGGGAAGAAGAGGATAGGAGTGGACATCCCAAAGCTAGAGGCAAAGGGATTTGGATCCAAGATAGTTGAATTGCTAGGAGTATTGTGAGTGTAACTACCCTTAGGGTTGGGACTTAGGTCCTAACCAACCTTGTTACTGCTTAAATGGAATGTTAATGCCATGTAACATGACTTAAAGTATATTTGGCTAATTAAGGGAAGAATGAAATGTATGATAAGATGATTGATGCCATGATCTTTGTGTTTACTTGGGTGTTAAGCAATTATGATCAATGCTTGTCATGTGCATTGCTTATGCCTAAGGTATGAATTGGCTTGCTTGCTTGGAGAATAAGGTACGCACTATGCATACATATGCTTGTGTTTGTGAATGTTATACATGTCTGATTGATTCGAATGCTATGGATACTTATGTATTGGGATTTAAGACTCCATAAGCCTAAGTGCTTGGCCTTTGAATGGCATATTGTTATATTGAATCATGAAATGTATAAAACATAAATGAAATGGATAATCAACAACCTTGGTAGCTAGTTTGATAGATATGAGGGCATGCCTTAGAATCTTGAGCTAATATTGGCAATATGGTGCATATTGGTACGATGGTACATATTGGCACGATTGTGCATATTAGCACTACGGTGCATATTGGCACTTTGGTGCATATTGGCACTACGGTGCATATTCGCACTTCGGTGCATATTATTAAGATTTGATTATCTAGTAAGCTACTTACAAAGGAAATGTTGAAAGATGACTAAATGAACATTGCTTGTATTATAAGAAACATGAATAAACTTTCTTGCTCTGAAAGATGACACATGAATGGTTGCTAAACTTGTTTCTTGTCATGAAAGAAATGTATGGATGATGGCTTAATGTATAAATGCCTACTTGATGAATTGAATGATTGATTTCTTGTCTTCCAAGCATGTTGTTTGAATGGCCTTGAGTGTCATGAAAGATTGTTGTTATGCTGATTGTATGATATGTAAAACTTGCCTAAATTACCCTATGCAATTCGAATAAGCATGATAAAATTGACTAGACTTAGTGTTACCTCACTAAGTACATATCTTGTACTTACCACTCTACTTTTCATTCTTCCCATAACAGATTAAAGAATATTTCAAGAGGATATATTGGGTTTGAAGCAACACTTGAGGCAAGCTTAAAAGTATGAATTCATACTCTTTGTATACTCCTAGTTTGGTGGCACTAGATTTTGTATTAGGTAGCCTTGATCATGCATTTGATTATGTGTATAAGACTAGTTGTGTAATGTTTTGATGGGCCTATTATGTAAATTCTATTTGGATGACTAAAACTATGTTTGAACCATGATGATGTGTGTATATATATATATATATATATGTGAAGTAATAGCTGCACAAATTTGTGAAAGAATGCATTGTTGAATGAAACCGTGTATGATTCTAATGTAGAATAAATGTGTGATGAAATCTTGTTTAATTTGAATGCTAAACCTATGTTGTATACTCATGCATTTGCTCTTATGGTCACGAGCATGATTCGGAAATATGGAGTTTGAGGCTAAGGTATGTTAAGCATGCATTAACAATGTATTGTCTAAGGATGCCTTGAAATGCTATGTTTGATTGAAATAGGAAACAAATGAAATATGATGACTTAATGGTAAAGAAACAATTGAATTGTAATTAGGGATCATAATAGGAATCGAATAGGATGAATGAAGATGTAATAAGATGTAAGTTGAATGCTTGGTAATGATCATGTTGAAAGATTGAATAAGTAGTTTCTTAAGTTGCAAGTAATCTAGTTTAAGCATGTTTAGTGATCACCTATATGTTGTTCGATTAATGTACATGAAAGTGTAGTAAGAATGAAAGTTATACCATGTTTAATAGTAACCTTAATGTAATGTATAACACACTTGAGATGTTTTTTGAATGATTGTATGTAATTTGCATGGTTTGGTAATATGACAATAGTAACTTAGGTTATAAGCATGAAATGGAACAAAATGGTACCTAAATTAGCATGTTATGTATGTTCTTAATTGCTTAATGTGGTTTGCTTGATGAATTGTATGTTTGAAAGGTTTAGAGTTTAGGTTACTTGCACAACAAGGAAAGTATCTTGAGGTTACTTGTTCGACAAGTAACCTATCAATCACTTTGTTTTCGTTCTGGTAAAAACTCTTGAACCGGGTTACTGTTAACCCAGGGATAGGGTGTTACATTTATTGGTATCAGAGTTTTTTGGTTGATTCTATAAGCTCATTTGCATCATATAGGATATGTGCCACCTAAGAGACTTGATATAAGCTTGTGTTGTTGCATAAATGTGTAAATGTGATAACTAAGACTCTATTTGTTCTGATTGAACTAGAATGTCAGAAACAAGATTGGGTCGGGATAATGATAGGCCCGTAGCCTTCTCGAACGAAGGAGATAATGTGGGGATAGAACAGAATCCTCCTCAACAGCAAGCTCAACATCGAGCTCAGGCTGCTACTCAACAGGAAGCTCCTGCTATCAATCCCGTGCAGCAAGAATGCCTTACAAGTATGAACGAGATGTTCAATCATCATGTAACTGCCCTTAAATAAGATCACCCCATTGCTCCTACTGTTACTGTGCCAAACTGAGCCCCTATTGACAAGCTGGCTCAACATCGGGCAGATACCTTCACTGGCACCGATGAAGCTAATTCGGAAGTAGCCGAGTACGGGTTAGAGGCCACTACTCGTATTTTGACTAAACAATTGCCATGTCATGATGAACATAAACTTGAGTGTGCCATCGCTCTATTGGCAGACGAAGCACTAAGCTGGTGGCAAACCACTACTCTGACTGCTCCTGCAGAGTCTATTACGTTGAAGTTCTTCATTGATGAATTCAGGAAGAAATATATCAGCGAACAATACCTGGCCGAACACTGAAAATAATTCTTGTATCTCAAACAAGCTGGCTAACCTATCGAGCAATATGTGAGCAACTTTTGCAGGTATTGCAAGTATGGGTCAGAATATATCAAAACTGAGGCCGACAAGTGCCGAATGTTCATCGACATGTTAAATGATGAATTAAGCCTGATATTCACTACCTTGGGCATTACCGAATTCTAGAATTTTGTAAACCAGGCAATTGCTACAGAGAAGAAGATGAAAGCCTCAAAAAGACGCAAGAGCGGACATTCTTGGAAAGATAAATGACCCATGAACGATGATAAGCCACACTGGTAATCAAAGAAGTCCAAACATTCCAAGGGACACCTCTTCAAACTATACCCCTAATCAGAAGAGTAGGTACATTCCGAAACCTCAAACGGTTGTAAAGACTTTAGCCCCTATTGTTTCTGTTGATAGTATGAGGAATCAGGCTAAAGCTAATCAGTACCCTCCTTGCAAGTTTTGTCAGAAACATCATACTGGCCAGTGCCGAGTTCAACAGAATTTATGTTTTTCACGTGGAGCCTCTGGTCATAATATTTGGGATTGTCCTCAGAATCCAAACAAGTCTTCGAATCGAGCTTCTGCAATTGCTAGCTCAACTCCTCTTAACCGAAACAAAGCACCCTGACAAGCTTAGTCTGGGAATCAGGGAAACAGAAGGGCCCCTATTCAAATGCTCCAACTCATCAGGAGTCTCGAACCCCTGCTCGTATGTATCACATTCGTGGTAAAGATGATGAAGAAGCTCCTAATGTTATCGTAGGTACCGTTGAATTAAATTCCAGTCCTGCTTATGTTTTAATTGATTTAGGGTCTACCCATTCATTTGTTTGTTTTGCCTTGATCAACGAGTTAAAATTGAAACCCGAAATTATTGAATCAAACCTTATAGTTTCAAATCCATTAGGGGAAAACACCCATTAACCGGCTCTACAAGCAAGCTCCCTTAACCTTTCAAAATATCCCATTTTGGGGATAGATTGGTTAAGTAAACACGAGGCCTGGGTAGATTGCCAAAATCAGAGATTGTATCTCTGGGTTTAGGGAAAGAATCCATTCTCTTAACAGACAAGAAAACAACTTCAATCTCTGCTAAAATGATCCTTCAAGATGAAATTGAATTTGGTTTGCCTAGCATGCCTGTCGTTTCTGAATTCACTGATGCTTTTCTCGAGGAAATCCCTGGTGTCCCTCCAACTAGAGAAGTGGAGTTAGGGATAGAAGTTCAGACTAGAACAGCTCCAGTGTCCATTACACCCTATAGAATGGCACCTTTTGAGTTGAAAGAATTAAAGAAGAAACTTTAGGAGTTGCAAGATAAAGGTTTCATATGGCCTAGCACTTCTCCTTGGGATGCACCGGTTATGCTTGTAAAGATGAAAGATGGGACTATGCGACTTTGTATTGATTACCGTCAGTTAAACAAACTTACTATCAATAATCAGTATCCCCTGCCCAGAATTAAAGATCTTTTCGATCAACTTAGGGATGCTGTCGTATTCTCTAAGATCAACCTTCGATCAGGGTATTATCAAATGAAAGTGAAAGAACAAGATGAACCCAAGACAGCCTTTCGTACTCGATATGGCCACTTTGAATTCCTCGTAATGCCATTTGGGTTAATGAATGCTCTGGCTACTTTCATGGATCTCATGAACTGGGTATTCAAGCGCTATCTTGACATGTTCGTGGTCATATTCATCAACGATATTCTGGTGTGCTCTCGAAATAAGGAGGAAGATGTTGAACACCTCCGAGTTGTCTTGAAAACACTCCAAGAACATCAATTGTATACCAAGTTCTCCAAATATGAATTCTGGTTACCATAAGTTTCTCTCCTCAGCCATGTTATCTCGGCTAAAGGAATTAAAGTCGATCCAAGCAAGATTCAGCCTATTCTGAATTAGAGACCTCCAAAGAATGTAAGCGAGGTCCAAAGCTTTCTCGGTTTAGCCGGGTATTACATAAGATTTGTTAAGGGCTTTTCCTCTATTGCTGCAAGTCTTACCAAGCTTACTCGCAAAAATACGCCTTTTGCTTATTTAGAGAACCAACAACGAAGCTTTGATCAACCTAAGCAAGCTCTGACTCATGCCCCGGTACTCATCCAACCATAATCGGGAAAAGAATTCACTATTTACAGTAATGCTTCTCATCTAGGACTCGGTTGTGTCCTGATGCAAGATGGAAAAGTAATTGCTTACGCTTCAAGGCAACTGAAGCCACACGAGTCTAATTATCCAACACTTGATCTAGAACTAGCAGCTATCGTTTTTGCTATCAAGATTTGGAGACACTATCTATATGGGGAGAAATGCAATCTATTTACCGCAAATACCTCCTAACACAAAAGGATTTGAATCTGAGACAAAGGAGATGGCTCGAATTACTTAAAGATTACGATTTGGTTATCGACTACCATCCGGGGAAAGCAAACGTAGTTGCTGATGCCATTAGTCATAGACCATACTCGGGTAACTCCTAAATCTAGAATTCTGATTAAAATTCAATTGAATTATGCCTTCTCTTGTTTTGCAAACAATGAATTAGAGCTTTCTTAAGCTACAAGTTACTATTCAAATATTTCTTGAAATACAAGTAACCCATTCGAATAAGAATTAAGCCTATACTTGTAACCATTGAAACTGAATCTTTCTTAGCTTGTAAGAAAGAATTCGAATAATGGCTTGTTATACAAGGAATAATTCGAATAGTGCCTTGCACTGCAAGAAATCTTTTGAAAATCATTCAAATGACTTTGTTAATGCTTTCGTAGCTAATACAGCTATCAATGCTTATTTTCGACTATCCAAGAGACAGAAATTTCTGTCTGAACTTCAAGTTCAATCTGATTTCATCTCGAGAATTAAAGAACTTCAACAAGTTGACCCAGATCTTTAGAAGATTATATCTAAGCATGCTTCTGAGTCAAGTTCTGACTTCTCCCTAAAGTCAAATGGACTCCTCTATTTCAAGGATAGAGTTTGTGTTCCTAACAATGAAGAATTAAGACAGGAAATGTTACAAGAAGCTCACCAAAGTTCTTTCTCGATCCACCCTGGATCGGTTAAGATGTATAAGGAGCTAAAGCCACTATACTAGTGGCCAGGTATGAAATCTGCAATTACAGACTTCGTATCCAAGTGCTTAACTTGTCAAAGAATCAAAACCGAGCATCAAGTCCCTACTAGATTGCCTCAACCAATTGAACTTCCCAGTGGAAGTGGGATTTAAATCACCATGGACTTTGTCACCAGTCTTCCTTCTACTCCAAGAAACAATGATGTTGTATGGGTAATTGTTGATAGATTCACTAAATATACTCACTTCATCCTTGTTCGTATGAACATGAGCTTGGAAACCCTTACCGAGCTGTACATTTGTGAAGTGATTCGGTTACATGGTGTACCTATAGCAATTATCTCTGATTGTGATCCTCGATTCGCGTCTCGATTTTGGAATTCTCTATATGAAAGCTCTAGGAGCTAAAGTACATCTTAGTACGGCCTTTTATCCTTAATCGGATGGCCAATATGAGAGAATTATTCAAGTATTAGAAGATATGCTATGAGCTTATGTTACTGACTTCGAAAAAAATTGGGAGAAATCTCTATCTCTTGTGGAGTTTGCCTACAACAATAGCTACCAATCTTCTATTCAAATGGCACCATTTGAAGCTCTATATGGTAGAAGATGTAGAACTCCCTTATGCTGGTCTAAATTGGGAGAAAACAAAGTATTGGGACCTCAATTCCTTCGAGAAACCGAAGAACAAATCAAGATCATTCATGCTCGGTTAAAAATAGCTTTTGATAGACAGAAAGCATATGCTGGTTTGAAAAGAGGAGATATTCAGTATGCTATTGGAGACAAAGTCTTCCTAAAGCTCTCACCTGGAAGAAAGTGCTCAGATTTGGAAGAAAAGGGAAGCTCAGTCCTGATACATCGGACCATTATAAGTTATTGAAAGAATTGGTCTAGTGGCCTATCGATTAGTTCTTCCTAGATAATTCGATAGAATACATAATGTCTTCCATGTTTCAATGCTCAGAAGGTATCGATCTGATCCTTCACATATTCTTGAGCCAAAAGAAGTTGAATTGAATCCTGATTTGTCCTACGAAGAAGAACCTATTCAGATTCTTGACCGGGAAATAAGGAAGCTTCAGAACAAGATTGTTCCTCTTGTTAAGATATTATGGAGAAATCATAAGGTGAAAGAAGCTTCCTGGGAATCTGAAGAAGTCATGAGGAAACAATATCCTCACCTATTCAATTCAGGTAAATTCGAGGACGAACTTAATTTAAGGGGGGATAATTGTAACACCCCAAATTCTAGCCTAGAAGCATTGGGATTAAATTGTATAAGTTGATAGCTTAATTGAATTTAGAATTAAGCTAAATTGAATAGTTAAGGGCCTAATTGAAAGAAGGTATAAAACAAGTGATCAAATTAAAAGAGACTACCTTGAATTAAAGAATAAATTTGAGGAATGCATGATAAATATCATGGTTCTCATATTAGGGGACAATTTAGACAATACACAATTCCAATAACAAGGATTTGTTGTTGTCATCTTCTCCATTATCCCACTTTGGTCGAATATCTTAGAGAAAGAAAGTGAGAGAGAAATCTAGGGAATTCAGCCATTGAAGAAGGGATTTTAGCTTGCATGTGTAGGAAATTTTCATTGAAATTAAGCAAGAAGCAAAGTAAGTATAGTTCTTCTTGTGTTTAATTGAATAGGCAACTATGATTGTGGAATTGGACTGATTTGTTTGATTATAGATGAAATTAGATTTGAATATGTTGTTAGGTGATTATATGGTTGTTGAATCATGCTAAATTGAAGAATGAAACTAGGTACAAGGTTGGAAATTATTTGTTCATGCTAGTGTAACAAACCTAGGTTGCTGGAAAATTGAATTATGTTATTGAAGTGGGAATTGAATGATTAGAACTTAAAATTGAGCTAAGGAAATAATGAATTGATGATGATCATGAATAGGTAATGTATAGAAGGTGTTAAAAAATTGAATTAGATGCAAGCAATGCTGGAAATGAAGGATAAGAATATGAATATAGTTATACAATATAGAAACTGTTTTGTCGTATTGAAATTGAGTAAACATACAAGATTAGGCTTTGTAATCAAATTTCCCTATTTTGGAAGCCTTGTTTAATGAACTAACATGGACCTAACATGTTTAGAATGTCATATGAAATGAATTATAGGACAAAGGCATTGGTTAAGATGGATTAAAAGCATTAAAATGTGATTAGATATAATCTGCCCAGAATTGCTCTATTCTGGGCAGTCACTTTGAAAATTCACCAAAAATTGTATAGTTTGAATTCAGGGCTGAAATTTTAATGACATGATCCTTAGGATGTCTATTTTCACTAGGTGAAAACAGAACTGAAAACTGGGTCCTATACTGAAAACTGTAAATAGGAATTTATGGGCAGTGCAAACTGTCCAAGCAATGTAAATGCCCTGTCTTTGAACAATAAACTGTATTAATTGGCTAAGAACTAAAATGCAAGTCTTACATGGACTTATACGAAATTTTTAAGCTTAATAACAGTGTATAGCAATTGAAATTCCGACGTACGGATTAAAAGATGTGGCCTTTTAAAGGGACGTGTGCAAACTGCCAGGCAACAGTGTCCTAGGCTGTTTGGGACTGTTTTTGCACCTAGTAAGAAGCTGTTTCCAAAACAGTTTTGCGACATTGTAATCTATCCAATTATGTATTAAAAATAAATGATAACATTATGGAATTGAATTGGAAATAAATGCTTAAAAGGAAGTATAAAAACAGTTTAGGCATATTGTGATAACATTGCTACCTTGATTGTGTGACTTTATTTGCTTATTTTGATGAAATGTGTATGTGCTATGCTTGCTAGACCAAGGACAGCAGATTGGGGAAGAAGAGGATAGGAGTGGACATCCCAAAGCTAGAGGTAAAGGGATTTGGATCCAAGATAGTTGAATTGCTAAGAGTGATGTGAGTGTAACTACCCTTCGAGTTTGGACTTAGGTCCTAACCAACCTTGTTTTTGCTTAAATGAAATGTTAATGCCATGTAACATTACTTAAAGTATATATGGCTAATTAAGGGAAGAATGAAATGTATGATAACATGATTGATGCCATGATCTTTGTGTTTACTTGGGTGTTAAGCAATTATGATCAAATGCTTGTCATGTGCATTGCTTATGCCTAACGTATGAATTGGCATGCTTGCTTAGAGAATAAGGTACGCACAATGCATACATATGCTTGTGTTTGTGAATGTTATACATGGCTGATTGATTCGATTGCTATGGATACTTATGTATTAGGAATTAAGACTCCATATGGCTAAGGGTTTGGCCTTTGAATGACATATTGTTATATTAAATCGTGAAATGTATAAAACTTAAATGAAATGGATAATCAACAACCTTGGTAGCTAGTTTGATAGATAAGAGGGCATGCCTTATAATATTGAGCTAATATTGGCACTGCGACGCATATTGGTACAACGGTACATATTGGCACGACGTTGCATATTAGCACTTCAGTGCATATTGGCACTTCGGTGCATATTGTTAAGATTTGATTATCTTGCTCTAAAAGATGACATATGAATGGTTGCTAAACTTGTTTCTTGTCATGAAAGAAATGTATGGATGATGGCTTAATGTATAAATGCTACTTGATCAATTGAATGATTGATTGAAACCATGTATGATTCTAATGTGTGAAAGAATGCATTGTTGAATGAAACCATGTATGATTCTAATGTAGAACCAATGTGTGATGAAATCTTGTTTAATTTGAGTGCTAAACGTATGTTGTATACTCATGCATTTGCTCCTATGTTCGTGAGCATGATTCGGCAATATGGAGTTTAAGGCTAAGGTATGTTAAGCATGCATTAACAATGTATTATCTAAGGATGCCATGAAATGCTATATTTTATTGAAATAGGAAACAAATGAAATATGATGACTTAATGGTAAAGAAACAATTGAATTGTAATTAGGGATCATCATAGGAATCGATTAGGATGAATGAAGATGTAATAAGATGTAAGTTGAATGCTTGGTAATGACCATGTTGAAAGATTGAATAAGTAGTTTCTTAAGTTGCAAGTAAGCTAGTTTAAGCATGTTTAGTGATCACCTATATGTTGTTCGATTAATGTACATGAAAGTGTAGTAAGAATGAAAGTTATACCATGTTTAATAGTAACCTTAATGTAATATATAACACACTTGAGTTGTTGTTTGAATGACTGTATGTAATTTGAATGGTTTGGTAATATGACAATAGTAACTTAGGTTATAAGCATGAAATGGAACAAAATGGTACCTAAATTAGCATGTTATGTATATTGTTAATTGCTTAATGTGGTTTGCTTGTATGAATTGTATGTTTGAAAGGTTTAGAGTTTAGGTTACTTAAGCAACAAGGCAAGTATCCCTAGGTTACTTGTTTGAAAAGTAACCTATCAATCGCTTTGTTTTCATTTTGGTAACACTCCCAAACCGGGTTACGGCTAACCCAGGGATGAGGTGTTACATTTATTGGTATCAAAGCTTTTTGGTTGATTCTATAAGATCATTTGCATCATATAGGATATGTGCCACCTAGGAAACTTGATATAAGCTTGTGTTGTTGCATAAATGTGTAAATGTGATAACTAAGACTCTATTTGTTCTGATTGAACTAGAATATCATAAACAAGATTGGGTCGGGATAATGATAGTCCCGTAGGCTCCTCGAACGAAGGAGATAGTGTGGGGATGGAACAGAATCCTCCTCAACAGCAAGCTCAACATCGAGCTCAGGCTGCTGCTCAGCAGAAAGCTCCTGCTATCAATCCTTTGCAGCAAGAATACCTTACAAGTATGAAAGAGGTGTTCAATCATCTCGTAACTACCCTTAAACAAGATCATCAAATTGCTTCTACTGTTACTGTACCAAATTGAGCCCCTATTGACAAGCTGGCTCAACATCGGGCATATACCTTTACTGGCACCGATGAGGCTAATCCAGAAGTAGCCGAGTACTAGTTCGAGGACACTACTCGTATTCTGACTAAACAATTACCTTGTCCTGATGAACATAAACTCGAGTGTGCCATCGCTCTGTTGGCAGACGAAGCACTAAGCTGGTGGGAAACCACTACTCTGACTGCTCCTGCAGAGTCTATTACGTGGAAGTTCTTCATTGATGAGTTCAGGAAGAAATATATCAGCGAACAATACCTGGCTGAACGCTGAAAATGATTATTGTATGTCAAACAAGCTGACAGACCTATCGAGCAATATGTGAGCGACTTTTGCAAGTATTGCAAGTATGGGTCAGAAAATATCAAAATCTAGGCCGACAAGTGCCGAATGTTTATCGATGGGTTAAATAATGAATTAAGCCCTATATTCACTACCTTGGGCATTACCGACTTCCATAATTTGGTAAACCAACTTCAATCTCTGCTAAAATGATCCTTCAAGATGAAATTGAATTTGGTTTGCCTAGCATGCCTGTCGTTTCTAAATTCACTGATGTTTTTCCCGAAGAACTCCCTGGTGTCCCTCCGACCAGAGAAGTAGAGTTCGGGATAAAAGTTTAGCCTGGAACAGCTCTGGTGTCCATTATACCCTATAGAATGGCACCTGTTGAGTTGAAAGAATTAAAGAATCAACTTCAGGAGTTGCAAGATAAAGGTTTCATACGGCCTAGCACTTCTCCTTGGTGTGCACTAGTTTTTTTGTAAAGAAGAAAGACGAGACTATGCGGCTTTGTATTGATTACCGTCAGTTAGACAAACCTACAATCAAGAATCAGTATCCCCTACCTAGAATTGAAGATCTTTTCGATCAACTTAGGGATGCTGTCGTATTCTCTAAGATCGGCCTTCGATCAGTGTATTATCAAATGAAAGTGAAAGAAAAATATGCACACAAGACAGTCTTTCGTACTCGATATGGCAACTTCGAATTCCTCGTAATGCCATTCGGGTTAACGAATGCTCTAGCTGCTTTCATGGATCTCATGAACCGGGTATTAAAGCCCTATCTTGACAAGTTTGTGGTCATATTCATCGATGACATTCTGGTGTACTCTTGGAATAAGGAGGAACATGCTGAACACCTTTGAGTTGTCTTGCAAACACTCCGAGAACATCAATTGTATGCCGAGCTCTCCAAATGTGAATTTTGGTTACCAGAAGTTTCTTTCCTCAGCCATGTTATCTCGACTGAAGGAATTAAAGTCGATCCAAGCAAGATTCAGTCTATTATGAATTGGAGACCTCCAAAGAATGTAAGTGAGGTCTGAAGCTTTCTCGGTTTAGCCGGGTATTACAGAAGATTTGTTAAGGGTTTTTCCTCTATTGCCGCAAGTTTTACCAAGCTTACTCGCAAAGATGCGCCTTTTGTTTGGTCGGAGAACCAACAATGAAGCTTTGATCAACTTAAGCAAGCTCTAACTCATGCCCTGGTACTCATCCAACCAGAATTGGGCAAAGAATTCACTATTTACAGTGATGCTTCTCATCTTGGACTCGGTTGTGTCCTGATGCAAAATGGAAAAGTAATTACCTACGCTTTAATGCAACTGAAGCCACACGAGTCTAATTATCCAACACATGATCTGGAACTAGCAGCTATTGTGTTTGCTCTCAAGATATGGAGACACTATCTATACGGGGAGAAATGGAATCTATTTACCAATCACAAAAGTCTCAATTACCTCCTGACACAAAAGGATTTGAATCTGAGACAAAGGAGATGGCTCGAATTACTTAAGGAATACGATTTGGTAATCGACTACCATTTCGGGAAAGAAAACATAGTTGCCGACGCCCTTAGTTGTAGTCCATACTCGGGTAACTCCTAAATCTAGAATTTTGATTAAAATTCAATTGAATTATGCCTTATCTTGTTCTGCAAACAATGAATTTAGAGCTTTCTTAAGCTACAAGTTACTATTCAAATATTTCTTAAAATACAACTAACCCATTCGAATAATAATTGAGCCTAAAATACTTGTAACCATTGAAACTGAATCTTTCTTAGCTTGTAAGAAAGAATTCGAACAATGGTTTGTTATGCAAGGAACAATTTGAACAGTGCCTTGTACTGCAAGAAATCTTTTGAAAGTCATTCTAATGAATTTGTTAATTCTTTCGTAGCTAATACAGCTATCAAGGCTCATTTTTGACAACCCAAGAGCCGAAAATTTATGTCTGAACTTCAAGTTCAATCTGATTTCATTTCGAGAATTAAAGAACTTTAACAATTTGATCCAGATCTTCAGAAGATCATATCTAAGCATGCTTCTGAGTCAAGTTCTAACTTCTCCCTAAAGTCAAATGGACTCCTCTATTTCAAAGATAGAGTTTGTGTTCCAAACAATATGGCCTTTTAAAGGGACAGTGTGCAATTTGCCAGGCAGCAGTGTCCTGGGCAGTTTGGGACTGTTTTTGCACCTAGTAAGAAATTGTTTCCAAAATAGTTTTGGGACATTGTAATCTGTCCAATTATGTCTTAAAATGAAGTGATAACTTTATGGAATTGAATTGGTAAGAAATGCTTAAAAGGAAGCATAAAAACAGTTTAGGCATATTGTGATAACATTGCTACCATGATTGTGTGACTTTATGTGCTTATTTTGATGAAATGTGTATGTGCTATGCTTGCTAGACCAAGGGCAGCAGATTGGGGAAGAAGATGATAGGAGTGGACATCCCAGAGCTAGAGGCAAAGGGATTTGGATCCAAGATAGTTGAATTGCTAGGAGTATTGTGAGTGTAACTACCCTTAGGGTTGGGACTTAGGTCCTAACCAACCTTGTTATTGCTTAAATGAAATGTTAATGCCATGTAACATGACTTAAAGTATATTTGGCTAATTAAGGGAAGAATGAAATGTATGATAACATGATTGATGCCATGATCTTTATGTTTACTTGGGTGTTAAGCAATTATGATCAAATGATTGTCATGTGCATTGCTTATTCCTAAGGTATAGAATAAGGGACGCACAATGCATACATATGCTTGTGTTTGTGAATCTTATACATGGCTGATTGATTCGAATGCTATGGATAGTTATGTATTGGGAGTTAAGACTCCGTATGGCTAAGGGCTTGGCCTTTGGATGGCATATTGTTATATTGAATCATGAAATGTATAAAACTTAAATGAAATGAATAATCAACAACCTTGGTAGCTAGTTTGATAGATAGGAGGGTATGCCTTAGAATCTAGAGCTCATATTGGCTCTGCGGTGCATATTAGCACTACGATGCATATTGGTACGACGGTACATATTGGCACGACGGTGCATATTGGCACTACGGTGCATATTGGCACTTCAGTGCATATTGGCACTACGGTGCATATTGGCACTTTGGTGCATACTTTTAAGATTTGATTATCCAGTAAGCTACTTACCAAGGAAATGTTGAAAGATGACTAAATGAACATTGCTTGTATTATAAGAAACATGAATAAACTTTCTTGCTCTGAAAGATGACATGTGAATGGTTGTTAAACTTGTTTCTTGTCATGAAAGAAATGTATGGATGATGGCTTAATGTAAAAATGCCTACTTGATGAATTTAATGATTGATTGCTTGTCTTCCAAGCATGTTGTTCGAATGGCCTGTCATGGAGGATTGTTGTTATGTTGATTGTATGATATGTAAAACTTGCCTAAATTACCCTATGCAATTTGTATAAGCATGAATGATGTAAAGATGGGTTTGATCCTTTAAAATACATGACTACTTGAATTTATATGCTTTGAGAAAATTGACTAGACTTAGTGTTACCTCACTAAGTACATATCTTGTACTTACCACTCTACTCTTCATTTTTCCCATAACAGATTAAATAATACTTCAAGAGGATATCTTGGGTTTGAAGCAACACTTGAGGCAAGCTTAAAAGTATGAATTCATACTCTTTGTATACTCTTAGTTTGGTGGCATTAGATTTTGTATTAGGTAGTCTTGATCATGCATTTGATTATATGTATAAGACTAGTTGTGTAATGTTTTGATGGGCCTATTATGTAAAAATTCTATTTGGATGACTAAAACTATGTTTGAACCATGATGATGTGTGTGTGTGTGTATATATATATATGAAGTAATAACTGCGCAAATTTGTGAAAGAATGCATTGTTGAATGAAACCATGTATGAATCTAATGTAGAACCAATGTGTGATGAAATCTTGTTTAATTTGAATGCTAAACCTATGTTGTATACTCATGCATTTGCTCCTATGTTCATGAGCATGATTTGGCAATATGGAGTTTGAGGCTAAGGTATGTTAAGCATGCATTAACAATGTATTATCTAAGGATGCCATGAAATGTTATGTTTGATTGAAATAGGAAACAAATGAAATATGATGACTTAATGGTAAAGAAACAATTGAATTGTAATTAGGGATCATCATAGGAATCGAATAGGATGAATGAAGATGTAATAAGATGTAAGTTGAATGCTTGGTAATGATCATGTTGAAAGATTGAAAAAGTAGTTTCTTAAGTTACAAGTAAGCTAGTTTAAGCATGTTTAGTGATCACCTATATGTTGTTCGATTAATGTACATGAAAGTGTAGTAAGAATGAAAGTTATACCATGTTAAATAGTAACCTTAATGTAATGTATAACACACTTGAGTTGTTGTTTGAATGATTGTATGTAATTTGAATGGTTTGGTAATATGATAATAGTAACTTAGGTTATAAGCATGAAATGGAACAAAATGGTACCTAAATTAGCATGCTATGTATGTTGTTAATTGCTTAATGTGGTTTGCTTATATGAATTGTATGTTTGAAAGGTTTAGAGTTTAGGTTACTTGCGCAACAAGGCAACTATCCTGAGGTTACTTGTTCGACAAGTAACCTATCAATCGCTTTGTTTTCATTCTGGTAATGCTCATGAACCGGGTTACGGCTAACCCAGGGATGGGGTGTTACAATCTTTACACATTCAATTCAATAGAGCTCGTTGGTTTAAATGTTATTCTGATTTAAAGTTGGGAGGAAGGATCAACTTGTAGCACATTTGACTTCTTATGAACACACTTAGCAGCGGTCCACTAAGGTAAATTGAGATCGGGTTTGATTCTCATTGAGACAATATAACTCGAGTCGAGCTTTTCTAAAATTTAAACTATATTGGTGCTAGCGGTGATAGTTATGGTTACTCCAAATAAGGACTGAATTCCAAAGATTCGATTTGTTTTGTTGGTTTACCAAAGAGAAAAGTAAGTTACAAGGGTTGAGTCTTGTAGACTGTAACCGGAATATATCCGGAGTAAAATCTTCTTCGATGATCAGTTGGAATTAAGGCAAAGCGAAGCATGAGGTTATTCTATTTTATCGATTTCCTTCTCAAAATTCACTTTCGTTATTTTTCTAAACTTATTTTCAAATTCACTTTATTTATATTTTCTACTTAGTTCTCTTAATAAAACCCCCATTTTCTTTAGTTTCTCAACAAAGTTAGGATTAAAACCTCTCTACATTAGAAGCTCCTTAGTCCTTGTGGATTGACCCTTCTTCTCTATTACTACATTATTTATCTATTTTATTTGAGATTAAGGATAATTTATTTGATAATTACAATGTTTGTCAAATTGGCGCCGTTTCCGGGGACTTCGGCAAAGTAATTGATTAAAGTTTGTTTTGATTTTTGACCAGGAAGAATTTCTCGTAGTGTTTGTAGTCTGAATCATGTCGTCAAGCTAAACGATGTTAAATAAAGCGCTCTAGTGGGAGACAACCCATTTTTATTTTTACTTTTATTTTTCATTTTATTTATACTTATTTTATTTTTCTTTGTATTTTCAAGTATCCCAAATATTTTTGATCAAACTTTCATGAAGATAATTACGGTAATTTTTATAGATCAAAGCATAATTTCCGGTCCATGGAAATACTTCACACGAGAAGTAGTAGCGAACTCGTGCGTGCCATTTCACTAATGGTGCACGTTAGCAAAACCCACTCCCAAGCGGCGCACGATAGTAGCTCCCAAATTCCATTTGTCTCCCGCATCTTCCCTTGGTAGGCCCCACGCAAATTTCAAATTCCCCCACTCTCTCACCCTTTGACCGACACCAGTTCATCTCCTTATCTCCCAAACCAATTAAAGTCACATTTATCTTTTATTTTTAAAGCCCTTAAACCAAAAACACACCCCACTCACTTAAGATTAAAGCCTCACGATTTCCCTCCTCCAAACACGTAACCGCCTCGCTCTAGCAACTGTTGCACTTCGTTAAGAAACACCACCACCATTCCTTTCATTTTGCACGCTTCCAGCAACTTTGTCACTGTTCTCGCCACTCGGATGTTGCCACGGGGAGTATATGTATTCCTTCTCTTATACTTTCTATTTTTATATTGGGACAATACGACTTAAGTGAGGGGGATAGAGTATTGATTGAATTTTCCCTTGCTTATTGTTTTTATGCTTTGATTCTAGTATGCTTGGTTGAACTTGTGAAAATTTTTTGTTGAAATCCTTCGCCTTGTTGAATATTTTGGAATGTCATACTTGCTTGAGAACACACTTTCGTTTGATTTGGGGTATACATGATAAAGGATGGCATGCTTAGGAATTTTGTTGAAATTTTTGTGATACTCCATGACTTTGCTGGTTGAAATGTGCTTAACTCAATACGTGTACACACTTGGGTAAGATTTGAGCCTTTGCAAGCATATTCTTTATATTCTTTCTCATATTCTTTAATTGAGTGCGTTGTTGGAAGTTGTGATGTACTATAATTGATACGCAATTTGTGCAAGTATACACATCGAACAAGTAATATAGTGATGAGCGAGTATTGTCTCCACGGGGATTGGAGGCCAAACTAGTTTAGTCAAAACAAACAATTAAGACAGTAAACAAATGTTGCAGCAATAAGAGACAATTGTAGGAATGCTATGGAAAAAAGAAACATGTATATAAATGTTGTGGCAAACAACTATAATGTAAACTGAGATGAAATAAGGTCACTTCTAACATCCACTCACGCAAACGAAACTCTATATGGGAATGATTGGCTAGCCCTGTTGTGGACTTTTATACCTAAGCCTAATGAATGTCTAAGATTAACTTGCTTCCTTCATGCTCGACAGAGTTTACTAAGGTGCTTCTAAAACTATCTCTAGCAAGAAACCTGTTAGAAGTGAATATTAGAGTAATACCTATCGGCAGAAATCCTTAACATGCAACTACCGATTAAAGCTCTACTCCTTTTAGTCGTTGAAAGTCTGTACTTATCTCTAAGAAGAGTTAGGGTTTTTCCTCTCAGCATCAAACCCCATTGTCCACTTTAGTCTTAGCCTAACTCTCTCGAATATTAAGCTAACCAAAACCTAAACAACGGCTAACTCTCGCAAGCTCTTACAAGTTTAGTGCAATAACAAACATTGGACAAAACATGAAATGAACAAGAAAACAATCAAACATTCATAAAAACTTAAAACATAATCATCCAAAATAGGCCCAAGCCACTTAAAATCAGTTCATGGCTGGACAAATATCATCCATAACCATTCGTTTGACACAACCTATTTAAATAAGAAGATGCTTTGATGGACGAAGAAGAAGATGGAAGGCAACCACCTTTTTCTTCTCTTTCTTAGCTCACTCGTAACTTTTTCCAGATCTCTCTTAAATAAAGGTATCTTGTCCTTTATATAGTAAGGCTTCTAGGGTTTTGTGCCCTTAATTCTAAGGGAATATTCTCTTCACATGTAGGAATAAAGTAGGCTGGCAGGTACACATGTAGGGCCACAATAAATATCTTCAGTCTGTTGTCCTCTAGTGTGCCCAGGAATGCTATCCAAAATGCTATAGCATTTTTCCCTCTCCCAAAAATGCTCCTCAACTTCCCTGCATATCACCAAACCAACCAAAACCATTCCAAGCAGCATCGTTTTTACAAATAAACAAAGAAAACAAAACCATCAACACCAAATGCAACTACATGAACTAAATGCATCTATATGCCATGATATGAGATGAAATGGGTTTGATTTCATGCAATAACTTATGTAAAGAGGCATGGAATGTTAAAATTTTGCAAGGTTAACGCACCCCCAAACTTAAGCTATTGCTTGTCCTCAATCAATGAACAGAAACGAACAAAGGAATGCTATAGCATTGGACCAGCTTAGCACAAGGCTATGGCAAAATTTCAATCCTTAGAAAATAAAGGCTTCAACATACTAGACAGTTGTGAGATTTTAAGAACTTCTCCTTAGGCCGAGATCCTCCAAGTGTGTGTATGTGACTACATCCTCCCTGTGCTTAACACAGTTAGAAGATCATCGGTTAGGTTATCAAGCTTGCCCTAGCTTTTCTTACTTAGTTTAAGCACAAGATACTCCCATTTTTAGCTTCATTCTTCTTTTTCTTTTCTTTTCTTTTTTAATACTGCTACGAGGGGAGTAAGCTCATCACAACTACCTTTCTAGTACTTGAAAATGAAGTAGAGCAAACACCCCATTCCCTAGCCTATTGAGCAGAGTCATCCCGTGACTACTTTCATTGACTCATATGTTGTTGCTGCCATTTATTTAAATGCAGTATCCAGACAAACAACACAAAGATGAGTGTCCTTCTACAGCTATGCCGAAGCATTTATTTGTAACCAACACATACAATAAACAAAAGGGAGTTCAAATAAGCCTTTCATTCTTTCATTTATCATTCAAGTTCATCTTGCATATTTAAACTAAAGCATAGGAGAGTTCTTTTGCCAAAAATTATCTAACCAATTTAAACATAGAGAGCATGCCATCATGTAACACTCACATCATGAAGTATCAAGACCTAAAAGTAGTTCTACCAATATCAGTAGTCACATGTATTCAATCAATTTACAACCATAGAATTCAAATAATTATCATCGGACATCACCAGCTTATTCATAAAATTGTCTTTAAACTAGAAAAACGCCATAGCAAAATTATGTTCATAACTAAGAATGCAAATGACTAACTATGAACACTACCTCCGCCAAACTTGAAGAAGACATTGTCCTCAATGCATGAATATTAACTAAAACTAAACTAAATGCACATGTAAATGAAAGTTACCTCTTTAAAAGCTATTTTGGTGTTTTGGGTTTGACTCCTTGGTGCTTGTTTTTCTTCTTCTTTTTCAGGGTTGCGATTGGCTCATCGGGCACATCTTGCTGGCTTTGTTGGTCAACTGGTTCCTCCTAGGCTGACTGGATCTCATCATTATCATCTTTATATGGGGTATTCCATACACGACCTACCGTGCATTTTAGACGAATCCTCATCTTTGTTGTCGGCGCAGGAGAGTTGTCAGCCATCTCCTCATCCCCACTGTCAATATCGACAAGGTAATTGAAGGAAGGTTTTAGTGGTGGTGGGGTATGCATTGGAGTTTTTCCTTTTGTTGGCCTCGCTGCCCGAGGGCTTTGTCTAATGGTAGCAGTATTTGTTGTTGCTGGAGAAGGTGGTGTAGTTGAAGATGGGTCTCATTGCAGAACTGGTGGTGGGCGTTGTAGTGCAGTTAGCTTCGGAGCTGGTGGAGCTTGCGGGGTTGGCTGGTCCTTCTTGGGCATCAAAAAGTCATTAAGGAAGGTGGGAAGTCGATTTCTATATAGGGTAGTAGTTCCTTGAAGTAAGGATTAATGGCCCCATCCCTTGCCTTGACATGCTTGAAATAAGTTGTCAGGGTGCCCTTCATTTCCTCCATCTGCTCGTGCATGTGCTTGGTAAAGGCGAAAGGGCTGCGATTCTTGCTGCAACAATTGTTTTGGCCCCACCTTCCAACGTTTTCGCTGGAGCATCTTCATCAAATCTCCTTAATGTAGAAATTTGGTCTGGTGTAAGGGCATTCTTGCTCTTTAGCATCTCATCCTCTTCCGGGTCTTGAAAGACTTGCTCTTTTCGGCATAGAGCTGTAATCAGGTTGGGAAAAAATGAGGGGGCTTGACTTCCTCTTTGTACAAGCATAGACTTCCTCAATGATAAGTTTCCCCACATCAATTTGCCGGTTGTTAAGGATCAAATGTAGCAATAACAACCTTGTGATGTGGACCGTGACAGTATGGGAGGTTGGCATCAAGCGAGTCCAGAGATAATGATTCCAAACCTTAGCCTTTGGTTTGAGGCGTCCTCGCTCGACGGCTCTACTTGCCGGGTCTAACTTAGTCTCGACAAAATAGAGGTCTTTTAACACTTCCTTATGGGTCTGGGCATCTGCTGATTCAGAAAAGGAGGAATAATGGTCTATGACGTTCTACAGCCCATAGAACTTGTTGATGGCACTAGCAGTGAACTTGACCTGGTCCCCTCGCACATAGATTACAGATTGTGGGGGGGGCGTCAGATGGGCGTAGAACTCTTAGCCCAGGGAGATAGAGATGTCACCGCTAGGGTGTTGGACAAAAGTCTTCTAGCCGTGCTTGGTGATAACATCTAGAATATCTTTATCAAAGCCTCATTCCCCTTCTAATGAAGCTTTAAAGCCTTTCCCCAGGTAAAACTTTCTATCTTTCATCAGTTGGAATCTCTCCTTAGCACCATCATCAAAGAATCGCTTGATTTCTACAACTAGTTGGGTTGGGGCGCTGCTACTTGCTTCTGTGACATTCTTCATGTGGGCCTATTTGTGATGTTGGGGGAGGTTTGCCAGAAAGTTTAGGGTTTCTTTTTTTTGGGGTGATGTTGAAGAGTTGTGGAAAGGAAGATGGAAAAGGTGGAGAGGCAAGTAATTAAAGGTGGATAAGATGAAGTGATGGGGAGTTGCGTGTAACTGCTACACGTTATGGGAGAGAGAAAATTTTGATGACGGCTTTGATGTAAGGGGAAATGATGACAGAGAGTAGGCTTTTAATAAAAGTATGAGAGAGAAAAGAGTGAGTAATCATGAACTATGGTTTTTATATTTTTAATATTTTAAAGGGAAAAATAGCATCCCTCCCTTTTTACCCTTTTAATGTCGTCCCTGCCCCCCAAAAAAGTCAGGAAAAATATGTATTGTATCTTCCTTAAAGTGGCAAAAGACAAAAGCTCCCTTAATGCAAAGGCTACGCTATCCCTGTAAGCAACCCTAACCTGCCCATGTGTCCATGTACTTAAACCTGCCAAGACAGAGCAAAGAAAAGACAGAAATTCAAAATTAAGTAAACTATCAAAGGACAAAAGGCAAAGCTAAATAAAAGGAAGAAAAATATCATTATTTATAGACATCAAAAACTTGAAATGCTATAGGAAAATAAAGAAAAAGGGAGATTTCAGAATTCTTATGGATCATGGAGGAGCTTGGCCAATTTGTCTCGCATGATGGGAGCTCCGTTGTAGATCTTCAACCTCTGTCCATTCACTTTGAAAACATTGTCATCATCCAGCTTTTTGATTTCAATAGCACCATGAGGATGGACCTTGTGCACAATGAAAGGGCCTGACCATCTCGATTTCAGCTTGCCTGGGAAGAGCTTGAGTCGAGAGTTGTAAAGGAGGACTTGTTCGCCTTCAAAAAAATGTCGTGGAAAAATATGTTGATCATGCCACTTCTTAGTCTTCTCTTTGTACAAGCGTGCATTCTCATAATCTTGAGCCCTGAATTCCTCCATTTCGTTAAGCTCCAAAAGCCTATTTTCACCAGCTAACTGGGCATCCATATTGAGCTTCTTGGTTGCCCAATGAGCTTTGTGTTCAATTTCCACGGGTAGATGGTATTCTTTGCCATAGACAAGCTTAAATAGAGACATCCCCAAGGGTGTCTTGAAGGTCGTTCGATAAGCCCATAATGCTTCGTCGAGTCTGGGAGACCAATCCTTTCTTTTGGGTTTACCATATTTTCCAAAATTTGCTTGATTTCTCGATTGGAGACTTCAACTTGGCCATTGGTCTGAGGGTGATATGTTGTAGCAACTTTATACCGTACCCCATACCTTTGCAATGCTTTGGTAATAAGCTTGTTGTCGAAGTGCTTTCCTTCATCACTTACGATAGCTCGTGGGGTTTCAAATCTTGTGAAGATGTTCTTGTGAAGATGTTCTTGTGAAGGAACTTCAACACTGGTTTTAAGTCATTCTTTGGTGATGATGTAGCTTCCAGCCATTTCGGTACATAGTCAACTGCTGAAAGAATGTAGAGATCTCCAAAGGATGATGGAAAGGGGCCCATGAAATCTATTCCCCACACATCGAAGAGTTCTACTTCGAGAATACCTTGGAAAGGCATCTCATGCCTTCTAGATATATTCCTCGTCCTTTGGCATCTATCACATGCTTTGCCAAATTCGCGTGCATCTTTGAAAAGTGTGGGCCAATAGAATCCACATTGTATGACCTTTGCAGTAGTCCTAGTTCCTCCAAAGTGGCCTCCACATGAAGATAAATGGCAATAGAACAAGATTTCCTTTTGCCCTTCTTCAGGGACACACATTCGAATCATTTGATCAGCATATTGCTTGAACAGGTAAGGCTCGTCCCAAAAGTAGAATCGTACATCATGCTTGAACTTCTTTTTGCCCTGGCTATTTAGATTAGGAGGAAAAATACCACTAACGAGAAAATTAACGATGTCAGCATACCATGGAATTACTGTAGCATATAATATTTTCTCATCAGGGAACTCCTCCTTAATTTCTAAGTTCTCCTCATTCTCAACCTTATTTTCTAACCTAGATAAATGATCAGCAACTTGGTTCTCACACCCCTTTCTATCCTTTACCTCTAATTCGAACTCTTTCAACAGAAGTATCCACCTAATAAGTCTAGGTTTAGCATCCTTTTTAGTCACTAAGTATTTAATGGCAGAATGATCAATATGTACTATGACCTTAGTGCCTATGAAGTATGTTCTAAACTTGTCAAAGGCAAACACAACGGCCAACAGTTCTTTTTCAGTGGTAGTGTAGTTAATTTGTGCATCATTTAGGGCACGACTAGCGTAGTAAATAACATGAAAAATTTTACCTCGACGTTGTCCAAGTGCTGCCCCACTGCATAGTCACTTGCATTGCACATTAACTCGAATGGTGAGGTCCAATCTGGGGGAACAACTATGGGTGCTGAGATGAGCTTCTCCTTAAGTTCCTTAAATGCGCTGTAGCATTCTGCATCAAAGATTAAGGGCTAGTTTTGCTAAAGCAAATTACACAATAGCTTGGAGATTTTGGAGAAGTCCTTAATGAACCTCCTATAAAAGCTAGCATGCCCTAAGAAACTCCGAATCCCTTTCACCGTGGAGGGTGGTGGTAGCTTTTCAATTACTTCAACCTTGGCCTTGTCCACTTCTTTCCCTTGTTGAGAAATTTTGTGACCTAGAACAGTTCCTTCAGTCACCATAAAATGACATTTCTCCCAATTGAGTACTAAGTCTTCTTCTTCGCATCTCTTAAGTACCTTGAACAAGTTGCCTAAACACGATTCGAAAGTATCTCCAGAGACTAAAAACTCATCCATGAAGATCTTCAAAAATTCTTCAACCATATCAGAAAATATGGCCAACATGCACCTTTGAAAAGTAGCTGGAGAATTGCAAAGCCCAAAGGGCATCCGTTGAAATACGTAAGGGCAAGTGAAGGTTGTCTTCTCTTGATCTTCCAGTGCTATGGCAATCTGGTTATACCTTGAGTATCCGTCAATGAAACAGTAGAAAGATTTGCCTGCCAATTTATCTAGCATTTGATCAATGAATGGGAGGGGGTAGTGATCCTTCTTGGTTGCCTTGTTGAGCTTTCGATAGTCCATGCAAATTCTCCACCCCGTAACAGTCCTTGTTGGTAAAAATTCATTGTCTTCATTACTCACCACGGTCATGCTTCCCTTCTTTGGTACACATTATATCGGGCTTACCCATGAACTATTGGATATTGGGTAAATAATTCCCGCATCAAGCCATTTGATTATCTCCTTCATCACCACCGTCTTCATGAATGGATTGAGCCTTCTTTGGGGTTCAACAGAATTGCTGTGAAAATCAAGCAAAATTTTGTGCATACAAATGGTAGGGCTTATACACTTCAAATCAGCCATAGTCCATCCTAGAGCTTTTTTATGTTGAGAAAGCATATTTATCAAGCTACATTCTTGCTTAGGGGTTACGCTAGAAGATATTATCACAATAAAAGTCTTATTACTACCCAAATAAGCATATTTAAGATGTAAATGTAATGGCTTTAATTCTAATTTGGGTGCATGCTCAAGTGAGGGTTTAGGAGGGACAAATTCAGCAAAATCTAGAGGTTCGAAATGCGTACCTGGTCTAGCAATGAGCAAGCTAGATTGCTTTACCTCCACTGGGAATTCCTCAAGCTTCTCATTGTCCTCCTCATTGAATTTCACATAGTCCTTAATTTCCACAAAATTGTTGCAGCATAATTCTGCAGCTTCCTCTTCTGTCATAGCAGCTGTGTGTTGACACTCTTCATATTTATCCACATATTTGAGGGTGTTGAAAACATTTATAGTCACCATTTGTTCAACCACTCGCATGGTGAACTCACCCTTTTCACAATCAATTAAAATTCGACCTGTCGCTAGGAATGGTCATCCCAAGATAATTGGTGCTTTGTCATCTACTTCACAATCAAGGATGAGGAAGTCAGCTGGGAAAACAAATTTTCCCACGTTAACCACAACGTCTTCTATCTTTCCTTCCGTTGGACATGAGATCTATCTGGTAGTTGTAAGATCATTAGGGTGGGTCTTTCATCTCCTATTTCAAGCTTCATAAAGATTGACTTGGGCATTAGGTTGACACTAGACCCAAGGTCGCATAGAGCTTTCCCCACGTAATTATCACCTACGTAACATGGAATGATAAAGCTGCATGGATCACTTCTTTTGGGTGGCAAGTCACTCAATACAAAGTAACACTCCTTTGCTGTAGCAATAGTCTCGTACTTCTCCACCTTCCTTTTCTTGGTGACAGTGTCCTTGAGAAACTTAGCATATGTAGGCATTTGTCAATGGCCTCCAGAAATGGGACATTGATACACAACTGATAGAGTATATCCACAAATTTCTTGAACTGGAGATCATCTCTATGCTTCTTCAATCTTTGAGGGAAGGGTGGTGGGGGTTGACATCTTTTTCTAGTGGTGTTTCTTTCTCTTTTGTTGTATCATTACTCGGTACACCATCAATGGGTTCACTTGTCGATCCTTCATTTTTATTCTCTTTTAGAGCTGATTATTTTTGTAAAGATGGCTCTTCATGTACAGTCAGGGGAGTAGGATCATCAAGCTTCTTTCCCCCAAACTTATCTTCTTTGTTGAGTTGGGTGCCACTCCTCAAAGTTAGTTCACTACACTACTCCTTGCCATGATTTTTAGTGACTTTAGTATCACTATGTAAAGTACCTTGAGGTTGGGCGTGCAAAGCTTGTGCGATTTGGCCTACTTGAGTCTCCAGGGATCTCAAGGAAGAGCTATGGCTTTAGAGCAATGTACCTTGACTCTTGATAGACATCGAATGGTCTTGGAGCAAAGTCTTAGTGGTTGTCATGAAATCTTGCAAAGTAGCTTCCAAAGAATTACTGGTTGATGAGGAGGTTGTACCTTTGTTGTCATTTTGCCAAGGCATATTTTACTAAAAGGTTTGAGACCCAGTCTGATTATGTTGCCTATTCAAGCTTCCAACGTTGTGGGTTCCTTGATTCCCCCAAGAAAGATTAGGATGCTGATGCCATCTTGGATTATAAGTGTTTGAGTAGGGGTTGTGGTTGTTCCTATTGAAGTTCCCCACATAGTTGATAGATTCATGATTTTTAGGGCAGTCGCTCACATGATGGTGTCCATTACATTGAACACAAATGGTTGCTGCCTTTACTTCCTTTACCTCACTTAGGCGTTGGAGATTATTTAACATGGTGGTAATAGCCGACAACTGGGCTAAAACCAAGTCATTGTTGTCTGATTCTCGTGTCCCATATACTTTTCTTCCCGTGCTAAGTCTCAAAGTAGGGAATTGGTAGTCATTATTTGCTATCCTATTAAGGATATCAAATGCCTCTTGCGGTGATTTGTCTAGCAAAGTGACATTTGCTGAAGCATCCAACATCATTCTTGTAGGAGCATTGACACCATTGTAGAACATGACAACTTGTGTCCAGTCTTGGAATCCATGATTGGTACATTTACGAAGCAATCATTTGTATCTATCCCAACACTCGTACATTGATTCGTCGTCAGCTTGACGAAATGAGGCTATGTCATTCCGTAACTGTGTGTTCATGTTGGGCGAATTATACCGTAGCAAAAAACTGGGCATAAATCAGCCCACGATTCCATTGAACTAGCTGGCACTCCACTTAACCAAGCTCGTGCTCGATCATGCAATGAATAAGGAAATAGCTTGAGCTTCAGCACATCTTCATGCACACCTTGTTGTAAAAAAGAATCACATACTTCCAAGAATGCTCGAATGTGTTGTCTTGCATCTTCATGAGGTGATCCACCAAACATCCCAATGGAGTTCAACATGTTAAACATGTCTGGCTTGAGTTCAAAATGAGATGCTTGAATCTCGGGAGCCACAATTCTAGGATTTAGATCATCCAAGATAGGATTCAAGTGATCCCTAATAGCTCGAGGTCGAACTATTGCTCCAGGATTTGCCGCAGCATTAATATTATCTAGATTTTCATATACTTGAATGCCTTGGTTACCACCTCTATACATTATTCTTAATGCTTCTTGTATGCGTCTTCTTTGGCGAAATAAGTGCTCAATCTCAGGCACGAAAGGTGATAATGGTTCTTCAGGTCTTCCTTGGGTCATGCAACAACACAACACCTAAAAAAGTGAAACAAGAGAAACAAATAAAACTAAAGAGGAAAATAAGTAAGGATGTAAAGACTAAACTCTAATAACCTATTGCCAATCCCCGACAACGGTGCCAAAAACTTGTTGTGTGCTGTGATGTGCTATAATTGATACAAAATTTATGCAAGTATACACATCGAACAAGTAATAAAGTGATGAGTGAGTATCATCTCCACAAGGATTGGAGGCCAAACTAGTTTAGTCAAAATAAACAATTAAGACAGTAAACAAATGTTGTAGCAATAAGAGACAATTGTGGGAATGCTATGACAAAAAGAAACATGTTTATAAATGTTGTGGCAAATAACTACAATGTAAACTGAGATGAAATAGGTCACTTCTAACATCCACTCATGCAAACGAAACTCTATATAAGAATGATTGGCTGGCCCTGCTGTGGACTCATATACCTAAGCCTAATGAATGTCTAAGATTGACTTACTTCCTTCATGCTCGACAGAGTTTACTAAGGTGCTTCTAAAACTATCTCTAACAAGAAACCTGATAGAAGAGAATATTAGAGTAATACCTCTCGGCGTAAACCCTTAACATGCAACTACCGATTAAAGCTCTACTCCTTTTAGTCGTTGAAACTCTATCCTTATCTCTAAGAAGAGTTAAGGTTTTGCCTCTCAGCATCAAACCCCATTGTCTACTTTAGTCTTAGCCTAACTCTCTCAAATATTAAGCTAACCAAAACCTAAACAACGGCTAACTCTCGCAAGCTCTTACAAGTTTAGTGCAATAACAAACAATGGACATAGCATGAAATGAACAAGAAAACAATCAAACGTTCATAAAAACATAAAACATAATAATCTAAAACAGGCCCAAGCCACTTAAAATCAGTTCAAGGCTGGGAAAATATCATCCATAATCATTCGTTTAACACAACCCATTTAAAGAAATGAAATGAAACAATAATCAACTAAGAGTGGGAGAAACTCCTGAGCTGTGATAGATTGTCGTGCACTAATTTATGCCTGCTGCTTCTCTCAAAGTCCAGCGAGAGCACTCCTTGGAGCTTCAAGAATGGAGGACACTTTGATGGAGGAAGAAGAAGATGGAAGGCAGTCGCCTTTTCCTTCTCTTTCTTAGCTCACTCGTAACTTTTTCCAGCTCTCTCTTAAATAAGGGTATCTTGTCCTTTATATAGTCGAGGCGCCTAGGGTTTTGTGCCCTTAATTCCAAGGGAATATTCCCTTCACATGTGGGAATAAAGTAGGATGGAAGGTACATGTGTAGGGCCACATTAAATATCTTCAGTCTGTTGTCCTCTAGTGTGCCCAGGAATGCTATCCAAAATGCTATAGCATTTTTCCCTCTGCCCATAAATGCTCCTCAACTTCCCTGCATATCACCAAACCAACCAAAACCTTTCCAAGCAGCACTATTTTTACAAATAAACAAAGAAAATAAAACCATCAACTCTAAATGCAACTACATGAACTAAATGCATCTATATGCCATGATATGAGAAGAAATGGGCTTGATTTCATGCAATAACTTAAGTAAAGAGGCATGGAATGTTAACCTTTTGCAAGGTTAACATGGGTCGAGCTTGAAATTGATGCTCTAGAACCTATAATTAAATGCATGTCGAAATTACACAAGAACTTGATGCTTTAATATGATTAGGGCACTTAGGATTACCCAATTTTTACCTCTAAAATTGTCTGCCCTTTCATTTTCCCCTAGTTAGCCAATTTTGTGCCTTTACACTTTATTTGTTTTTACTATATTTTCAAACCCGAGCCTTTTATTTTGACTATCTTTTCAACCTTGTCAGGACAAGGGAATGAGATTACCATTGTATGATTCATTTCCACAAAAAAGGGAAAAAAGAAAAAAATGGTTCAAAAAAATAGCATTTCAAAAAAAAAACTACCGAAAAAATAGCAGAAAGGTTTGAACAAAAAAGAAAGAAAAAATTGTTTGAAGTTGTTGCATTTCTTTTGTTTACTTTACTTTTGAGTTTATGTGGGATTGATCTAATTTATTTCTCTTATCTTGATTATTAGCCGAATTTTTACCCTTCTCTTCACCTTTACATAAGCCTCGTTACAACTCGTTTAAGATCCTTTGATTATTGCATCTTGTTCTTACTAGTAATGGAGATTTAATTTTATTACATGCGTATGGTAATGTCATGTTCGGTTCCGACTTTGAGCGTATTTGAACCTGAAATACTTTGAGTGAATCAAGTGAGTCCTTGTTAGGTATTGAGTTTGGTTGTGTTAAGATTGATGAATGAATGGATATCACAATCTTGTTTGATTTTATTCTACTTACGCCTTCTGATTGATTGTAATTTTGATTTGGATGACTGTTGTGGCTTGACCTGCATGAATTTTTAGGATATGAGGCGAGGCGAATGAAGGTCAAAAAAATTTAACTTGTTTAATTGCAACATGCTTGAGGACAAGCATGAGATAAGTGAGGGGGAATTTGATGAGTGTTTTAAATTAAATATATTTTCTTGTTAATTCTCTCTTGCTGTCAATTATTACTACTGATTTGGTTTTGTTTTGCTTATTTTTATGTAGGAATCTAATTTCCCGAAAACATAATTAAAAGAGCATGATCTGTAGTTTTCTTATTTTCTGGAATCAAGGCTAGACCCATGGGCATGACTTGGGGTATGAAGATGTCCGACGTGGCAGATTCTGGCAATCCAGTCAGTAGTAGCTTCCAGAAGGTGATCTAGTTAGCATCATCTAGAAGGACGGCGAGATAGGATTTAATTAGGATTTTAAGATTAAGTTTGAATATAAATATTTTGGAATTATCACTTTATAACTCTAGTCTAAAGTCATGAAGAGTGCGTGGAGTGTAGGCAATATGCATCAAGATTTCCTTTTACTCCCTTAGTCAAATTTACTACCTAAACTCAAAATTTTTATTTTTTCTTTTATTCCTGCCAAGGGTTTCTGCTGGCAGTATTTTAAGCTTGCTTCTTAACATTGTTTGGCATGAAAAATAAGAGGGAGCATACCACAAACCCCCACGTTAATCGAGACATTACTAGGCTTTTACTCTTCAACTCATACCATAAAATTTTTTACTTGAGCACTAAGAGTGAGCAAACCACGAAGTCCCAAGTAACTTATTATCTCTTTGCAGAGGACAGTTCTACATCCTTTTCTTGCCTTGGCAAAACATCGTTGCCTTATTCTTTCTTTTTACCCTGTCATCAATTTTTTTTAGCTTAGTTTCAAAAAGTTCTAAGTTTGTTTGGGAACCTAGATGAATACTATGTGTCAAGTGAAAGTTCAATTCCTTAAATTAGAGATCAATTGCCAAGCAGACCTGGCATTACTATATTCTGTTGGCATAGGCAAACTAAGGATTTAAAATTTCATCATAGGACAGAATACTCTAGAACAAATAATACTAGCCTAGCAAAATGTTAGCATTCTTCAAAATTTGACCGAGGCAACACTTTTTTTAGTGGTTCGGCATGCATGGCATTAATCAAATCTACATGGCATGGAAACAAAATGCAAATAGTAATATAAACATGCATGCATGACATGGGAACAGATGTGAGGATGCACACCCCCAAACCAAAGGCGTGCATTGTCCCTAATGCAGGAAAATAGTACATATATACAAATGAAAACAGTAAAATGCATGAACATGTAAATGAAATGGTATGAATTTTAAAAGAGTTTAGGAAGAGGAGGACTCCCCTTCGGAGGGTTCTTCTCGTGTGACATGGATCTTTCTTTTGACAAAGCTCCCATGATCGGGGGCCATGTGTTTCCTTCCTTTCATGCCTGGCTTTGAGGCGGTAGTGGAAGCTCCAAGGTCGCGGAGGACTTCCTTAACAATCTGCACCGGTTCCAAATGGCAGGAGTGGCAACAGACGATACAGGGGCAACAAGCGTTGTGGCAGGTTTCTCTTAAATTTCTTCCTCAGATTCTGATAGTGTTTCTGTCTTGGCAGACTCAACTTGAACTAGCAAAACTGGGACCGTGGCATCACAGTGTGTCGGAGTATGAATTGAACGAGGACTGGCTAGCATGTCATCACTAGCAAAGATATTAGTGGGGAACTTAGGGAAGGCTGGCAAAACACCCAGGGACATTCTTTCAAGGGTACCCTTAATGGCAACGTCCCTGGCATGAGTATAATGCCAGAGCTTTAGATTTCGCTCCTCAGCTTTCTCTAATTTTTGGAGAATGATCTCCTAGAGCTGGTAGATATGGGAAAGTGTTGCCACTAAACTAGCTGGCATGGGAGCATCAGGCTCTGCCTTCGGCACCTTGGGCTTGGGCGTTAGTTCTTTTGCCTTTTTCTTTTGACTCGGTGGTAGTGAGTTGCCTTCATAGGGCTGCCATGATTGTTGTTCCCTTCGTTTCTAGGACCTTGTTCGAATCAATCTTTGGAACACCATGTTTCATGCAAATGTTAGAAATCAATAAGGGGAAACAAACTTCCATTACCTCTTTTGGCACACTTATAAGTTTCCTCGATGATGAGCCGACCAACATTGATCTTGCGGCCCATAATGATGGAGTGCAATGGTGCCAGCCTCTCTTTCGAGATAGTTTCATTGTGGGTAGTTGGCGTCAGGTTTGCCTTGAGAAAATGATTCCACCCTTTTGGTTGTGATTTTATGGCCAGACACTTGGCTATCTGGTGTCCTTTCAACGACACAGTCCATGCAATGCCAGGCTCGCATAAATCTGTCAACAGTTTCTTCGTCTTGGCAGCGTTCATAGAGTCAGCAAACTCCTGGTGTTCATCTTCTGCACCATCCAACTCAAACATGGCATTAATGTACCCTTCATCAAAATTCACACACGTACCTAGAATCATCAAAAAGGGTGAATCTTTGGTGGTGAGATGGGCATAGAATTGTTGGACAATGTTAGAGTAAACTTCTCCCATCTATTGGCATAAAAGCTCCCACTTGTGCTTGGTTGCCACTGTAAGAAAGGAGTCACAACCAATCCTTTTTATTGTATTAGGCGGACCGAAAACCTAGAAATCAACCAAATCGAGAGTTCGGGGGCACGGTTACGTATGGGGAATGACTAGCACCCCTATCACGCCCGCAGAATGACGCTTACTTGATCACTAATATTTTCATTGTAACCCGGATGAATGCATGTAAGGATTACTACAAAAATCCACAAAGTTCTAAAATTGACTCGAATTTACTCACGGTTGAGAAAACCCGAATGAATCTAGACGCAAGGGGATTAAGGTATTAATCCCTAAAATCCAAAAATATTGTCTCGCATAGGAGTTTCGACCGTTCCCCGATGGCTAGGGGAAGACCAAATTAATCATAGTTGAAAAAATATCTCGTTTTTCATGATGCGGTAAAAACCCTCTTTTAAATGATGTTTTATTGGCCCTTATTAATTTTATAGGTAATTTTAATGTTTAATATTATTCTTAAAAGCATGTGTTTAAAGACACTAATCCTAAAGGCTTTATCTAATTATTTATATTTAATGAAGATGAATTATTTACTTTTCTAACAATTACCTAAAGAGTTTTATTTACAATTAAAGAATTATTTACTTTTTATTAAAAGAATTACTAAGTTAGTTTTTATTTGCTAATATTTATAATTAATAAAATATTTACCTTTTAAGAAAATTTACCTAAGGGTTTATTTCAACTATCTACAATTAAGGTAAGGTGAAATATTGAAGTTATCTATTTTTAAGATGTACATTATTTTAGGAATCTAGATCTAGATATTTAATTAAATTACTACCGATAAAGTATATTATACTAATATTTAGCTTATCTATTAAGGAAACAAATTTAAAGGTATTTATTTAAAACTAGTTAACAAGCCTTTATTAAAATATGAGTTAAGGTATTTATTTACCCTAAGGCCTTACCAAGTTAGAATGTGAAAAGATGAATTAAACAAAGAATTTGAACGAATCAAATAGTCAATAAAAAATGAGAAAACTGAATTAAAACCAAAGAGGGAAAAGAAATTGCAAACAGTGGATTGAATTGCGAGCTCATCGGCGCGAGGTATTGGCTAAACAGCGCCTCCGCTGCTGCAACCACTGTCGGCCACTATCACCGCGGTTAGCACACCGCCGCTGCTCTTCCTCCGGTAATGGCTTTGGCTTTCTCTTCGGGCGACAAGAAACTTTCATAAGCTTTGATTAGCGAAGACCCGTATCTGTTTTGACCACATACCCAAGAAAACAAAAAAAGTAAAAATAAAATATGTGGAGACAAGATTTGGGCAAAATACCTCAAAGAAACTGCTTGTATTGCTCTTCAATTTCTGTATTACAATTGTTTGTATGTGTGTTACAATGGGTGAATGTTTGGCCTTTTTATAGCCAATTACAAGGGTATAAAGGGGAAAAGAAAAATAAATCCATAGTAAAATCCTAGTATCTACATGATTTTCTTGCCTAATTTGCTTTATATAAATAAAAGGAGTGTTGCACAAGCAAAACTAGGGTTTCTCACATATGAGGCTTAATTGGGCCTAATGCACATGGATTTTTTTTGTCTTTTTTATCATATTTACATTTTTTTATGATTCCTAATAAAAAGAATCTAATGTTTGGTTGAGATTAGAAAAGAGGGAAAATGAATTTAGGGGAGTGGTGAGTCAAAGAGAGCCACCTAAATAGGTAGAAATTAGGGATGTTATCAGGTCGATGGGCTTATGAATCATCCATGCTATGAATTCAGGGGCATCTGACTTTGTTTCTTGATTTTACTTTTTCCATGTTTGTCATGACTTTTTAAATTTCCTTTAAATTCTCATGAATTTTCATCTCAAGTATTTATCTTGTTTATTCACAAGCATCTTACAAGTAGATTAACATGGATTCATGAAAAAAAGATTTCTAGGTATGAATTCCAATTGTAGGGATCCAGAAGTTAATCTTCACACTCGCGTGAAGGTGGCGATGCTGAATATGAAAGAATTCATTTACTTTTGAAAATGGAGATCAAGAAATGGTGTAGCCATCATGAACAAACCACGTTGAAGATAGTTGAGCCCAAGTCAAATGGGGCATTACCTCACATAAGGGGCACGAGTATTAGAAGAAAAGCTCATGTTTGAAAGATCTCAGAAATACAAGAGCATAGAAGAGATTCCCTCCATGAGCAAGCCATGATAGGATGCCTAAGTCCAGCCAGATTGAAGAGCTCAGAAGGGGTTCCTCCTAGAGCCTTTAGTAGGGGGCATCATTACCCATGGAATGACAATATGAGTTTACATGGAAACAGACAAGATACGAAGTAGAAAGAAACTTGAGCAATGAAAAGCTCAGAAGGTTCAAGGTTCTGGGGTAATAACATGTTGGGACATGAACATTGAGTTGACTCCTCAAAAGGCAGAACTCAAATAGAAAGAGTTGAGGGAGATTTAAGAAACGAACCATTTTATAGAAGAGGACATAGGCGCAAGACACCCTATGCCACTTCAAGAGCAAGACACCTTGCGCCATCTTCCAGAGGAGGTCATAGGTGCAAGGCACCCTATGCCACTTCGCATCGCTTTTAGTAGGAGCAATATAAACAAGACACCCTGTCGCTTTAGGGAAAATATACCCTATATCACTTCAAAGGAGCAAACCACGTTTCTCATCATCTTTCAAAAAAGCACATCATTTTTCGATTCGAAGCCTATGGAAACCTTATTTTCAATAATAGCTTATTCGTTCAGGCTCATAGAGAATGAAAATCTTTATTTTTCAACAATAGCCTATCCGTTCATGCTCATGTAGAATGGAAACCTTATTTTTCAACAATAGTCTATCCGTTCAGGCTCATAGAGAATGTAAACCTTTATAGCCTATCTGTTTAGACCCATTGTAACAACTTGAAATCTGGCCTAGTCAAAATTGGGTTCTGGTGATCAAAAACCCTACATCATAAATGTTCAAATATTGTATTGATAATGACCACGAGGTCAATTGTATCTGTAGTGGACTCTAATTGAGTCGAATTATTGTTTAAGGACCTTAATGAATGTATTAGAAACCTTTTAGTGGCTAAATTATAGAAATTGTAAGTTTAGGGATAAAAGTATAAGGAAATGAGAGTTGAGGGACTAATCTTGCAACTATCCCCTCCTTAATTATAAATCCCATACGTGGGATAACTGGGAGAGATTCCTTCATTGCAAGGAAAGCCCTTCAATTAAAACAAAGAGAATAGCTAAAGAATTGAACTTACCCGAAATACTCCCTAAGCAAGCACCTCACCTTATTGTTGTCTTCCACCTCCATAATTGAGGTTGAAGAAAGCTTAGTTTTGATCGGTTTATTGTTATCGAAATGGTCCTAGCTAACGAGTAAGCTTATTCCTTCAAGATATTATTGAATTCCATGGATATATCAAGCTAAATCACAAGGTAAGGTTTGGCCATCCATGGAGTTTGATAGCTCAAGATGTGGGTAGAGATCATCCACCGTCACAAACAAAAGCTAGGAACAAGGGGATTACTATCTGAGAGCCTTGAAAGCTTCAGAATAATGAGGTGAGTGTAGTCAAATTCTTAGGATTAGGCTAGGTGCCTTTCCCGGCTTCATTGTTAATAGAATTATCGTTGCTAACCCCGTTGTTAAGGATTATTGCATTGAATCACTTATCAGACATTATGGTAAGCATTTGTAAGTTATCGCATCAAGTATTGAACATTGTCATTGTCATCGTTATTGCTATTGAACATTGGACATATGTATCATTGTTGTCATTGAGTATTGTTATTGTCAGTATCATCGCCATTGTCATTGAATCATGAAAGTATGGGACATTGATATAGAGCATTGATATAGCCATTTATCTAGCCATTGTCATTGATTGTTGAAGTCAACATCATTATTGTTATCGAAACATTGCAAATGAAGCATCGATCATTGTTGATGTCATTGAGATCATGGGACATTTCCATTTTATTGATATTATCATTGAACATAGACACTGGAATATTGTTTATCGATAAGAATATTGAACATGGCTATTGATATATAACATGAATTATTGATATTGTCACTGGACCTTGGATTCGAAGAACATTGGATACAATTGGCATGCCATAGAATTCATGAACTCAGTGTATGCGTGGACTATGGTCCTCGGGCTACAACCTATATTTATTTAGCGAGGCGAAGGGATGTGTTGAAATATTGGTCATATTGGCAAGGCTGAGGGACTAGACCATTCATTGATTTGCTGAGGCGTAGGAATTTGCGTATCCATTATCCGTAATCGATCCAAGGGTTGTTGATGAATTAAAGAATCATTGTTATTGAATATGTTCATTGTATTGTTTCTATTGATTTATTGCATTGCCATTGTCCTGTTATGAATTGAAATGCATTTCCTTGATATTGTGTTTTAATTGTGACTGCCTCACTAGGCAATATATGCCTAATGCATTGCATTTCATCCATTTCAGGCTAGGAGATTTAACGTCGGAGATCGGAGAAGTGGTTGTATTGTACAAGTCACAAGCAAGTCTAAAGTAAAGTATATCGAACCTATAAACACCTAGTAGGTTGGAAAAGTACCTAGAACAGTCATATAAGGTCCTTTTGATATGTATATTTTGTGCTTGTGGGATTTTAGTGTATAGGGCTTAAAATGAACTTCTCACATGGCTAAAAAAGGACTAAAAGTGCGTATTTGGCTCTAAAAGGTGAAAACATAGTAAATAGATTTGGATCAACACGAAATTTGACATGCTGGTTGTTAATAATGTTTAAAACTTACTGGTAAAATTTCATTACATTTGGACCTTGGTTGATAGGTTAAATTGAATAAAAACCAACAAAAATCTATCATTATAGGGCATGGCGTATCGGTACGGTTGATAGCGTATCCATACGGCCTTGCATATTTGGTCAGGCTAATGATGGTCAACAAGGGGCGTATCGATACGTCCTAGGCGTATCGATATGGGTTTTGGCTACTGGAATTTGGGTGTAAAAAAGGTATCGATACGGGGTCAATGAGTATTGATACGCGATCAACCAGTACTGGTCGGCCCTCAACCGTATCGATACGGCTCTGTTAAATTGAATCTAGAATTTGGGAATTAGGTTAAAGCATACCAATACGGCCATAAGGGTATCAGTACAATGATATTTAAATCTGTTAAAAGACGAAGAACCCAGCTTTGTATTGTTTACAATATGGTCATTAATTAATGCATGGCATAATTGAATGGGTAAACGAACTCCGAATAGTACTAAAATTTGTACGCTCACTATTTGAATAATGAATTTAATTTTGGTAAGTTTAATTTCAGAAAAGGACCACTAAAACACGAAAATTACTTTTAGGTCCCTAAACCTTGTAAATGTTACAATTTGGTCCTAATTGGATAATCATAGACTACTAATAGATTAATTGAAATTTTATTTTACTCATTCTCGAATTCTGGGCCTATTATCACCGCTCATTGTATGAAATTATCGTATCGATCATCGCTTAGTTCATCGGTAGCATACTTCAACCCAGTTCTCGACCAAGCCGAGAACAGGGTGTTATATTTGTGGTATCAGAGCTAGAGTTTAGTTGATTCTAGGACTAAACCGAAGCTTATTTCATTGTTATTGTGTCACTTTGCCACCTAGGAGTTGTACATTGTGTATATTGTGACTTTAATCCGATTTCTTTATGTTATCGATATGTCTGAGACGAGCGAGGCTTACATTTACGAGCATGCCAACAGTTCCTCGACCCATGGCGAGGAAGTAATGGGTGGGACCTTCCAAACCCACCTAATCCCCACCTCAGCATGCCGAGCCAGTAGTGTCTGATGCACAGGTATAATGTTCTCAAAACATGACTGACATTTTCAAACAATTTATGGCATCTATGAGGGCCGAGACGGTGGTGCAACTGACCCTGCCAATTGTCCAGTATACTCGAGCCCCTATTAATAAGCTAGCATCACTCCAAGCCTACACCTTTACCAAACAGGATGATGACAGTCTTAAGACTGCGGAATATTGGTTAGACAATACGCTAAGGATCCTGAACAAACAACTACAGTGCTTGGATAAGCATAAGCTGGAGTGCGCCCTAGCATTGCTAGCTAATGAAGCATTGCAGTGGTGGGAGACCACTATTCTTACCGTCCCTAAAGAATCAATTACTTGGGTGTTCTTCCTTTAATAATTCCAAAAGAAGTACATTAGCGAGTATTACCTCACAGAAAGACGCAATATCTTTCTCCACCTGAAGCAAGGCATTCGACCTGTTAAGTAGTACATTCATGATTTCTGCAAGTGTAGCGATGTCCCTCTTCTTCTCATCGCTAAATAAAAAATGAGGCTTTTTGGAAAGTGTTTTTGAAAGGTGTTTGTGATTCTTAAAAATATTTATTCCGTGGGGTTTTTAAAAAAAACCGCATTTTAAAAAATGGAGTCGCCACCGGCCACTTAGGTAGGCCGGACACCATAAAACCAGAGATTCAAAAAATGTTGGGTTCGGGAGTCGGTTACGGATGGGGAAGGATTAGCACCCCCACACCGTCTAAAATTGGTACTTTAATAATTACCGCTTTATTAATATTGTATTTTCCGGGTTAAAGTGACGATTATTTTAAAATTCGGTCATAATTGCGAATAAATTTTAAGGGCCCCGTTATCCGAGGGTAAACGCCCAACCACTATCACTACGCCTGATACTGGCCCCGTTTACGCTCGGATAAAAGGGCACCGCATTGACTATTTATATCTCGATATGCAATCTTAGTGGGCAAAATATAAAACATGGCAAATAATTTAAATGCAATAAATATTAACATAACAGAATATTAATCTAACATAAATAAAATGCTAAACTAAAACATACATATATACATATTATTCTAAATAATAGATAAAAACAAATTTAACAAGTTAGAATAACAATGCAAGAATAATTACATCGTATATAGACGAACAAATATTTCAAAAAGACATACATGCTAGTAATAAAACATATTTCAACATATATGGAGCAATATATTATACATAAAAGAAGACACACTAACACGTAACCTAAAAGCCAAGAAAACATACAATACATACAAAAATACAAGAACATGTTGTTTTACGAGTCAAATAGAACATAACATGCTTTAATACGAATAACCGGATAAAAAAATACATGACTATTATAAGCTTAACACACATATACATATAAACATAAAATACGAGACATATACGAGGGACATAAAACAAAATAATAGAATATCAACATATACGATTATAATACGAACATGAATATTTACAAAGAATACAGGACTGAAATGAAAGAAAAATAAAAGTTAGTGGCAGAAATTAAAGAACAATAACATGTAATTTAGGGACGAAAATGCGAAACAAACAAAACCTAAAAGGATCAAAACTGTAATTAGACCAAGGGGCAGACCCAAAATAAAAAGTTCAAAAACGCGGGATGGCTAAAGGCGTAATTTTACCATTTGAAAACTGATTCGGTGTAATTTAGGGACTGGATTATAAGATTTTGAAATACCAGGGGGACTGGGATTGTAATTATACCATGCAGCAAGACAAAAACGAAAATATTGAAAACGCGGTGGGATTAAGTGTGTAATTTACCCATTTAGCAAAATAATAATAACTATAAAAGCCCCCTTTTTAGGCCGAAATCAGATTTTCAGCCATTTGTTTCATTTTTCGGTTTTGTAATCCCAAACCGTTCTTCATTTTCTCTCAAATATCCTATGAAACCCAGAATCCGGTGGCCGGCCGCCGTGTTCTCCGCCGCCGGCCGCCGCTAACCGGCACCGACGAACCTCCAAAACACACCAAAATAACCCTCTTTTCATCCTCAACATAAATCCGTGGTTGGATTCAAAGGATACACCCTTATTTGCCCTAGATCTAGAAAATACGAAGCGAAAAAATATTTTTTAAACCAAAACAAAACTACCAGGGGTCTTCCCCTCCCTTTAGTTCACCATATCAGGCTTGGAGAAGTCGAGAGGCTTACCACTGAGGAAGGGAAGACCCACAAACAGCGACGGTAAGACGACTCTTTTTTTTCTGTTTATCTCATTTGTATATGCATGCAAAAATAAACAAGATAAACGAGGATTTACCACTGGACTTTTCTTTCGATTCCCTTGAATGTTTACAACTTTCAGTTTTTGTATTACAAGATTTCTGTTACCACTCTGTTTTTTTTTTACCCCTTCTGTTACCACTCTCCCTCGTTACAAAAGTCCCCGTTTCATATATATCATTGTCTTTGTTTTGGTGCAAGTTGCATCTTGCTTTTTCAGATCTGAACTGACAATTTTTTGCTTGTTGTCTTGGGCATGTTCTGAACACGGGGTTGAATATCGGCATGGTGGCGGTATAGGTGTTCTGCCAGCGGCCAGACGCGTTCTCGACCGTTAGATCAGATCTGATCTAACGGTCGAGATGGCTTGAAGGACGAACGGCCTGGATGAAGCCACGATTTGATGAGACGGCTCCAGATCTTGACACGTGGAGCTCCGCAGTCGAGGAGTCAGAACGCGTGGATCTTACGCGCGCGTGGGATATTAAAGCGTCCGCGCGTGGCACTCGAATGGTCCATACGTGTGGAACACGCGGCTGGCAGATATTTTTGACTTCTTGGTTGTATCGTGGCCGTTGGATCAGATCTTGATCTAACGGCCCACAGTTACCTGCACACCATAATTGTAATTAGATAAGATTTGGGTTTGGGCCAGCCGGGCCTTGTAATTTGTTTGTAATTGGACTTGGACTTCATTTTTATTTGGGTTTAATATATTTAATTTTTTTTTCATTTCATTTTATCAGCCCAATTATGTTAATAATAATATAATTAGTATTATAATAGCAATACACATACATACGAAAACGTATACTTATATTATACAAACATTAATTAATATAACATTCTAGCATACGTACGTATAATCATACATATAATTAACATAACATCTATATATTAATCAAATACGCTCATACTCTAGATACATACGCGACACACATACATCATTAATACGTATACATACATAGCTTATAATATACATGCACACACCACCTTATATTTATATTAGTAACA
>CM033730.1:36263900-36477607 GCA_019671005.1 Hibiscus mutabilis
ATCAAGGCGACAATATGAAAAGATCTTGATGAACTTAACCCGGGAGTTGTCGCACCTGAAATTGAAGCCGACCACTTTGAGTTGAAACCGGTAATGTTTAATATGATCAACACAATAGTTCAATTTGGTGGCTCAAAGAATCAAGATGCACGGCAACATCTAAAATCTTTCCTCGAGATTTGCAACTCGTTCAAGATACACGGAGTCACCCCCGATGTCTTACGATTAAGATTATTCCCTATTCACCGAGGGATAGGCGAAAGCATGGTTGAATAGCATTCTGCCGGATCCATAGCATCTTGGACTGATCTTTGTCGTGATTTCCTTGCTAGATTTAATCCTACAAATTTGACTGATAAGCCGTAACGACATTACTTCTTTTCGGAAGACATGATGATGAATCCATGTACGAGGCTTGGGAGCGATATAGAGAACTTCTACACAAATGCCCCTCGCACGGATTCCCGTGTGGACTCAAGTAACAATGTTTTACAACGCCGTGAATACACCAACAAGGATGATGCTAGATGCCTCGGCAAACGACATACTCCTAGATAAGTCGCCAGAGGAAGCGATGCAAATTTTAAACAGGCTGGCCAAGAATGATTATCAATTCCCATCTACTAGAAGAGGAGGAGTTAGACGCCAAGCCACAATACATGAACTGGGATCATCAAATTCAATTTCGGCACAATTGGCCACTTTAACCAAGATGGTCCAGAACATGCAAAAACCAAACCACACACATGAAGTCAAGGTAATGGATTCTTTTTGTGAGTTATGTGGTGATAACCATAATTCTTTCGAATGTATGCGAGAATCCGAATCCGGCTTCTATGTAGGGAATTACAATCGAGCAATAACGTGATGTCCAATACATACAATCCAGCTTGGAAGAAGCACCCAAATTTTTCATGGAGTAATCCCATCAATGCTCTAAACCGTAACAATCGTAATGCACAAGCATCGGGATTCCAGCAGAATATGCCACGACAATGGATGCCGCAAAGAACAACCGACGACATCTAGTTCTTTGGAAAATTCTCTAAATGCTTTTATGATGAAAACTGAATCTTATATGGCTGAGAATAGTAATTTCAAAAAGAACTGATGCTTTTATTAACAGGACCGAGATGAGATTGCAAAACCAAGAGGCGGCAATCAAATCATTGGAAAATCAAGTCGGACGGTTTGCTCAAAATCAACACTAGACCGCAAGGAGGTTTACCTAGCGATCTTGAAGTCACAAGAGGAACTGCCATGAGCAATGTAAGGCGATCACCACTAGAAGTGGCCAACAACTTAGAGAGGCTCAAACCCGCTCATCAAACAAAACTCCACAAAAAGATCAAGATGAACCTAGCGGCAAAGCCTCGGATGCTGAACCGTGAATTGCCGCGCAACCGGGCAATAAGCATGCCTCGGCAACCGACGATGCCTCGGTAACTGCGATAAGCACACCTCGGCAACCCCATTGATAACGCCTCGGCAACTCCGGATGTCCCGTAATGTCGTCAATCGGGTTTCAAACCAATGAAAGGATCGAAGATATCCGACTTCCACCACCATTTCCACAAAGGTTGAAGCGACAAAAGCAAGAATACCAATTCAAGAAGTTTCTTGATATCCTAAAGCAAGTCCACATCAACTTGCCATTGGTGGAAGCAATTGAACAAATGCCAAACTATGCCAAGTTCCTTAAAGACATTGTATCCAAAAGAACAAGGCTAGGAGAATTTGAAACAGTTGCCGCGACAGAGGGATGCATGGCAATGTTGCACAATCGTATGCCACCCAAGTTGAAGGATCCCTAAGTTTCACAATACCCTGTTCTATTGGAAATCACTATGTCGGGAAAGCATTATGCGACCTTGGGGCTAGCATAAACTTGATGCCTAAATCGGTTTCCCAGAAACTAGGAATCAGGAAGGCAAGACCTACAATAGTCATGCTGCAGCTAGCCGATCCTCCTATGTGCATCCGTAGGGAAAAATTGAGGACATACTTGGTAAAAGTTGATAAATTTATTTTTCCCGCTGACTTTATTATTTTGGATTGTGAAGTAAATGAGCATGCACCTATCATTCTCGGGAGACCATTCCTAGCGACAGGGAGAACCTTGATCGACGTTGAAAAGGGAGAACTCACAATGAGGGTGAATGACCAGCAGGTCAAACTAAATGTGTTCCAAACACTAAGGCATGCCGATGATCCAGAAGAATGCCAACTACTTCATGCCACGGCAGAGTTTAAACGATGAGGAATTTAGTTGCCTCGGCAACTACATTGCCGATCAAGAGGAACCCGAGGAGTATGAAGAACCGGTCGATGAGGAACAACAAGAAGAGGCAAATTGGCTAGTCAACCGACCAGGTACATACTTTGAACCACCGGATTACTCAGGTAAGGAAGGTAAACTCAAAAAACCCTCTATCGAACAACCACCGATTCTTGAGTTGAAACAATTGCGAGCAAACTAAAATATGTATACTTAGGGACCAATAATACATGCCATGAAAGGGGTTGTAATGAAAGAAATCATCAAGTGGCTTGACGCTTGGCATTATATACCCTATCTCCGATAGTACGTGGGTAAGTCCGGTACAATGTGTACCGAAAAAGGAGGTATAACAAAGGTAAGCAATGAAAATAATAAACTTATCCCAACCAGATCGTGACCGGTTGGAGGGTTTGTATGGACTATCGAAAGCTAAACAAAGCCACTAGGAAAGATCACTTCCCATTACCCTTTATTGATCAAATGCTTGACCGTCTTGCGTAAAACCCTTTTATTATTTTCTTGATGGTTATTCAGGTTACAATCAGATTGCCATAGCACCAGAAGATCAAGAAAAGACAATCTTCACATGCCCATACGGTACTTATGCCTTCCGAAGGATGCCGTTCGGATTGTGTAACGCCCCGACAACCTTCCAAAGATGCATCATGGCGCTCTTTTCAAACATGGTCGAAGACTTCCTTGAGATCTTCATGGATGATTTTTCGGTTTTTGGTAATGACTTCGACGGTTGTCTCGGCAATTTAGAGAGGGTGTTAGCAAGATGCGAAGAAACGGATTTAGTCCTCAATTGGGAGAAATGCCACTTTATGGTAGATGAAGGAATAGTGCTCGGCCGCAGCATTCTTTGACGCGCACGCCTCGGTAATCTTGGGAGCAGTCGCCACGGCGGCACATGCCTCGACAATACCCTGGTACGCGGATTTAGTTAATTTCCTTGTTTGTGGTATTTTTCCTTTTGGCATTACTCACCAAGGGAAGAAGCGGTTCCGCCATGATGCTAAGCATTACTTTTGGGACGAGCCTCTTTTGTTTAAACAATGTGCAGATCAGGTTATACGCCGATGTGTCCTCAAGAAGAGCAACAGAATGTACTCCGCAATGCCATTCTTCACCCTATGGAGGACATTTTGGAGGAACTCGTATCATGACCAAAGTTTTGCAATCCGGTTTGTATTGGCCAACATTGTACAAAGATGCCCAAGACTTTTACAAGCAATGTGATCGTTGCGGAGGGACGGGCAATATCTCTAGACGACATGAGATGCCGCTCGAGAACATCATCGAGGTGGAATTGTTCGATGTATGGGGATCGATTTTATGGGACCTTTTCCATCTTCATTCGACAACCTCTACATTCTACTTGCCGTCGACTACGTGTCTAAATGGGTTGAGGCAAACTGCGTTCCCCCAACAACGATTCCAAGACCGTGCAAAGATTCTTGCGAAAAAACATATTTACACGGTTTGGGATGCCGAGAGCAATTATCAGCGACGAAGGCAAGCATTTTGACAATGACTAATTGCCAAGATGTTGCAACGCTTGGCATATCACACAAGATCGCCACGGCATATCACCCACAAACCAACGGGCAAGCAAAAATTTCAACCGGGTTGAAGGGAATACTCGAGAAAGTCGAAATCCCTCAAGGAAGGATTGGTCATTAAGACTAGATGACGCACTTTGGGCATATCGCACTGCATTCAAAACACCCTTAGGTATGTCCCCCTTCTGACTTGTCTATGGCAAAACATGTCATCTACCGGTGGAAATTGAGCACAAGGCAAAAAAACTAAAGATAAACAACTTGAGGCAAAGGGAATAAGCAGAGGGGTCTCTCGATACAGCCCTCAACGCCAGGCTCTTGACCAAGAGGTTGAACCACCCTTCCTCGGTTTCACCAACTGTCACTCACCGCTCTAACACCTCGCTCCAATCACCTTGACCTTCCCCAGTCTCTCCTCCTCATCAATCGCTCCAAATGCTTGATCGGGCCTTGTATATATAGGCACCCAAGGGAAGGGATTAGGATAACTCTCTCTTCATTTGAAATTTGAATGCTCCATGGATAAGAGATAAGCCTCATCTGATTGGTGTGATAGCTTATCAAGCTAGGGCTGACGTCATCATGCCATGGCTATCCTGGCATACTAACTTGGCATGACCTTGCCAACACAGCGTGGCATCACTTTATCCACTATTTTTTCGGAGGCTATCCAAATGTGATTTTTAAGGAGCCTGAGTGCATCATATTCTTTCGAAGGTTCTTCCTCTCTTGCCATGGTTGCTGGCACATCTCATGCCAACAGATGCTCGGTACACCTATGATCCTTCCGTGCCCACAACATCTAGCATTCACCTTGGTATTCCTAACTGCGTCCATGCATCCTGTGTTTATATCTCCTGCCAACTCACAAAAAGGCTATAAAAACAACCTTTCACACAAGCATAGGCAACCAACTAACTCCTTGATGAAAATGCATGATTCTAATAAGCTAATGTAACTAAATGTACTTGAAAAAAAACAAAAGCATATCAAAATAGGCATGAAAAACAATACTTTTGAGAAGGTAACACACCCCCAAACCCAGCTCATTGCTTGTCCTCAAGTAATTCAAGAGAAAAGAAAAACAAAAATAATGAAAATAATACCTCGGCAAAAGTTTGGATGGAATGCCAACAAATGCTGGCAAGCAGAGTTTGATTCTAATGCTGCCATCAGAAATCTCAGTGCACAGTGCTGAGCAGATAGTAATTCAAGTGCAACAATATAACTCTAGTCTAAGTTCATGAAGAGTGCACCAGGTAGTTGACTATGTCAGCGTACCATGGTATAGCATCGGCTGCAAGCAAATACTTGTTAGGGAAATTGTCTCTAATTATAGTGGACTTACCATCCTCAATGTGATGCTCCAACCGAGAGAGATGGTCAGCTACTAAGTTTTCCCTGTCTTTCTTATCTCTAATCTCCAGGTCGAATTCTTAAAGTAAGAGTGTCCATCGGATTAGTCTAGGTTTGGCATCATTTTTTGCCAAGAGATATTTCAACGTTGAATGATCTGTATAAACCACAACCTTATTACCAATTAGATAAGATCTAAATTTATCAAAAGCAAATACAACTGCGAGGAATTCTTTCTCGATTGTAGAGTAATTTAATTATGCTTTATTCAAGGTTCTGCTGGCATAGTAAACGGTATGGAACATCTTGCCACGCCGTTGTCCTAGAACTGCTGCAACGGCATAATCGTTGGCATCGCACATGAGCTCAAAAGGCTCATTCTAATTCGGTGCTACGACTATGGGGGCATTAATCAATCTGTCTATAAGCTCCTGAAATGCTCTCAAACCAGAATCATCAAATGCAAAAGTGACATTATGTTCCAACAATGAGTATAAAGGTTTAGCAATTTTTGAAAAATCTTTAATAAGTTGCATATAAAAACCGGCATGACATAAAAAACTCCTTATACCTTTAACACTTGTTGGAGGTGGTAATTGCTTAATTACCTCTACTTTACCTTGAACAACTTCTAGTCATCTCTTAGTTACCTTGTGACCGAGAACAATGCCCTCTTTCACCATGAAGTGGCATTTCTCCCAATTCAACACTAGGTTTGTCTCTATGCATCTCTGCAAAACTTGCTCCAAGCTATGGATGCATTCCTCAAATGTTACACCAAACACTGAGAAATCATCCATGAATACTTCCATGTTATGCTCAATCATATCGGAGAAAATGGCCATCATGCAATGTTGAAATGTTGCTGGCACATTACACAGTCCGAATGGCATCCTTCTAAAAGCAAATGTCCCATATGGACACGTGAAAGTAGTCTTCTCTTGGTCGTCAGGGGCGATGGCAATCGAATTATGTCCCGAATAACCATATAAAAACAGTAAAAAGCTTTACCTACCAACCTGTCCAACATCTGGTCAATGAAAGGCAATGGGAAGTGGTCCTTTCTTGTAGCCTTGTTCAACCTTCTGTAATCCATGCACACCCTCCATCCAGTGATGGTTCTAGAGGGAATCAATTTGGACTTACTATTTTGGATCACATTCATGCCACCCTTCTTTGGCACACACTTCACCGGGCTAACCCAATAGCTATTGGAAATAGGATAAATGATCCCGACATCCAACCATTTTGTGATCTCATTCTTTACAACCTCTTTCATGCTTGTGTTTAGCCGCCTTTGGCCTTCAATAGTCCTGCCATTGTATTCCTCCAGTGTGATCTTGTGTATGCAAATGGTTGGGCTAATACCTTGGATGTCTGCCAAGGTCCAACCCAACGCTTGCTTATAATCTTTCAGTATTGCCAGCAGTCTTACCTCCTGATCATGAGTGAGATCAGTGGCAATAATCACTGGCAGAGTCAAGTCCTCAAAACCTAAATTTTGAAATTCGGTTTCATGGTCACTTCTAATGTGAGAAATAGAATGATCAACATCATATTGAGTAATTTTTGAAAATGTGCTGAATTTTTCTAAAGCCTCATCCTTGGTTCTTAAAAATAGAATCCAAGTGTATCTAGAGTAATCATCTACTAAAAAAAATGCATATGATTTTCCACCCAAGCTCAAAGTCCTAATATGGCCAAAAAGAACCATATGGATCAATTGTAAAACTCTACTAGCATAAACATCATTAATAGGTTTAAAAGAAACTCTTTTATGTTTGCCTTTTGCATAAGCATCATAAATTTTGTCAAAAGAAAACTTTATTTTAGGCAAACCTCTTACTAGATCTTTTGAAAACAATTTTTTCTAAAACATTCATGCTTGCATGCCCTAGTTTTCTATGCCATAACCATGAGTCATGTTCATCTTTTGCAACAAAACATGCATTTGAAATATGAATGTCATCTAAATGCACCATGTAAACGTTTCTTATGCAATGACCAATAAGCACAATTTTGTTAGTTTCAATGTTTATAATTTTGCAACCATTTAAATCAAAAAGAACATTGAAACTTTTATCACAAAGTTGGCTTATGCTTAAAAGATTATGTTTTAGACCGTTAACATACAAAACATTGCCAATAAGTATGGAAAAATGTTTACCAATGGAACCAATTCCTTCAATGTGACCTTTGGAGTTGTCATCCAAAGTCACTACTCCTCCACTCTTTAGTTTTAGCTCCAAGAACCGACTCTTGTCACTGGTCATGTGTCTCGAGCGTCCACTATCAAGGTACCACGAATTTGCACATATAGCTTTGGCCTTGTAGCAATGCCCCCTACAAATAAAGATTAAGTCTTAATTTTTGGTATCCAAATCATTTCGGGTCCATGAGTATTAGCTCCTAAAATCTTGGTTCCCTTGGGAATCCAAGAAACCATAGCACTAATGTTGTTAGAAGCAACGAGTTCTTTAGGAACCCAAACACTTCTAACTTTCTTACCATATGAGGGCATTGGGAAGTCTCTTTGTTTGTAGCCATTAAAGTTTCTCTTCACATAGTTGGGTTTTGAAGAACTTACTTTTACAAAACATTGTTTCCCAACCTTTCTTAGAGAATCTTTAAGATCACTCACCTGCTTGTGGTGATCATCATGAACTTTAGAAAGAAGGTTGTTTAAATCATGATTTTTCTTTTCAAAATCATTTTGTTTTTGTTGTAAATCAAAAACCTTCTTATCAAGTTCTGAGTTAGTTTTGGAAAGGGAATCATTTTGGTTTTTCAAATCGAAAATCATTTTCTTGTTTTTCAAAATCAATTCTTTATACTTTTCAACCAACTCATCGTAAACCTCTTGTAACTCACTATTACCTCCTCAAAAGTATTATTTTTCATGCCTATTTTGATATGCTTTTTCTTGTTTTCAAGTACATTTAGTTGCATTAGCTTATTAGAATCATGCATTTTCATCAAGGAGTTAGTTGGCTGCCTATGCTTGTGTGAAAGGTTGTTTTTATGGCCTTTTTGCAGGTTAGCAGGGCGTTTGGCAAGAGAAATGAACGTAAGATGCAGGGACACAGTTAGGAATGCCAGGTGCTATGGGCACGAAAGGATCAGAGGTGTGCCCAGCATCTGTTGGCATGAGGTGTGCCAGCAGCCATGCCAAGAGGGGAAGAACCTCTGAAAAAATAGGATGCACTCAGGCTCCTTAAAAATTATATTTGGACAGCCTCCGGAAAAATAGCCAATAAGGTGATGCCAAGCTGTGTTGGCAAGGTCATGCCAAGTTAGTAAGCCAGGATAGCCATGGCATGATGACGTTAGCCCTAGCTTGATAAGCTATCACACTGATCAGATGAGGCTTATCTCTTATCCATGGAGCATTCAAATTCCAAATGAAGAGAGAGTTATCCTATTCCCTTCCCTTGAGCGCCTATATACACAAGTCCCGATCAAGCATTTGGACCGATTGATGAGGAGGAGAGACCGATAAAGGTCAAGGTGATCGGAGCAAGGTGCTAGAGCGGCGAGTGGCAGTTAGTGCAACCGAGGAAGGGTGGTTCAACCTCTTGACGAGAGCCTAGGGCGAAGGGCTGCATCGAGAGACCCCTCTACCTATTCCCTTGACGCAAGTTGTTTATCTTTAGTTTTTTTATGATGGCGAAGTTAAAAATGTTGATGGTTTTGATGGTTAACCCCCACACCATAAACTAATTTAGCAGTTGGTGGGGGGTGTTTTGGTTTTAAACGTTGGCTTTTATGCCTTAGTTCTTTTTATAATAATTCTGTTTTTGGCAAAGTTTGTCACAGTTAGCTTATTGCCTTCTAATATCTTAACATACGTGTATTGGCAACGATCAAGTTGCTGAATACTTGGGAGTGAAGCTTCAAGAGAAGTCGTTCAAGTAGATGAACTTACTTCGGAAGTGAAATCTACCCCCACGGAGTATAGATTGGTTTTTAAATCAAATTAGTTTAAGGAAAACATATACTATAGAGATATAAGGTTTTTACTTGGCCAGTTTAGGGAAATAACCATCGAAAGAGGCTTTGCTACTTCTAAATCTACTTGGTAAACAATGCCAAGATAGTTTTGCCAATAAAGGCTGGCATGAACCACGTTGAAATTAGGTATTCCCTGCCAACAGTTATCATTCATTTGAAAACACCTTCCTTGCCAACGCTTTACTTCGGTTTCTGTTTCATTTTATTTCATTATATTTTTTTAAAATCAGCTCTTTCAAACAACAATCTTTTCTTCCAAAGCAAGTAACAATCAAGCAATCGAATTCCAAGTGAATCTCTGTGGGATCGATACTCAGCTTACTATGCTGTATTACTTGTCGACCGTGTATACTTGTACGCAAAAGACTCTTGGCACAGTTTATCTTGCCCAAATACATACCATTTATACCTTTTGCCAGCATTCATTTTACACATCTCCCTAAGAGTCAACAAGTTTTTGGAGTCGTTGCCGGGGATTGCAACGGATTTGATTATTTTTAAATTTTTACTTGTTTTGTTTTTGTTTTCATTTTATCTTTGTTTTCACCGGTGTATGACCAGAAACAACCCAGTGGTGGACATACAATCCAGAAATTGAGAGAACCTTGCGGAGGTTAAAGAGGGGATACCGAGAAATGAATCAAGGCAATCAGAGGAATGGTGTGGTGAATAATGATACACCCATTAACAATCAGCCTAATAACAATGCCCCACCACCTCCTAATGTCCTAAATATGGTTGAAGAAGAAGAGAGGCCAATCTGAGAACATTCAACATTTAACATTGCAAATTTCATGGCAGGACTTATTGGCACTGATTCCAATGAGCCTAACTTTGAACTTAAACTCGTAATGATCCAAACTTTTTTGAATGTAGGTCAATTCGATGAAGCACTTACTGGAGACCTGAGACAACATCTCAAACAATTCATGGAGATATGCCAACTGTTTCGACAAACTAGAGTATCTGGAGATACAATGAAGCTAAAATTGTTTACTTTTTCCTTGAGAGACAGAACCAAGGCGTGGCTCAATTCTTTGCCACCAGGATCAGTTACTTCGTGGGCAAACCTTTGCCAGAAGTTCCTGACGTGATTTCAGCGACCAACACTCACCGCCAAGTTGCATGGTGAAATTATTACATTTAATCAGGCCGAGGATAAAACTCTTTATGAAGCCTGGGGAAGATTTAAAGATTTGTTGAGAATGTGTCCAATGCATGGGTTCCCAAATTGGTCCCAAATACAAACCTTTTACAACAGATTGAATGCACAAACAAAGACTGTTGTGGATGCTTCAACAGCAGATCGTTGCTTGATAAGAAGTACACTGAGGCTGTTGATATCCTTGAAAGAATTTCGATCAATGATTTCAAATATCCTGATGCTAGACTTGGGACCGGGACTAAAGCAGTGGGAAATTCAAAGTTGATGAACTCACGTCCATTTATGCCAAGATTTCCCACCTCACTAGCATGGTGAGAACGTTGCAAAAGAGCAATGAGGTCCAAGAAGTCAAAGTATTGGATCCATTTTGCACCATTTGTGAAGAAAACCACCATGTGGATGAATGTCCTATTAATCATGAGTTGGTAAGTTTTGTTGGTAATGTTGGTCGTTTTTATAATGCTAATACCTATAATGTCGGTTGGAGATAGCATCCTAACTTAGATTGGGGAAATCAATGAGGCAATCACTACAATACCCCGCGCCAAAACATCTAACGGCAGAACAACAATGCCATGCCAGCATTCTTTCAAAATATCATGCCACAGAAAGCTCAGAACAATTTCCAGCAAGGGCAAGGAAGTAACCAAAGAGGAGATCTTACACAATATGTGGAGCGAAATGAAGCAACAGTCTAAAGTTTGGTAGCATCAATAAGAAACTTGGAAATACAAATGGGTCAGATCGCTAATGCACTTAGCAGTCGACCCCAAGGTACTTTGCCAAGTGACACTGAAGATGCTCGACACAAAGAAAATAAACAATGCAAGGAAATAACTCTTCGGAGTGGTAAATAGTGCGAAACAGAGACGGCTGCCAAGCAGTTGGTCGTCAGCCAAGATACAAAGCTTGTTCTAGCAAACATACCTAGAGAAGTAGACAAGGAGAAAGTAGATGATGCCAACGATCATGTCAGTAAGAGTGCCAAACAGGATGCCAGTCCCAATGCCAACAATGACACTAGCAAAGATGATAAGCAGACTGGTGCCAAAACAGATGCCAGCACTGCCTCGGCAAAGCTGGCAGTGCCAACATATGTATATCCATTTCCAGCAAGACTTCAAAAACATAAGCAGGACCAGCAATTTAAGCACTTTTTGGAAGTGCTTAAACAGTTGCAAATTAACATTCCACTGGTGGAAGACCTTAAACAAATACACAACTATGTAAAATTCATGAAGGACATTTTGTCCAAACAAAGGAAGTTGGGAGAATTTGAAAGTGTTGCTCTCACTGAGGGATGCAGTGCCAGGATCCTAAACTGATTGCCACCAAAGCTGAAAGATCTAGGGAGTTTTACTATTCCTTGTATAATTGGTGACAAATTCATGGTGAAGGCGTTGTGTGACTTGGGAGCCAGCATCAATTTGATGCCACTATCAGTTTTCAAGAAGCTTGGCATAGATGCAAGACCTACCATGGTGACACTTCAATTGGCAGACCGATCCTATGCACATTCCAAGGGTAAGATTGACGATGTGTTGGTAAAGGTAGACAAATTCATTTTTCCAGCTGATTTTATCATTTTGGATTATGAAGCTGATATTAATATGCCAATTATTTTGGGTATGTCGTTTCTTGCTACTGACAGGACTCTTATTGATGTTCATAAAGGGGAACTAACCATGAGAATGAATGATCAACATGTTACTTTTAACGTGTTTCAAGCTTTGAAATATGCAGATGAACCTGATGAATGTCAAGCCAATAAAATGATGGAGTCCATCTTTACTTTGGACATGGCACAGTTGTGCCAGGATATAGCAAGTGATGAAGGCATGCTTGATGGCATAGCTGAACTGTTTGAGGAACTTGTGGAATCAGCCTTGGAGGCTGAAGATGTGAGTTATTTTGAGCCACTCTAGTTGGCCGGCAGAGAGACAAAGAAACCAAAGCCATCTATTGAGGAACTACCAGAGTTGAAGCTTCAACCCCTGCCAGAACACTTAAAGTATGTTTATTTAGGTAATAATGTTATCATTTATTGGTACCCTACATATTTCTACATCTCCTCGATCTATGATTTCTCGAATGAGATGGTAACACCTAAGTATGTGTTTAGATTGTTGGTGAGATATGGGTTCCTTTGCTTGTGTGATGACTCTATTGTTATCGCAATGTAGATCTATAGCATTCAAAATGCTTGGCACAACCCCTAGTTCAGATATGAACTTCTTGATCCTAACACCCTCTTTTGCAGCATCACATGCTACAATATACTTGGCTTCTATTGTAGAATCGACTATTGTATCTTGCTTTGAACATTTCCAGCTCACAGCACCTCCGTTAAGGTATAACACAAAACTCGATTGCGATCATGAATCATCCTTATCGGTTTGAAAGCTGACATCAGTATAACCTTTTATACTTAGCTCTTCCTCACTTCTTAAGTACTTAAGGATGTTTTTAACTGCGACCCAGTGACCTTCACCGTGATCTACTTGGTATTGACTTGTCATACTTAAAGCATATGATACATTTAGATGAGTACATAACATGGAATACATGATAGACCCAATTGCTAAAGCATATGGAATCTTACTCATTTGCTCTCTTTCTTAAGATGTTGAAGGACACATTTCCTTCGAGGGTGAAATTTCATGTCTCACAGGTAAGAACCCTTTTCTTTTGGATTCTTCCATACTGGATCTTTTCAGTACTTCTTCTATGTATGTATTGTGACTCAGTCCTAGAAGTTATCTTGATCTATCTCTCTAGATCTTGACTCCTAATATGTATGTTGTTTCACCCAAGTCTTTCATGGAAAAACATTTTCCTAACCAAGTTTCCACAGACTGTAAGCTAGATATGTCATTTCCTATTATCAATATGTCATCTACATACATTACCAAGAATATGACATTGCTCCCACTATTTTTCTTGAAAACACATGACCCATCTTCATTTTTGATAAAATCAAACTCTTTGATTGCATCATTAAAATGAAGATTTCAACTTCGAGAAGCTTGCTTCAATCCATAAATGGACCTTTGTAGCTTGCATATTTTTTTGCCATCTTTTGGATCGATTAAACCTTTAGGTTGTGTCATGTACACATCCTCATCTAGTTTTCTATTAAGGAAAGCGGTTTTATCATCCATTTTCCATATCACATAATCATAAGATGCAGCTATCACAAGTAAGATCTGGATGGATTTAAACATAACAATAGGTGAAAAGGTTTTATCATAGTCTATACCATGATTTTGACCAAAACCCTTAGCGACTAATTGCACTTTGTATGTTTGTACATTACCATCCATGTCGATTTTCTTTTTGAAAACTCATTTTTACCCTATGGGCTTAACCCCTAGAGGTGGGTCTACCAAGGTCCAAACTTGGTTTCCTACCATGGAATCCATCTCGAATTTCATGGCCTCTAGCTATTTCTCAGAGTTTGGGTCCGTCACTGCTTCTTGATAAGTCATGGGCTCATCTTGATCCATGAAGAGAACATCACCATACAATGTGACAAGAAATCCATATTTCTCAGGCGTATTGCATTCTCTCAAAGATCTTCGTAGTGTTTGTGTTTCTAAAACTGTTGAATGTTCCTCAACAACTTGTTGTTCAATCTCTTGTTCAACGATATGTGGTTCAACTCGAATTTTATTGAGTTCAATATTTCTCCCACCACCTTTTCGGAAAACAAATTATCTTTCTAGGAAGATTCATGTTTGAGCAACAAACACTTTGTTCTCGGTAGGATTGTAGAAATAATATCCTTCAGTCTCTTTAGGATAACCCACAAAATTACATATATGATATTTGGGTTTGATCTTTGTATACATCTTATGTTTAACATAAGTTTTGCATCCCTAAATTTTCATAAAAGACATATTAGGACATTTCCCAATCCATATCTCATATGGTGTCTTTTAAACTGATTTAGATTGAACACGATTTAGTGTGAAAGCATATATTTTTAGCGTATGTCCCCAAAAAGAAACTGGAATATTAGCGTGACTCATCATTGATCGAACCATGTCTAATAGTGTTCGGTTTTTTCTTTTCAGAAACTCTATTCTATTGTGGAGTACCATGAGGTGTGAAACAATCCCACATTCCTTAAGAAGGTCACCAAACTCAAAGCTTAAGTATTCTCCTCCTCGATCTGATCGAAGAGCCTTAATGCTTTTTCCTAGTTGGTTTTATACTTCATTTTTAAATTCCTTGAACTTTTCAAGGGCTTCAGATTTATGATGCATTAGGTAAATGTACCCATATCTACTGAAGGCATCTGTGAAAGTAATAAAGTATTGAAAACCTTTTTTTGGCCACATACATCACTATGTATTAATCCCAATAAATCACTTGCTCGTTTACTTTTACCATTAAAATGAGCTTTGGTCATCTTTCCCAATAAGCAAGGCTCGCATACATCAAGTTGTTCGAAAACAAATGAATCGAAAAAGTCATCTTTATGAAGTTTTGAAATGCGTTTTTCACTTATGTGAGTGACCCAAGTGACAATGCCAAAAATGAGTTTGATTAGAGTCATTTGTTTTGATCTTTTTATATTTATGTTGTAAATGGAATTCTCTTGATTCAAAATATAGAGGCCATTTATTAATTGTTTCACACAATAGAAAATATTATCGAGATAAAAGAACAACAACTATTCTTAATAATTATCTCAAAACCAATCTTGTCTAAACAAAAAATTGAAATCATGTTTTCTAGTCAAACTAAACACAAAATAATAATCCTCTAAACATAAATTAAGTCTACTAGGCAACGATAAAGTATATGTTCCTATAAATAATGCAACAACCTTTGCTCCATTACTAAACCATAGGTCCACCTCTTCTTTTCTCAGATTTCTACTCTTTTGTAGTTCTTATACAAATGTACAAATATGAGAACCACAACCAGTATCCAATACCCAAGAAGTAGGTGTTGATAAATTAATATCAATAACATAAATATTCGATGCGGACACTCCGCTTTCATTTGCCTTCTTGACTTTTCAAGATAAATAGGGCAGTTCCTTTTACAATGACATGTCTTATTACTAATGGAAACATTTTTCCTTCCAGTGACCAGTCAAGTTAGTTTACGCCGTTCAACTTGTCCTTCTCAAAGATCGATCACAATGATAACAAATTTGTAGAATAAGTCTACAACAATAAAATATGTTCTATAAGTACCTATTTATCATGTTTATAAAGTAATAACATTCCCACTATTAAAAACCCTCAAAATTGAAAAACTTGCTAAAAGTATTTCTAGTGGGTAAAGATTCATATTTCATTTCATTCTAAGTCAGCTTTGGCTTTACTCCTAGAATTCAATTATTTAGGTAAACAACACTTGCTAATTACATCTCATGTAATTCCTATATTTGATGAACAACTATTTGTCCAAAACAAAAGTTCATATGGTCTAATAGAAAGAACAATAATGAACAGTGCGCCAGGTAGGTAACTTATGAAAAGAGAGGTGGTGTACTGTGCACGCTTAAATACAAAGTCTTTCAAAGAACCAATCCTAGACATGCACTTTCGTATTATTTTTCAATCACCAAAGTTCTTGAACAATTATTAGTCTTTAGGTTTCTAATCTTATTAGAACAACCTAGTTTAACCAATATTACTACCACTAAATATCACTTGCTTATTCTTCGCGTTTAACCAAGATAGATCTAAGTATTTTGCTTTGGCAAAACCTACATAGTACCGATCGAGGTTTTAACGAGGGCTAATATTGGATGACTAATTTTAATTAAATATGGAGGGTTTTTGTGAATATTATCTCACCATTTAATATTTGATCTTATCAATTAACTAACATGCATCTCATACATTCATTTTATCATATACATGAAAATGAGTAAATATGAATGCAATAGTTATAGCCTATATCCTAAGGTGGCCCGTCCCAAGCCATTGGGATAACCAAATTATTCTAAAGATAAAAACATTTCTCAAGTATCTTTCTATCGGCCCACACTTCTGTTCCTCTGGTCCATACTTCTTCGTATAGATTACAATTTTAGAAACTCATTTTACATACGAGAGAGTAAGATGATAAGAGAATTACAATAGAAGTCGAGAAAGACATGACACACGGGCCGTATTTATAAAACCTTATAAATAAAACTAAATGGGTTATTGGGCTATAACCATGCATTCCAAACACCGTGCATAAACAAACATAGTAACGACGAGGTTTGTAATTGAGGTCTTTCTAAATTGTTCCTACGCATGTGTCAAGCCCCTTGCGGAGTTTCGGTGGGCTTGTAGCTATTGGCGGGGTTACCCCTGCCCGGTCAGTGGCGGGAATTTTTTTTTAAGATCAGCATCTTAATTGTTGTGTAAAAACCTCACGATTTGATAACTTTTATCAACATTATCGCGTTTTTTTAGATTTTAAAATCTACGAGGTTTTTACTGGAACAACTCTTGTTATTTCCCCGCACGAAATCTATAAACTAATCATTAGTCTAATATATAACTATAACCCGCATATGTTAACATTTAACATCTAAAACCTTAAAACTCCATATTGAATATGTTAACAATTAACATCTAATAATTCAAACCCTATCGACAAAGATCCTAATGATTGACTCGTAATCAACAATCTTAGGAACATCTTTTAATTGGATTAACAGATTAACCATGATTGAATAGATTTGCTCGTACAAATATCATATATTCGCTAAATAAATTGAAAAATAACATGTATTTCATACAATTACATCACCCAAGTAATTAAAACTTGAATCCGTATCATATAAGTGGCTCTGATACCGCTATTGGTTCACGCTGGTACACCCCATGGCGTAGCGGAAAAATTATCCAACGATTACAACCAGAGATCCATGTACGAGGAATGAATCGGGGTGAATAAGGGTGAAGAATTACCAGTTTAAAATCTAGAATTCTGAGTTTGGGGGAGATAGATATTCAATCACGATTCTATGATGTCGATTCTTAAGTCGCAACAATAACACTCCGACCTCTACGTAGTTCACCCAATTGAAACGAGTATATAAAAACTCTCTAAACCCTTTAGAAGGGAACGAGCATATAAAAACTCTCTAAACTGTTTAGAAGGTTTTTCCCAAAAAACATTAATTACTACTAGATCTCTCATGCCTTTATATAGCCTTTGTAATCCTAATTCAACTCAGATTAGGATTTCAATATATATATATATATATATATATTAAATATATATAATCTCAATTTAACTTTAATTAGGATTTTAATATATATATATATATATATATATATATATTAAATATATATATATAATCTCAATTCAACTTAATTAGGATTTCAATATATATTAAATATATAATCCCAATTCAACGTAATTAGGATTTCAATATATATATTAAATACATATAATCCCAATTTAACTTTAATTAGGATTTCAATATATATATTAAATATATATAATCCCAGATCAACTTTAATTAGGATTTCAATATATATAAATATATATAATCCCAATTCAACTTAACTAGGATTTCAATATATATATATATTGATTTAAATCGAATTATATTATTTATATATTAAAAGAGCCATAATTACAATAATTATTTTTCATTTAATATTTACCCAATAGTTAAATTATATATATCAAATATATATTAATTTAACTAAATCCGTGTACAACAAATTTGTACATATATAATTCATTTAATATATGCTCATTTCAACTGTGGGTGTGACCTTGTAGGTTCATGTAACGGTAGTAGTAAATATTAGAACATTTTTAATATAACAAACAATGAGTAACATCTAGCAAGATGTCATTGTCACCTAAGTTACAAGAAATCATGATTCGACATAACTTTTTACGTGATTAACTCTATTTATGTATTACATCCTTTTGTCCTTTATATCTAGATTGGATACAAGTCATGGAACAGTCACACTTGTATAGTCCATCTAATGTTTCTTGATACTTGAGTAGACTATTATAAACGAATAACTATGATATCTCATATCAACTTATTCGAGCATGGTCATGCATTTCTAGTCTCACTCAATCAAGTGGCCTACGATATTACTCCTATTATGTATGAGGGACAAATCCTATCTTGATCAACCATATTCCACTACATAGATTGTGACATATCCAATATCAGTCTTTATAGTGTATTCAGTTACAACACACGTTTGACCGTATCAAAGTATGTCACTCATGATGTTGAAATAATGATGATCTCAAGTCTGAGGATCATACATATAGTTATCACTATGAGCAATGTTGTGACTGTCACATAATAATCCAAGAAACACGCTCATAGTGGGTCAGTCCAGTATGTCGTTCTCTAACACATACTTATGTATTGATTTTGACATCTCCATGTCAATGACAACACTTTTTCATCAATCAACTACATATTAGTTTTAATGCATTATTGTTGTCCATGCTCACAATAATACTCGACTAAGGACATTTTAGAATAACCATATTATTCTAAGGACTTTATTATAATTCAGTTTATTTATGCACGCAGAATTGTAACTGAAAATAATAATGGCAATGCCTCTTTATGAATAAACAAGCTAAAACAAATGTCATTTACAATCATCTTATGATTAGTCTTTGGGCATACTCTAACAATTCAAAACTTCCGATCACCAGAACCTAATTCCAACTAGGCCGGTTTTTGGGATATGAAAACTCTCCCCACTTAAGAAAATTTATCCTCGAATTTTCACCCTAAGTAAAGAGATGAGGGTACTTTTTTGCATAGTCTCTTTAGGTTCCCACGTTGCCTCTTCAACAAAATGACTTCTCTACATAACTTTCACTAAGGACACAGACTTGTTACAGAGCCGTTTGACTCCTCGTGCGAGGATCCGTACAGGTTTTTCCTCGTACGTCAGATTGGATTGAATTTTTAGCGACTCCGACTCGATCACGTGGGAGGGATCTGACCGGTATTTACGTAACATAGATACGTGAAAAATGTTATAAATTTGGCTCAACTCTTCGGGGAGAGCTAATCGGTATGCTATAGGTCCAACTCTTTCAATCACTTAGAATGAGGCAACGAAACGAGGGCTTAGCTTCCCTTTTTTTGCCGAAACGAAGGATCTTCTTCCACGGAGATACTTTGAGGAAGTCCTTCTCACCAACCTCATACTAGATATCTCTTCTTTTCAAATCAGCATATGATTTCTGTCGATCGAAGGTAGCCTTAAGCCGATCACGGATAATGGTTGTCTTTTCTTTAGTCTCCCAAAGTAAGTCAATGCCTAGTATCTTGCCTTCACCAAGTTCAGTCCAACAAAGAGGAGCTCTGCATCTCATTCCATATAAAGCTTCGTACGGGGCCATTTAAAATGAGGTTTGATAACTGTTGTTGTATGCAAACTCGACTAAAGGTAGGGATTTTTCCTACATATTCCTAAAGTCGATGGCACAAGCTCAGAGCATATCTTCCAGAATCTACAAGGAAGAATCGAGTTTGACACAAAACATTTAGACACATAATCCAAGGGAGGGTTTATAGTTACCTGAATAACTCTCTCGAATTGGCCATCGGTTTGAGGATGGAAAGTAGTGCTAAGGTGCACTCGTATTCCCAAGGCCTCGTGTAAGGTCCTCCAAAACTGAGATACAAAGCGTGGATCACGATCGGAAATGATAGATACTAGAACTTCGTGTAAACGGATGACTTCACGGGTATACAACTTTGCAAGCTTAGGCAAACTGAAATCCATCCTCACCGGAAGAAAATAAGCAGATTTAGTAAATCGGTCCACAATGACCCAAACAGCATCATTCTTCTTTGGTGTCATAGGTAGGCCACTTACAAAATCCATTGTAATACGCTCTTATTTCTACTGTGGAAGTTCGATAGGCTGCAGAAGACTAGTAGGCTCCTTGTGATTGGCTTTGACTCGTTGGCAAGTCAAACACCTAGTCACAAAGTCTATGATCTCATTCTTCATTTTGGGCCACCAATATAGCTCCTTTAGATTCATGTACATTTTAATAGCACTTGGGTGAATAGAGAATAAGCTAGAATGAGCTTCACTCAGAATCTAATTCCAAAGATCATCATCATCGAACACATAGATACAGTTGCGGAAACATAACAACCCCTCAGAATTCATAGCGAAATTAGGATCGAGGTTATCCTTGATCTTGGAAATAAAAGGTTGCAACTCCTCATCGGATTCCTGGAGTATTTTGATTCGAGATACAATGGTTGATTGTACTCTTAATTCATCCAACAACTTGCCACACTTCTTGAGTCGAAAATGGGCATTCAAACATCTCAGAGAATGGGTGGGCTTCCAGCAAAGAGCATCAGCCATAATATTGGCTTTACCGGGATGGTAATCAATGACCAAATCATAGTCTTTTAAAAGCTCCATCCACTAGCGTTGACGAAGGTTTAACTCCTTTTGAGTTAGGAGGTATTTTAGGCTCCTATGATCGGTGTATAGGTAGCATTTCTCACCATACAAATAGTGTCGCCAAATCTTCAAAGCAAACACAACTGCGGCCAACTCCAGATCATGAGTTGGATAGTTTAGCTCATGTGGCTTGAGTTGACGTGAAGCATAAGCTATGACTTTGCCTTCTTGCATCAGAACACAGCCTAATCCCAAGTGGGATGCATCACTGTAAACGGTGAAATCTTTGTCTGACTAGGGTTACACCAAGACAAGGGCATGAGTAAGAAAACTACAAACTTCTCCCACATTCTTTGAAGGAATCCAATCAATGATGGCTTGAATCTTCTTTGGGTCAACTTGAATTCCGGCAGAAGAGATCACATGGCCTAGGAAGGACACTTCGGATAGCTATAATTCACACTTGCTGAACTTGGCATATAATTGTTTCTCTCGAAGAATCTAGAGTACAATCCGGAGATGTTCTTCATGAGTAGCCGCATCTTTTGAATAGATCAAGATGTCATCTATGAAGACAACCATAGATTTATCAAGGTAGGGTCAGAATACACGATTCATCAAATCTATGAAGGCTGCAGGTGCATTTGTGAGCCCAAAAGGCATCACTAGAAATTCATAGTGGCCATATTTAGTTTGAAAGGCAGTCTTTGAAACATCAGACTCTTTCACTAGCATTTGGTAATATTAGGATCGAAGATCTATTTTGGAAAACACAAAAGCATATTTCAACTGATCAAAAAGGTCATCGATTCTTGGTAATAGATACTTTTTCTTATTTGTCACCTTGTTCAACAGACGATAGTCAATGCATAGGCGCATCGACCTATCATTCTTCTTAACAAACAACACCGGTGCTCTCCAGGGTGAGGAACTTGGTTGAATGTATCCATTATCCAAAAGGTCTTGGATTTGGGCTTTTAGCTCTTTTAACTCTATCAGAGCCATTCTGTACGGAGTGATAGAAACCGAAGTAGTCCCATGTTGTACTTCTATCTCGAATTCTATTTATCGGGTAGAAGGGAGTCCCAGAAGTTCATCAGGAAACACATCGGAGAATTCTTTCACAATAGGTACATTTTTAAGTTTTAGATCTTTCATGGCATACATGAGAGTCTTCTTAGACTCGGGTTTGGATTTCATTAGGGTTATGCTTTCCTTACCGAGCCCACAGAGATACAATTTCTTCTTTGAACAGTCCACCCATGCTTGGTGTTCGGCTAACCAGTCAAGGCCTAATATGAGATCGAACTCTTGAAAGGGCAAGGCCATCAAATTAGCAAGGAAATGGATCCCTTGGATCCTTAGAGGGCAAGCTTTACAAACCCATCAAATGATCACACTATCTCCTAATAGATTAGAGACATCAATCTCTGAAGTGACCGGTTCTGGTCTTAAAGCATACTTTGCAATCAAAGGTTCACTAACAAAAGAATGCGTAGAGCCTGGATCTACCAAAGCATAAACATGATCAGAAAATAATTCCACCATACCTACAATCACATCAGGACCATCCTTCTGCTCACTACCCCGAACATGGTATATCTGGACTGAAGTTTGAGGGTCGCGACTAGCTGAAGGGGCATTGGTATTGTGAGGTCTCCCCGCGGATCCAGATGGCACTAGCTTTGCTCATCTCCCCTTGTTAGGATTATTCTAAGAAGCTACAAATATAGGGGTGTGCAGATTCTGCGGGCACTATTGGATAAAATAGCCAGACTCACCATAAAGATAATAGGATACAGACTGTTTGCGACACTGCCCTGGGTGCCTCTTCTGGCACAAATTACACAGAGGGGTTTGAGAACCTTTTGTAGAACCACATGTACTATCTACTGAAGCTGTGCGAGCAACAGATATTCATGCAGACTGGAACTGTAGTGCATAACCAGATCGTGGTAGCTGTCGAAAGGTAGCAAACTTCTGGTCCCACAGCCTACCCTTCTTCTGGGATGTGGGTGGCTTAGAATCATCTTGAAACCTCTTATTAGATTGGGCCTGGTTCCCTTTCCTTCTTTCAAAAGCCTTTTAGGAGGCTTCAGCAGCAATGGCTCAATTAACCAAAGTTTGGAAGTCTTCTAACTCCAAGATGGTAAAAAGAGGACGCAGTTCGTCATAGAGGCCATCAATGAACATTCGGCATTTTTCTTTCTCCGTGCTTATAATCTCAGCACAATATATTGCATACTTCCAGAAATCGTAGATATACTACTCTACGGGCTTTCCTCATCACCTCAGATTAAGGAATCTCTTATGCCTCTTAGCGATGTAATGGTCACTGATATACTTTTTGCAGAACGCCTGAATGAAGAAATCCCACGTAACTTTGTGTTCAGGCATGGTAAGTGTCATTGTATCCCACCAACTCTGGGCCTCCTCAACAATCAAGGCTACGGCGCACTCGAGCTTATGTTCTTCGGGGCACTTTATTTGCTTATTCAGCACTTTCAGGGCGTTCTCCAGCCAGTATTCCGCAACTTCAGGGTTGTCTAGGTCCTGGCCAGTGAATGTGTAAACTAGGTACTATTTGAGTTTATCAATAGGCGCTCTCAAAGAAGATTGAGTTGCTTCAACAGGCTAAGGGAGCGGTTCTTGCCAGAGAGACACGACCACCTGTTTGATCATGTCAGCCATTGACAAAAAATACTCTTGTTGAGCTAGAGGCATTAGCGGGGGATGAGGCGAATCATTTTGCCCCACTTGTTCAGGCCTAACTTCTGCCCCCAGATTATCCCCTTGAGTAGAGGAAGAGACGGGATTCGGTTCATTAACAGCGCGTTTATCAGTAGGCCCCGACATTTTCAGATCTAATCATACAGAAAGATTGAATCGTGTCAGCTGCAAGTCACAGATAACATATACAAATAACTCATAGGTGGCATAAGTACATACAGACTCGTAACGGGCTTCAATTTAGTCCTAGAATCGACTAAACCTAGGCTTTAATACCATAATTGTAACACCCCATTCCCGGTCTAGTAGGAAACCGGGTCAGGAAGTGTTATCGGAAAACAAATTGGGAATTTGGAAACGAAATTAGAGTTCAGACCATTATTCGGAATTTCTTAATAGTCAATTAGAAAGTTTAGTGGACATGTCATTACTAATCTTATCATAATTAAGGATTTTAAACTTTTTGAACTTAAGGGACTAAATCATAAATTTACAAATTAACGATCCTAATCAGAATTATTTATTACCAACTTGTAATTAAACTTACCAATTATTACTCTATGAAGTTTTGTTACTATTGGATATCGTTTACCTACTCAATTAAGTTGTTCGGGTTTTAGTGACCATTTTGTAAACTGTCCAAGGTTCATTTTAAGCATTCTTAACCGAATTAACTAATACCATATTGATACCCTTTGAGCCGTATCAATACACTAAGCCTAATTTCAGCTTCCAGATTCAAGGGATATCAAGCCCGTACCGATACAGCTATGCTCGTATCGATACGCGTTGACTACGTTAACCTCGTATCGATACACTCTAAGACCGTATCGATACCATTTTTCAAACTCAATTCTAGTGACCAAAATCCGTATCGATACGCCCTAGCAGTATCGATACACATTGCTTCATTAAGCTAGTTTATGCCTAGCCGTACCAATACACCATCAACCGTATCGATACACATTGACCTGTAACGACAGAATTTTACTGGTTATTATTCGAATTTCCCAACCAAACGTTATTCAAATTTTATCAAACTTTACCAGCAATCTTAAAAACAGTATTTCTAATCGCGTGTCAAATTTTAAAGTATTTCGAATCCATTTAATAAGTTTTTACCAATTAGGGCCTTAACAACCATATCAACCTATCTTACCGCTTCAAAACATACCATTCATCACATACATTACCTGGGATATTTTAGGCTTATACAAACATATCAAAATAGGTCATTTCAACATGTTTAGACCTTATACCGGCGTACTAGGAGTTTGAAAACGAAAGTAAACATACATATGGTAATGGAGGAGACTTGCAACCGTAGTTTACACGATCAGAGCTTGGAATGCCTCAAGGTCCTAAAATGCATGAGACACACACATATGCTAGGCTTATTTAGCCTAGTGAGGTAGTCATAACAAGCGTAAAGTAATCAAATGACATGAATAGCATACTATGATCATGAATAACATATCATCATACTTAAATATCATAATTACACTATTAATCACATAAATCTCATGCTTAACTAATTTATCCCATTTTCACATAAACATATCAAAGTTTAACACATTCCAATCCCTTGGACATAGTAACAAATGGATACACGAATTCCCCTTTACACCAACACATATATCGAAAAAAATAGGTCGTAGCCTTGAGCTGTAGCTCCGGATAAATCCCTTATACAATCTATCTGTTTCTCCCCCACATATAGGTCGTAGTCCCTTACACAATCTATCTGTTTCTCCCCCACATATAGGTCGTAGCCCCGGACCGTAGTCTAATCCCTTACTTATACGAGCTTAAATAATCCTATGGCATGCCAATTGTATCCAAAACCCACAATGTCCAAGGTTACACATATTATGTCATAGTTCTTACCTTTATGCCCGTAGGCCATATCATATCAGAAACGGAATTAAGCCTTAGCTCTATAACATATCATAGTTTGTTTACCATAATTTCCACATATCAAACCATATCATATTCATGTCATATCATCTCATAGCATTTTCGTATCAATTTCACATGTATAATATCTTTCATATATCACATATAAACTTACCATACTTACCAATAGCATCCACGTAGCTTGCTCTACTTGAGCCCTTAATAAAAATGCAAATCATAATCATAAAACAAATGCAACAGGAGGGAACCTAGCCAATTCCTTGACACGACTACACTCACCTTGATTACGAGGCTCTCGGATTACAATTTCGTTGTGCCTAGCTTTCTTCGGAGATGACAATGGATCTTTCTCCAACACTTGAGCTAGCACAAAGTTAGGATTACATTAGAATTTGAATTGAGGATTCAGAAACATATTTCAAACTTACCAGAGCTTAGGGACAACATCGAATTAACAAAAGCAAACCCCTAATTCATGGGTTCCTACATGAATCGAAAAAACCTAATTTCAGAATTAAGCTCCACCAAAAGTTGGAATCATTAAATCGAGTGAGGGGTTCTACTCACCGGGACGAAAACTTTCAATTTGTGTATTGGAATTAAGCAAAAGTCGAAGGACAAACCAAGGTGCTTGCTTAGTTAGAGGTTGAAGACAACAATAGAGGAGCTTGCTTATTTGGGGGACAAAGTTTTGGGTTTGCTTTCAGGAGTTCAAAATATGAGAGATGAGAGCTTCTCTTTATTCATTTATTCATTTAAAAGATTGAGACTTAATCATTTCTCACCTACATTCCAACCAATGAAAAGCTTACCCTCCATCAAGGGTTTGCTTATTCCTATAGTCAATAGTCTTTTCTATTTAGCTATTGACTTCATCAATCACCTATTCATATGATTTTCACGTGGGCATTGTCAAGCAAGGAGGTGAGTAAGCACCTTGCTTGATTTTTCCCTCAATTTGGCTTCGAACAGATTCAAAACAGGGGAACCGTATCGATACACTCATGACCGTATCGATATGCCCTCGCTAAAACAGGTAAGTTAGTTATTGGTAGTTGGGTCGTATCGATACTGGTTTAACTGTATCGATACGCCTTGCTCAAAATTTGCATTTTGGGCTTCGAATTTCATACAAGGAAGTTCACTTACTCAAATAGGACCAAATTGTGATTTCATTACAAAAGAAGGGTACAATGGTTATTCGTTACAACATTTTACATATCAGATTCGAATCTTCCGATCACCGGAACCTAATTTCGACTAGGCCGATTTTCGGGATATGACATTTTTAACCTTTTTCATGTATAGCCCTTGTATGATCTAAGGTGGCTAGTTTTAGGAAAATGTCCAAATTATGTATTTAGTTTACGATGATAATTGTAAACCCTTATTGTAATTTTGGGTATTTTCTCTTTTAATAAAACTAGCGGCTTCTATTCAAAAAAAGTTCAAATGTGGTAGAAATTAATTTTATTTATTTATTGAAAATATATTAATCATAATATAAATTATAAAATAATGTAAGAACATTTTTTAACATCAATTAAAATATATTACTTTTATAAATATTATTTATAATTAAAATATATTTTAATTTCTATTATAATTTGTGTAAGAATTATGATGTTATATTATTTTTTAATTTAAGTTATAATTAATATATTTTCGTAAAATAAATTAAATTCATTTTAGCCAACAATTTAACCTCTTTTTGAAATAATAGCCAACAATTTAACTTAGATATTACTTTTGTCAACATTATAGTAATTTTCTAAGATTGTGCAGTGGTTAGATACTGGATCCCCTCTCATTAGCATTGATTTGAACCTCATATTTTTGTTTCTAAATTTTCTTACTAATAAGATGATGACAAATGCCGTTACTTTATCAGTGTATCTTTATTTATTAAAGAAAATAACATATGACATTATTTACGGTACAAACGAATTATAAGTTCAACTAATATAAATTTTAAAAATTTAATGATCAAATTACAAATATCTTAAAAGTTTAATATCTATTAATGTAGTTTAGTTTTTTTTTAAAAAAAATTAATTTATGTGTGGTCTTAAGCCAGAGAGCCTAAAACTTAAACCAACCTGTCAATAAGTAAAAGAGAATATACATATATATTAAAATTATTCAAGTATTATAATGCAAATTTAAGGTCTAAATAAAGTGGTCCAAATGTCTGTTTCATGATTAAATATGTAAAAGTTGGTATATGATTTGGTTCTAAGATGCAATCCAAGTAAGGAACAACTATATATCATATGCATAAAGGTTTTATATCTTTTATTACGTTGATCTTTCTATTTTAATTTGATTTGATTTTTATTTTTATTTTTATAGGGTAAATTACTTAAACCATCACTGAATTTTATTCTCAATTCTATTTTGGTTATTAGAATTTCAAAACGTTTAATTTACTCACTATAGTTTAGACATTTAACGTTTTTGGTCACTCTTCTATTAACTTTTTACAATGTCCATATATAGGTGAACGGAGGAACTTATCCAAGATCTGAACGGTGGTAAGCTTCATCAACACAAGGGAAACAATATACTAAAAAATTAGCTCTATTTGACGACGGAGAAGAGAGATCGAGGAGAGAATCGAAAGGTTTTTGTTCGATTCGTGAATTTCAGGGCACTTTTCGACGAGATAAAGGTCGTTTACGGACTCATGGGGTGAGACAAAACAATTGGTAAAATATAGTACTGAACGGCGACGATGGTAAACCGTGGAATGACAAAAAAAAATTAATGTATAAACTTCAGTGACAAAATACGTTTAATGTCTAAATTTCATTGAATAAACAAAATATTTTAAAATTTTAATTATCAATATAACTTTAAAAGTAAAGTTTGATTTATAGAATTTACTCATTTTTATAATATTACAAATTTAAATTAATTACGCCGTTAATTATTCTATTAAAATAATTATATAAATTTTTAAACAGTTTTAAGCATTATTGATAAGATTTTCATATAATCTCGATGGTCTGATCAAATAATAATAAAAAGTATCACTTTAATAATACTAACAACTAACAATATTTAGAAGCGTATACCATTTACTTTGGTTCTATTCGATAAAGTATTTTCACAAACTAACTATTTTCGATTTGGTTAACCTTAATTTTTTATTTTTTAATATTCACTTTGTGTTTTATTTTAATAAAATAAATTTATTTAAAAAAATTTAAACATGATTTGATAAAGTTTTAATGTCTACTTTACGAATATTTCTTAAAAATTAATTTTTTAAGTATATAAGGTATAATTAATACTTCATATATAGTATTTTTTAATTATAAAATAATTATTTAGTTAGACGAAGTATTAAATCTCTTAAGCAATATCAAAAGTTCAAATCCTAGCATTATAAATAAAAAAATTAGATTGCGAGGATCGCCTAAAATAATATAATTTAAATAAAAATTCAATTCAATTCGAATAATTACAACTTTTAAATTTATAAACCATAAACCGATCAAAACTGCCGTTTAGATCAATTTTCGATTTTTCTGTTGCTCAACTTTGACAATAATTTTTATTTAGACCTATTAATAAACTATAAAAATAAAGTATATCAAATCGAAATAGAATTATTAAATCTTATATTTGAAGTATTAGAGAGACTAAAAACAAAACTGGATCATGCATTAAAAGGAAAACATTGCAAATTCAAAATAAAATTTAAAAATTTTCATTAAAAATACTCACCATCTCCCCCAAAATATTCTTAGCCCAGAAGATCGCCATTCTCAATCTCTCTGCCTCACCATATATTCTCTTTCTGCTCTTTCTTTCCTCAAATTCCATTTCTTTTGATTTAATTAAGAGGAGTGGAATAACCAAAGAAGATAGAAAAGAAACAGAGGAGGAGAGAAAGCAGAAGAGAGAAAAAAGATTAAAAAAACAATAAAATGAACAACAAAATCTCCTCTTCTGTTTCCATTGTCATCATTTCTAAGCTCAGGTCTTAATTTCCTTCCCATTTTCTAATATGGGCCATTTCCAAAATGGTAAATTTTGCTCTCTATTTTCTTTTTTTGCTTCATCTCTGTTTTTATCTGTTTCCTGACCTTTGGTCCTTTGACTTGATCCACACAATTCAGTCTCAGTTTCAAATGGTTCTGATTGGCAGGAATTCTGGGTTGTTTTCTGATTAGCGCATAAAGTTTTTGAAATGATCCTAGATTGGATTTGACAGCTACCCACTTTGTCTTTGGTAGTAGATTCTACCTGTAATTCATAACAAAAGGTGTGTATTTTATTTTAATTGTCGTGTTTGATTGTAGTTACTGTTCATATTTTATCTGTTTTGGTTTGTTTTTCTGCATAAAGATGGATCCTTTTAGCTGCTGATAATAGTTGGATAATTCAGGATTGGCTTTTTAAGATGTGAAAGAATTTCTTTTATGGAATTGGTGTTAGAATTCTGATTGAATTTGAAACATCTAATCTTTGAATCCAGTTATGGAAAACATTAAGTTTACAGTTTGTGCTTTTGGGTTTGAAATTGGTGGTCGATGATGGTGGTTGTAGATAAGATGGAGTCAGATCTTGGTAAACTCTTCATTGGTGGGATATCATGGGACACTGATGAGGAACGTCTGAAGGAGTATTTCCAAAAGTATGGGGAAGTGGTGGAGGCAATGATCATGAGAGATCGTGTCACAGGCCGTGCTCGCGGCTTCGGTTTTGTTGTCTTTGCCGATCCTGCTGTTGCCAAGAGGGTAATTATGGATAAGCATATGATCGATGGTCGCACGGTGAGAGCCTTGGTTATATTTATTCTTTATACATTACAGATTTAATTGGGATTGAGATGTTATTTTTCTTTGATTAATTCGATATTTGTGATATGATCATCGAAAGTTGGCCAAATTGTTTCCTTTGATCTATTTTTGTGGCTTTGACTTAATTGTTTGAGACAAATCGAGTTGCAGTTGGCCGATTCAAGTTGTTGAGTGCTCAATTTTCAGGTTGAGGCAAAGAAGGCTGTTCCTAGGGACAACCAGCTCGTTCTAAACAGGAACATGGATGGTGTCACTGGACCTTCTGGTCTTCGGCGAACAAAAAAGATTTTTGTTGGAGGTTTGGCATCAACTGTAAGCGAGGTCGACTTTAAGAACTACTTTGATCAGTTTGGCAAAGTTGCTGATGTTGTGGTGATGTATGATCATAACACACAAAGGCCGAGAGGATTCGGCTTCATCACCTATGATTCGGAAGAATCAGTAGACAAAGTCCTGCATAAAACATTTCATGAACTTAACGGGAAATTGGTTGAGGTCAAGAGAGCAGTGCCTAAAGAACTATCTCCAGGTGCCACCAACCGCAACCTTACAATCGGGTATAATTATGGTTTGAATAGGGATTCAAACTTCCTCAATAATTATGCTCAGGCATATAATCTAAGTCTGGTTGGAGGCATTGGGGTCCAGATGGATGGTAGGTTTAGTCCTCTCTCTGGTGGGCGAAGTGGGTTTCCTCCTTATAGTGCCACTGGCTACGGAATAGGTATGAATATAGAACCAGGAATGAGCCCAAACTATGGTGGGAATTCCAACTTTGGCAACAGTCTTGGATATGGGCGGATAATTAGCCCCTATTACAGTGGGAATTCAAACAGGTATAACACTCCGATTGGCTATGGTGTCAGAAGTGGAAGAAATGATCCTGTTTTGAGCCCCACTACTAGGAATGTCTGGGGAAATGTAGGCCTTAGTAATGCTACAAATGCTTCCAACCCTGCTAGTTACTTGGGGTCTGGAAATGGTAACTTCAGTTCTTTAGGAAATAGTGGAGCAAATTGGAACCCTTCTCTTCCTTCTCAAAGAGGAGGAAATGCTTCCGGCTATAGTGGTGGGAGTGCCGATGACAACTATGTTATGGGAGGGGGAGGATATGGAAGAAACATTGGCACTGTTGTAGCTCCAACATCATCTTTTGCTGGATCAACTGATAATATTGAAGGTTCCTATGGGGATCTTTACCGCAGTGGTTCGGTCTATAGTGACTCAACTTGGAAGTTTGCAGCACCTGACTTGGATGATTCTAGCTCACTTGGTTATGAGCTCGGCAATACATCTGCAGATGTTACTGCAAGAACCTCTGAGGATTATGTTGGAAGTTACAGTGTTACAAGTAGACAGTCCAGTAGAGGTAATACTCTTTAGTTCATTAAGTGGACCTCAATAAATAGCTTCCGAGTTTAATTAGGTTCTCCTGATATATCTTAACTCCAGATGAAAATTTCCTTGTGCCGGAATGGAATGTAATTTCGGTTATAGTTTATTCATGCTTGAACACCATGGTTTGGTATCTATGATGTCAGGAACAGTAATACCATAAACTTGTTTCCCGGCATCTGATTGGCCTAAACGGTCAAAAAGAACAAAGATAAGGTCATTATTACCAGATGGAACTAATTTATTTTATGTGTTGCCTAATTAAAATTGTTAGTGGATTGGCCCTGTACGAACTTGATATTGTCATAAAACAAGAATGTCAGTAATGTGAATACTCTATGTCATAGGAACGAGTCAGACCATTCTTTACTAATATACTTTGAGATTGCTTCCGATAATTTACTTTTTGCCAATGTGCTGAGGCTTGAGAGGTTAATGCAGGCTTTCTACATTTGTTAATTCGTCTATTTCATTGTTTCTGCTTCAGGAATTGCTGACTAGGAGATCTGTTATTTGGATATCAGATACTATAATGTAGGCTGAATGAATTTGCACAAACATGGGAAGGATTTGTGAATTGGATACAACTGACTCGTTACTATGTTGGCTTACACGGAGATTGATCTTGTGGGACTAACAACGGTTAATGATTTGAAAATACGCATTCAGAGTGAGCAGTTTCAAGTAATTTTCTGCAAGGTTTGGGATTTGAATTGTTTTTACTTTTCTTTATTTTACTAGTGAAAAAAAATTAGCATTAGAGTGAGGTTTACGATCAGAATTCAGTATATACACTCCAGAAGATTGGTTCAGTTTAATGTACCATGTATCTCCAGCATCGCATGCTAGTAATGGTGCATCGAACGATATGGTATTAATTATTTTTCGTATTTTTTCTTTTTTAAAATTTTCAGCTGCTGTAATGCATGGCTGAGTTGCTGGTTCTTGTCCTTATATTTTCTTTGTATTGTCTGGGATTGTTTTTCTCTCCGATTTTAAGGAGTTTTGGTTCGATTTGCTAGTGTGAAACATTAGAGAAATATCCATATAAAATCCCAATAAAATAAGTTACGAAAGTTTCTGATTCCTTTTTTTTTCCCATTAGACTATATATAATAACCGTTTGCTTCTGCTGCTAATCTCTGTCAGTCGTCATCGACATGCCGTTTTCTTCATATTGTCATATGAAGAACATGGCACGAGGGACATTTGTATGGTTGTATGATAAAAAAAGAAATCTAATAACTATTTTGTGGCCATACCGAGAATTCTTATCCTTACTTTCCCATTGAAGACTGGATATTTCTTGCTAGGATTTTCGAATCCCTGTCATTTAATTTATTTAGTGGCAGCCAAAATTTGATACTAACATGATTGTGGTCCTCTCTTTAACTTTATGTTTATGGTACTTCTTGTCCTTTGAATTTTGATAATGAGATGAACTTGTTGCTAAGCTTTTTGTTATGTGGATTTTAGGAGCCTTCCATATTCTTTTGTTGGTACAAATTTAGTCTCCAGTTTGAACTCCGAACTGGTCGACATGTCGATTACTAGTTTTTAATAACGTCATTGGGTTTCCATTTTGCCTATGAATTAATCGGATTTTAAGTGCGGCCAAGTTTCTAATTTAAATCGATGTAAAACATTTTGGAGTGTCAATTGATATCTACCCATATTTTTCAATGCAAAATTATCACCTTGTTTTGAACATTCCACTTTCAAACTTTTCCCCAATATTCTATGTTTACCGACTCTGCCATTGTCGTCACCTTTTATAAATTTTATAGTTTTCTGGATTTTTTTAAATATTTATTTTGCATTTTCTTAATAAATTATTTTTATAGTTGTTTTTAAATATTTAATAATTTTAAAAACATTATTTTATTATATTTTAATAATTTACTAATTTTTAAATTATTCTTTTATAATTTTTAATGATTTTTTTATAAACAAAAAAAATATATCATTTGATAGAACTTAAATGTGGCACGTCACACAAATAACTCCGAACGAGTGCTAAAGCTAAACACTTAATATTAGCTGAATGAGTTGATGTAATTTTTCAATCGGAGAGCTCAGCTGGGTTAAAAAAAAGAAAGAAAATGAGGAGTTCAAAAATAATTAGAATATTTGGTTATGGATAATATTGGAATTAATTACAATAAGTTGAATATCTATTGTATCCATTTCCATTGTCATCCTAGCTACAACTTGTCTCCAAGGAATTTCAAGTTGAATAATTAGAGGATTGTAATTAGAATATTGTTATTGGCTTAACAGTCAAATAAGTGTTCAAGTTGTAATTTTTTTAAATAGGTGCATGAACTATATTTTAGGCTAAATATATGCTTAACGTTTCGTTCTGTGGCCCGTTTAAAATTTTTCTAGGACATACATTATTTTTTTCGTTATCTAGTGAAATTCGAACACGTGGCATGGTTTATTATTTTCTAGAAATTAAAATTTAAAAATAAAATAATAAAATATATTAATTAACACATGAATCTTTAATTTCTTTAAAAAAACTAATCCTAACCTTAAATCCTCAAAATTCTTTCACCCTGACCACTTTTGTCTTTATCGGACCTTCTCTGCCGAAAGCCTAATCATCTCACCGTAAAAAACTGACAAAAAACTGCCGATTGCAACATCGACGAACATCTAGCAATGAAAAAAAAGAGGTCGATTGGATTCCTACCAATGATAGAGGATAGCAGACGTCAAATAGTGAGATACACTATACTTTGGGCGGTGAGCGGTGATCCATCGACTTGTAGGGATGCTAGATAATGGAGGAGATGTGATTTAAAAGTTTGATTGAAAGAAATTAAAACTTTGGATATTTTTTAAACAAATTTATAAATTAAATATATATATATACACGTGTCATGTTTTGATTGGATAACAAATTTTTCTAACGATTATTGACGAAAAAACTTTAAATGAGCTACAGAATAAAACATCATACACCTATTTAGCACAAAATATAATTCAGATACCTATTTAAAAAATATAATTTAAAAATTTATTTGTCGGTTAAATTATTGTTATTCAAATTCGATAGGCCAACTTTATTTAAACTTGAGAAAAAGTGGTTGTTCAAAACTCCACTCAATTCATTTGAACTTTGTCCCTCTGATCGCTGTTTAGGAATATGATCATTTTTTCATATGTTTGAAGGGTTGGTGAAGATGAAGCCACATACAACTCAATAAACGACCTGCCATTTCACTGAGCCAAAGAATTTGCCAGCGAGTTCTAACTACACTGACCTTTAAGTTTCGTTCGGAAATGCTTTATAAACTGCCGCTTGACCGCTGAATACAAATTATGCCGAAACGCCCGTCAGAGAATGCCAAACGAAGTAAATTAAATTCTAAGATCAAAGTGAGGACCCCAGTAAATTTCAAAGTTAAAATCAGCACAAGGAAGACATGTTATAAAAGGAAAGGTTCATATACATATGCTAACAACAGTTGGCAGTTGCAGTGAAACAAAGCTAGTAACAGTAAGTTATGGTTTTCCCCTCATCCAAAACCATGTTGAAAGGAAAACAACACATTGCAGTCACCCACCCTTAAATCTAAAGTCACCTCTGTCTTCCTTTCGAAAAGACGAAGCGCGAGGGCTTTAGAAAAAGGCCCTACTTCCATAGAACACTCGTGCCCCAGTGTTCTTTGATGCCTGTGTTTCCTCATCTGTTGTAGTACTTGAATTTTCCGATTTGGTCGGTCCACTGTTGAGGTCTAGGGGCAGTTTCATCTTAGCCAATGACTCGGTAAATTGCTGCATGCTTTTCATGTACATGTCCACTATATCTTGCTGCACCACCTGCATTTCAGGCTCAATATTGACAGAAACAACGGGTTTCACCCCAGAAGAATCACTGTCTCCGTCTCCGACGTGGACGACCTTTTTCTCTTTCGGGGCTGAAGTGTGTTCCTTAGTGGGAGGTTTCGAAGCACTATCAGAAGACGCGGAACTTGCTGCAGCAGATGGAGAGGAAAGTGAAACCCCATTAGTTGACACACTGCTTGGGGGAGAATCAAGCTTGGGGACTTGGATTGAATCCAATGTAGCAGTTGAGAAGCTTTCGAGTACAGTAACACCCATTTCTGAATTCTCAGCATCAGAGGTGGCCAAACTTTCAGAGTCCAAATTGGAACACGGGATCCCGAAGTACTCAGACATCATCATCTGGTTCTCATTCACTATTTTCGGATCCGGAAACTCAATCTTTTCGAACTCACTTGTTTCCGAATCCTTCACAGTTTCAGCATCAACAACATCAGGAATAGTCATTACATCAGGAGATGATCCGACATATGCAAGGGACAATTGAACGAAACCAGCAGGTGAATGGAACAGATCAGTTGAAGACAGAGAGAACTCTTTCTCCAATTTCCCATTCTTGAGGATAACTTCAGACAATGGCACCAATGCGAACCCCAGCAACTGGTCTTCGAGATAATTCCTCACCCTACTCATCATGAATATTTCGATCTTTAGGGACGAATCAACGTTCCAAACATCGAGGCGAAGGTTATCATTGAACACTGGATTCCTCCCTCCACCATTGATAATCTTGGTGGAAACCGTGCTTTCAGGGTCACTGGTGAGACAAAGCTTAGCATACACATCTTGCTTGTGGTAAATGCAGATGTTATGGATGTCCCTTGCCTGATGGACATAAACCTCAAGAACACCAAGGATGTTGTCTTTTTTCGACAAAACAGCTTCGGTTTTGTTAACTTCAGATCCATTGAAAAAATTGGATTTCTGCTTCTCACACTCAGCTACAACAGAGCTCTTCAATGGTGACACAACTGATTGTGGGGAATCCATGCTAACACCAATAAAATGAACCTGGAAAAACAAGAAAAATTGCCTAATTGAAATCAAAATTTTCCTCCAGATCAATTATAAGAAGAAAAAGCTTCCAAATTTAGCTAAAACACAACTCAAGGCTAATTAGAAACAATTCCCAAATCAAAACCCTAATTAGAACTAAAACCCCAAATTCTTCAAGCAAACCCCTAGTACATGAAATTCTAAAATTGATGACTATTATTAACCCCAAACCCTTTCCTAAGCTACAAAAAGCATGATTTTGCAAAGTTCAAAGAAATAAAACTAGTACTAGAGCAAAAACCTAAGACAACCAACAAGTAAGAAACCAAAAATCTCAAATGGTAGCCAAAAACTCCAAGATTTAGTTTTTACTTTTAAGTTTACAACTTCAAATCACCCCCAAACCTCCAAACAATGAAGCAATGACAAAAGCAGAAACATAAAACCCTAATTGAAAAACACTTTTACTGAACTCCCAACAGCTTCAAAAGCATAAATCCAAGAAAACCCAGAATTTAAAACCATCTAAAAAAGCCCCATCTTTCAGATTGCAATGAAAGAACCAGAGAATTCCCTTACTGCCCAGAAACTGAAAAATCCTGAAACGTTTGAAATTTTGAAGTGAGCTAGTTCACCTCCTTGAGGCTTAATAATATTAAGCAAAAAGGCCAAGCAACAGTTAAAGCTCAGATTCCAATAAAGCAATGGACTTTTTCTTCCCCAAAATCGGAATCCAAGGCAGAGGGGAAAAAAGGCAAGAAAATCCCAATAAAAATTCCCAACTTTCCTTTAAACTTAAACAATTGCAGAACAATAAAAACAAGAGAATACGAATTATTGTCACCTCGGGACTCTAGCTCTAATCTCTATAACTCAAAAGTCAAAAGGAAAAAAGAAGTGATTTTTTGCTGAAATTCCAAGATCTTGACACAAACCAAGTTCCAGAATCGAGGTGCTCTTTCTTTTCACTTTTCTCTCTCTTTTTTCTCTCTTTTTGGGAGTTTCTTACAAGTGAAGTGCTTGTATACGGCACTAAGACGGAGTGTGTTATATAATAATACTACCAAAAAGAAGAAAACAAAGAATAAAATCTCTTACAAATTAGAAAAGGGAAAAGAAAAAAACAGTGGATTTAGGATTATACTCACCAGCAGGAGCAGAGGCGTGTATGTATGGAAGCTTGTGGGAAAGAGAGTGTTGGGTCAGTAGGAATGTTATGGATATTTTATTTTCCTTATCTAAACTTTAATGATTACAAAGACAAGGAATTTGTTATTTTATATAGATTTCATTCAGTGTTTTTCTTCCTACTCTCACATTTTATTAGGTATATTAAGTAAATTATCATTAAATTTTATTTTTAAATTTATTTTATTCATTAAAATTTTAAAACATTCAATTTATTCACGTTTAGATATTGAATGTTTTTTAATTTTTTTATGACATCTAATTATTGGTGAACAGAGAGATCGAAGAAATATAAACTAAAATATTTTTGTTTTATTCGTGGACTTCAAAATATTTTTTGATGAAATAAAAGTCGAATTTGAATTCAATGGGACGAGAGGAAATGATTGTTGAAATTTAAGACTGAACAACCACCATTTAAAGCCTTTAACGGTGGCATTCGACGACGTAAATAGTAAATGACGTCCAAGTCCTTATACAGTTAAAAAATTAACGGAAGAGTGATCAAAATATTTAATATTTAAACTCTAATTAATAAATTGAAATTTTTAAAATTTTAATAACTAAAATAATTTAAAAATAAAATTCGATGATGATTTATGTAAGTGTCGGAGACAAAAGTCATCTGAATACGTGGCCTCATAATTATTGTATGTGTTAACCACATCATAATTATAGAATCAAATTTATGACAAGTTATAATTATAGATTCCAATTCATGGGAAGTTCTGCTATGCCTCCTTAGGGAACACTTTATAAATGCTTCAAATTTATACCATGTTTTTTGGGAAAATATTTTAATACACAAATTTATATAAAATTTATATAAGTCTTTTAATTTTAAGATTTAGAAGTTTAGTGCGTAAGATGTAAAATTTAAGGTTATGATTAGTATTTCTGGTTTAAGGTTTAGGGTTTCGAGTTTAAAATTTAGATTTTAGTGTGCTAGGGTAAGGAACTTAAGTTTTAGATTTTATAGCTTAACTATGAAGAATTCTGTAATATTTTTACTAGTGTATTAAAATATAACCCTAATTTTTATATACATTAAAACCAACACTTTACAAATGATTTAGAAATGGTTTTTGGCCTTACATTTTGTTGGTAGATCGTTAAACATTTTGGTGTGCTATAAAAATAGCTTAACAGTTAAATAAATGCCTAAACTATACCATTTTTCAATTAGGTGCTAAAATTTCGTTTTAGGCCAAATAGGTGTCCAACATTTTTAACATTACAAATATGTACCCCGTTGTTATTGTCCGTTAATTTTCACCGTTAACTTCCGTTATCTAACACATGTCATCTTCTTAAATTTTTGAAATTATATTTAAAATAATAAAAAATAACCCAAATTTCACAAAATAGCCTCAAATTTTAAAATTCCCAGCAACCCAAAACTCAAATCCCGATTTAACCTGATTTACCAGCCGATTGTCACGCCGCCGCCCATCACATCTTTCGACGGACCATCACGACCATTTACCCCACCACATTGTCGCCGAAAATCGACCAACGTCGTGCAAAACGCCGAAATCATCTAATAGTTTATTTGAATGATTCACGAAAACGGCAGCATAACGAGCGATGAACGATGTGTGGGTTGTTCGGCGAGGGGAGAGAACTTAATTTCGTCGCTGGAAATGCGACCAACGTTGATGGGGTGGCCAGATTTTGAGGTTTAAGGATTTGGGGACTTTTGAAATTATTTAAAATTTCATGATACTTTAAAAATTCTAATTTGTTTTTTTAAAATAAAATTCAAAAAATGTTTAATGTTATCACGTATACAATTTTCATTGGAAAACGAAAAAAGTTAATATTCGTTACAGTGAGGCACCTATTTAGACTACGGAAAAAAATGTTAGCACCTAATCAGACCAAAACAAAGTTTAGGCACCTATCTAAAAAAATAGTATACTTTAGGCACTAATTTAAAGGTTAAGCCATAAAAATATAGAACTCAGATAAATATATTCATGAATTATTTTAAATTTCATTGGATGAATACATCTTGATTTAAGCGATGAAAATTAGGATGAGTCTACTACGCTCGACGAGCACCGCTGAGCACCACTAACGATGAGCACTGTTGAGCATCATTAAATTAATAAAGATTAAAAATCTAAAAGACTCAACGTATAATTGTAAATTATTTAAATATATAATTATAAATTATTTAAAATAAACATTAATTACATTATTTTTCATTTATATAATATTTTTAATTTTTTTAAAAATAACTGGATCAAATACCAACCTCAGTTAATTTAAAAAAATAAAAAACACCCTAAACCTTAAACTATAAACCCTAAATCATAAATCCTAAACTATAAACTCTAAACCATAAATATGAAACACTAAACCATAAACTATAACCCTAACATATAAACTCTAAACCCTAAATTCAAACATTGGGTTTAGGCTTTAAGGTTTATGGTTTATAGTTTAGGGGTCTGGGTCTATGTGTTATGTTTTAGTGGTTGAGGTTTAGGGTTTAGAATTTTAGGTTTTAGGTTTGGAGTTTTAGGTTTACAGTTTATGGTTTATGATTTAGGGCTTCAAGTTTTGGATTTATGATTTAGGGTTTATGGTTTCAAGTTTAGGGTTTATAGTTTATGGCTTATGGTTCATGGTTTTGGGTTTATGGTTTATAGTTAAGGGTTTATGATTTAGGGATTTTTTATTTTCAAATTCACTAAGGCTGGTATTTGATCTAATTATTTAAAAAAATTAAAAAATTATATATATGAAAAATAATTTAATTAATATTTTATTTTAAATAATTTATAATTATATATTTAAATAATATATAATTATACGTTAAATCCTTTAATTTTTTAATCTTTATAAATTAATTTAACGATGTTCATTTTTAAAGGTGCTCAACGGTACTAGTCGACCATCGTAAAATTTTTCTGAAAATTATGGGTCTGGTCTACATATTTTTGACAAAAGGTTAAAACTTTTAGTCTAACTATTTTGGTATGATCTATTCACCAATTAATATGAATTTATTACCATAGATATTTATTACAGGAAGGACTCTCATTTTTATATATTTTAATTTTACATAGTTTAGTCTTTTTTATATATTTTAATCTAAAATGTTAACGTTATAAGTATTTATTTCTACAGACATCCCTTTAGAACGGTTGTTAAGACTCTTATGTTGCGTTTAGGGCCGTAAACGAACTAAATGTTCAACTAACCGTTCGGTGAGAAGTTCGTTTATGTTCATTTATATATTAAACGAATAAACATGAACAAGGTTTTTTGTTCGTTTAATTAAATGAACGAACACGAACAAGGGGCCCGTTCGTTCATTTACGTTCGTGAATGTTCGATAACTCGTTCATTTATGTTCCTTCGTTTATGCTCGTTTAAATTTATTCACATATATACATTTATATTTACTATTTTTCATAACAAAAGTATTATATTTAAAAAAGAATAAATTTATTCACATATGTTCGTTCGTTTATGTTCGCTTACATTTATTCACATTTGTCCTTTTTTGTTCGTTCATTTGTACTCGTTTACGTTCGTTTATCATTCTAACGAACGAACATGAACGAACACGAACAAGAAATTATGTTCGTTTAGTTGTTCGTGTTCGTTCATTTGTTCGGTTAAAGTTAAACGAACGAACATGAACATATCATCATTCGTGTTCGTTCGGTTCGTTTACAGGCCTAGTTGTGTCGGTACTTAATATTAGGGTTCGAATTGTAATAGTAGTATTCCCTTTCTCTTGTACTGTAATCATATTAAAATTTATTATTTTTATTTTGGGGTTAACGTGATTTTAATATATATATATCGAGTGAGGTCTCAATAGGGACCACTCAGGGCTCCCAATCAGCCGAGACCCTTAAAAATTAGTTTTTATTTTATTTTTTAAACCTTATTTGTTAATTATCAAATGAACAAATTAATCTAATAGTAAATTTTTATAAATAATCTACCATTATAATTTAATTCTTTGTTATTCTTCTTCAATCTAACGACAAAAAAATGATACAAAATTTTTCAATTTTTATATTTTTTGTTCAGAATCAAGCTCCATATCATACCCACAATTCAATCCCTTCAAATTTTCTTAACAAAATAGTGAAAATAATGTGATTAACGAAGTTTAATCATGTATCTATGGTTTATTATTGAAATATTAAATTAATTAGTAAAAGTAATGATATACGATTTCGTTCTATAGGGATCTATCTTTGAGTTTTCGCTTAGGGCCCAAAAATATTAAAGACGGCTCAGTATGTCAATTGAATACAAGGGTATTTTTTAAAAAAAATTACAATCATACAACTTAATGTAATTAAAAGTTTGCAAGTCTTCTAATAAAAAAAAGTTTATAAGTCATTTGGTGTTGTGAATAAAATAAAGAAGAACAAGAGAGATGAACAAGAACAAAGATAAGAGACAAATAGATAGATTTGTATTATGTTCTCAATGTAGGGTTGTGTACAATGCTTTCTCCAAACTCTATATTTATAGGCATAAGATGAAAACTCTAATTCTAATGGGCATTAAACCCTAATAATAAAGTACATTAAAGTCTCATTTAAAATATAGATATCCACCATAAATAAAGATATGCATAACACTCCCCTTTGGATATCTATGGAGATAATGTGACTCGTTAAAACCTTACTAAGATAAAAATCATGTGGGAAAAAATTTTCTTAGTGAAGGAAAAAGAGTACACACATCTTTGATACGCATAACATATTGCCTCATTAAAAACCTTACAAGGAAAACCTATTGGGACAAAACCTTGGTTAAGGGGAAAAAAAGTGCAACGCGTATTTACTCCCCCTCATGAAAACATCACATAAGATCTTTGAATCTTCATTATTCAATCTTGAATATAATCTTCAAATATTGAAGTAGACTATGCACTAGTGAATAGATATGTTTCATTTTTTCACATTTGTTGTATCCACCTTTTGATTGACATATAAATTTTGCATAATCTTTACACAAGATAACTTGCATCTTATCTTGTGAAAGCAATTCACATATCTTTTGGATATGTTTAGCCAAACACATATTTCAGCTTTGCCTCGTGCATAGCAATTATTTACATGATTTAGAGAGACATCGAGTTTTGAAAGATCTAAAGGTAATGATCTTGTAACACTTAGATAGTACTTCTAGACCAATTAACATATGATGCATAGCAATTATTTTTCGACTTTGTTTTGTGCTCAACGGATGTGTGTTATGTATGCAAATTCTCTTTAAACATTTTTCTATATATGTCGATTTGCACAAGGACTTTATTGTCAGAGAGATCTCTTCATGAATCCTAATGATATTCAAATCATCAACTTACACAACAACAATAACAAATCTGGAGCTAAACTTCATAATAAAAATATTCGGAGAAATTGAATCATTCTTATAGCCTTTCGCTAATAAGTATTCACTGAGGCGATTATACAAACATGCGCCCAAATTGTTTTAATCCGTAAATAGATATGTTCAATTTTATTGAATAATATTCTCGATAACTAGAATTAACTACTTCTAGTAGTCTAAATCATTCCGAAAGTTTCATATAAATGTTATGATCAATAGGCTCATACAAATATGATGTAACAACATCCATTAGGCGAAAACCAAGTCTTTTATTGCCAGACTAATAAAAAATCTAAAAATAGCTGCATCAACCACCGAGGAGTATGTTTCCTCATAATCGATTCTAGGTTTTGTGAGAATTCTTGTGCAACAAAACGAGCTTTATATCTTGCGATTTCCCCGTTTTTATTTCTATTTCTCACAAAGGCTCATTTATATCCACAGGCTTTACACATTTTGAAGTACAAACTATAGGCCCAAATGCTTCTTTTTTCGAAAGAGATTTTAGTTTTACCTCAATTTCCTCTTTCCATTTTGGCCAATCATTTCTTCGTTTACATTGTCCAATTGACAGTGGTTCATGATCCACATCATCAACTAAAATATCTAGTGCTATATTGCATGCAAATGTATTATCGACGTCGATTTGATTTTGGTTCCACTTATTACCAGACATGACATAATCTATTGAGATCTTTTTATTATCAAGTACCTGAGTCATGTTAATGTCTCTGTTGGAGACCTTTTAATCTCTTCTATAGATTTTCATAATATGTTGATTCCTCGATCAGACCATCATAAAATATAACTCTTTTTCTTTTTTGAGGATTTTTATCTTTGGAACTTACTTGTCTACCACGCTTCAGGTGTGAGTCAGACTCATTAGCAACTAGAGTTTGTCCTTTCGGGACATTAACTTTAAACGGAGCATTCATAGCTGGTACATGTTACTTAGCCATTTTTTTAGGGTCAACAAAAGCATCTGACAGTTGATTTGCTAAGTTTTGCAAATGAATTATCCTTTGAACTTCTAGTTCACATTTGTTGAGTATGTGGATCAAAATGAGATAATGATAATTTATTTCAACTTATTTCTTTTCCCAGCTATCTATTTTCTCTCCCTAATGTTGGAAAAATTGCTCATTAACATGACAGTCAGTAAATCAAACTGTAAATAAATTCTTCATCAAAAGCTCGATATATTTAATTATCGAAGGATATTCGAATCTGAGATATATTATTAACCACTTTTGAGGACCCATCTTTGTACGTTGTGGTCGAGCAATAAAAACATATACCGCACACCAAAAAATTCTATGAGAAATATTTGGTTCATGACCAAAAACCATTTGTAATAGGGAGAACTTATGATAATTTATTGGCTTGATGCGAATTAATGATATTGCATGTAAAATGGCATGGCACCATCATTATCAAGATGAATTGTCTTTATAAGGTAATCTGAATAATGTGCTCATAATTTTATCAACTGAGCAAGTAACCTCGCAAACGCCAAGTTGCAGGTTGATAACAAGAATATATATAACCACCTTGTCGATTCATCAATTAAAACCATGAAATATCTAAATGGTCCACAAAAGGGGTGTATGGGCTCATATATATCACCTTGTATTCATTCTAGAAAATTAACAGATTCATAATTTATCTTAGCTGGTGATGGTCGAATAATTAGTTTGCTTTGAGAGCAAGCATCACATGAAAAATATTACTTTAAAGAATTTGTCAGTTCTTCAATGAATGACCACATGAAGTGTCAATAATTTTTTGCATCATAATTAAACCGAGATGACTTAATTGGTCATGGCAAATAATAAAGTTATCAGTAAACTTCTGGTTTACAATAGCATGAGCTTCAATTTGTACTAATTCTTGTGTAATACAATTCGGATGACAGTGCATGTAATTTTATCAAGATTTTCTTATTGCCTTGGGTTATACTTGTAATATGGAGGTAGTTAGAATCCCTTTGACTAATAGTCTCAATATGATATTCATTTCTGCCAATATCTTTAAAATTCAATAAGTCTCTTTACGTCTTTGACAAGTATAGCGCATTGTGAATATGGAATTGAGTTTCATTTGACAATAGCATATTTGCTCTTCTGGAGCATTCTATGATATTAGTACTTTCGGATATAGTACTCACATTATTTTCTTGCATTGTTAAATGGGAAAATATGAACAATTATGCACCTTTCAATATGTGCATTGTTTCATTCACTTCGGAGAATGAAAAATATTGAATATAGCTCATTCAAATCGAGTATCTATCAAAGATATTGTCTCAATAATTTATTGCTCTTTCAGAGCATTGATATTCTTAGTACTTTGAGATATAGTACTCACATTTTCCCTTGCATTTAAATGAAAAAAATATTTCTTATGCTTAAGTATAGTATAAGTACTTTCACTATCTATTAAGCATAAATCGTCACAATTTATTGCATATTGTATTTCAGAAGTAATGATATTCTTCAAAGGATAATATGTAAAACAAATTAACATATTTAAATATATAATATGTAAAACAAATTAACATAAAGCAAAATAAATTAAAAATTTATTTATATTTTCTTTCCTTTATCATTCATGATTGTGGATAAATGTCCATATTGCTTCGGCTATGACAAGTATGAGATCAATGGTTTGTACCATTGTATAAAATTTTACTTTCTTAACATATTCTTATCATCTTTATAAACCCACTTTTGGTGGTTATAAACATTCTTAAAATGATCATCTTGTCCATATCTATGTTCATGGCCTTAATTGTGACCACAATTGCTAATGTTGCATTTATTCTTTCCGCTATAAAATGTCGCATTCACTTTAAGGAATGGAGCGGAGCCAGTAGGTCTTTAAAACCTTTTTCACGATATTGTGTCTACGGGAAAACATTATTTGTGTGAAAAGTAGAGTACGTTTTTCTAGCATATCCCCATTGGTGATACTCTGACCACAAATTTTCAATTTAATTTGAAGCATTCACATAGTTGAGTTTTAGTCACTAGCCATAAAATGAACTATCATTTTTGCATTCACTCTAGGGAATAAAACAGATCCAATAATCGCATGGAATAAACATCATGTTGCATTCACTTAAGGGAATGCCTCCCATAAAAAAATTATTGGATCAAGAAGAATTTTCGTAACTTGAACTTGGGAGAAGTCTCTATAGTCAAGTTTTTCGACAAAGAAGAATTATTACTTTCAAGCAAATATAGACTTTATAATAGTCATGCTATTAAAAAATAATTGATCAATCAATATATATAATACTTACCAAACTTAAAAATCAAGATGTCAAATAAAAAAACTTATAGGTATTGAATTTGCCTTCAGTCTTTTTCTTTTGAATGAGGTTTTCAATCCAATAAAGTGCCGTACTAGAACCTAGTTCATCCTCGGCGAACCACGAAACAATCACATATTTTTATCACAGTGTTTTGTGAACCTTAAAAAATCAAAACGTCAAGTGTAGAATAATAATAATAAAATCTAATCTCAAATATATATATATAAAGCAAAAGTAAATGGAAAAAATTGTTGAGGTGCATATAACCTGTGGAACTCAGAAAATATCATTGTCAAGTAGCATATTCAATCCACCGCTTTCTTCACTTTCCTTAAAGTAGCGGTTGGTCATTTTACCATTATATAACACCATATTTTTCAAACTATGTTGATCTCGTAGGTTTCGTTGATGGCTCGATAGTTGTTCTTGAGTTATATATATATAAACTCGGTGCAAACAAAACGTCATTGAATATTATAACGAAATAATAATCAAATAATAGATCAAAATACATTGACCTTAATATAAGAGTGATTAACCAACCACTATATCGATATATAAATAAGAAAACATACCAGACTTTCTAAGTTAAGTTGAATATACAGTAGATGTAGTCACCAATATCTTGTTGAAATCTTTTTCGGAAAATGCTGACAAAAACTACGGTAATTGAGAGAGATCGTGCTGATAATGTGTTGTGAATAGAGTAAAGAAGAACAAGAGAGATGAACAAGAACAAAGATGGGAGACAAATAGAGATACTTGTATTATATTATCAATGTAGGGTTGTATACAATGCTTTCTCCAAACTCTATATTTATAAGCATAAGATGAAAACCCTAATTCCAATGAGTATTAAACCCTACTAATAAAGTACGTTAAAGTCACAATTAATATATAAATATCTATCATGAATAAAGATATTCATAACATTTGAATATTTAAAATGTGTTCTTCTTAAATCATAAAAATAAGATGATCAAATTATGTTATATTGAAACATAATAAATGAACGAAAAAGAATAATCTAACCAAGAGTAGAGGAAGGATAGAAAAACAAAGAAAAAAGAGAGAAAAATTAGTTTTTTTTTTTTGCTTCTAGGAATATAGTGGAAATAAGAATTAATTCCTAAAAATAAATTTAAAATCGAAATAATTTCTAAAATAGCTTTAGAATTTTTTTTAAGAACTCGATTCTGACTAGAATCAAATTTCATACATTTTTTTGTTGAAATTCAATCGTAGTTTGGATTTGAGAGATAACAGAAGCTTGTGGTTGAAGAATTCGGTAATCAAGGTTATGCAATGATAACTCAATCATGGTCTAAACTATAAGGGTTTTTTTTTAACAAGAATTATATGAAATTCAATTCTAATCAGAGCCGAATCAAACTATAAATTAATATAAAACTTAATAATCAAGATGCATTATGCTAAATCGTCAAAAACAACAAACTGAATGTAGAAATATATCCAAATTAATTGATAAAATTGAAATTTTTTAATTTTTGATGCTGAAATCTCAAATATTTGGTATTGATCTTTTAAGAACATAGATTTTCTCTTGACCTAAAACTATTTGACGGGAAAAGAGAGAAGATAATCTATTTTCTGGGACATTATCTCTTTATATAACTAATTTAATAATTAGGTATTGAGTATTTATAATTTTGCCTCTCATCAAAATATAAATACATCTTATGGTATCTACACTTTTATTTCTATGATATTTTAGTACTCATGGCACGCCTAACATAATTGGTCACTTAATTATGTGTCATACATTATACATATGTGCTCACAATTACAGATTTTAATCTAACACAGAGTTCTTAAAAAACATTTCATCATAGTCAAGTTCTCTTAATGTTGATAAAATCATGGGCCAAGATATTGCATGAAAGAACTCGATTCTCACCATAGTTAATAACATTGTTAAGCTTATCCCTTTTTGTCACGTCATCAAAATATTCGAAATTATAGTTAATTTTTCTTTGTTGAAATGTTTATATAAAGTTATTTTGTTTATAATTTTAATATATATTTTAAACCTTTTAATGGAGTGAAAAAAAAATAGCTGATGTTAAGATTTCAACAATGACAAAATAATATTGTTCCATCATATTTGGGGTCATTTTGTCAAAAACAAGGTTCAAGGACAAAAATGAATATAATAAAAGTTTAAACTGGTAAAGTTGAGGGACCAATGAGTTATTGTACCATAGTCTTTATCATAATTCCTCGGGGTAGGGTTAAATAGTAATGTGTTCATGTGAATCTGAAGATAATAAATGCCCGTCTTCAATGAAAATTCAAGCTTGTGTTTCCGGTCAAACTCTTGCATTAAAGACAATTAATGTCAGCCTCTCAATCACAAACCAAGCAATATATGAGCAACCGACCTTTGCTACATACTTCCAGGTAAAGATCATCGAGGGGTAAATAATTTGATATTATTTATGTTTATTTTGAGTTTAAAGTTTTGTATATATAAAAAAAAATTTGTTAAAATACTCATTCACTAAAATTAAGCATACGACATGAATTTGTTTAAATTATTTAAGGTAAAGCCTTGAAGATTCGAGAGGACGACAACAAAAAAAATAATGAGATAAAATCCTCTTATACCATATTAAACTTAAAAGTTTTACATTTTTTAGACCATTAGATGAATGCAAATATATGACTAAGAATAACAATATGAAATGAGAAGATTATCTCAAAAAAATAAGAAAATAATTCAGTCATTTATTTACCTTCATCCCACGGTTTCAAAATATGTGTAAAAATAATTGAGTTTTACACGGTATAAGTAAATCCTAATATTAATTAAAGTATTTTTTATTAATTTAATATATTTTATATTATTAGAGCGTGTAAATTACTTTAGTTTACGTAAGCCTTTTTAATTTTAGGGTTTAGAGATTTAGGTTAAAGTTTATGTTGCATGATGTAGAATTTAAGATTTAAGGTGTTGGAATTAAGAATTTAGGTTTTATAGTTTAATATGAAGGGTTGTGTAAGTTATTTTACACAGCTTATGTATCAAAATATATGTCCATACATGAATCACCTAAAAGAAACAACATCATCTTTTTATCATTATATCACTCCATGGATTCATAATTTTTTATATTACTAATAATTCTGTCATCATATTTTATATTACATTCATATAAATTATACATGTCAAATTTTGAATAAATTATAATTGTATTTGTTTAACATAACAATTCCAATCATTAATGTATAGACAATGTTCTAGATACAAGCGATAGAAATTAGATCGTTAAATTTTAGCCTATATATACAAGGGGGATGTATGCCTATAAAGGTCAATAATTAGGTGGATTTAGACTAATCAAAACATGCTTTAAAATAAAGAAAGAAAAAAAAAATCAAATCCAACCAACCCAATGCTCTATTGGATGGGGAAGAATGACAATAATAGCAAAAGGAACAAATAAATCAATGTTCTTTTTTGTGGGACAACTCCCTCTATTATTATATAACATGGAATTAAGCATGCATTGTTCTTACAAATGATGTGTTATAAATGGATGAATGTTGGTAATGAGAAGGAACACGTTTAAATATGTTCTTTTTCCCCTTCTTTTGAAAGTAAAAGTAAATTTAAAACGGGCGAACAATCTATAAAGCAGATAGTTAAATACTATCGATTGACACTCTCCCCTGTCTCTTAGTTTATGAGTTCAAAATTTATTAGGAGCAATTTTTCTCTGCCTCTCACCTAGGTAGGAATTGTTTAAAAAATAAATTAAAAATGTATTTTCTTTTATAGGGAAAATTTAGATTCTAGGTCAATCAAGAACAATAATTAACATTTGTAGGTGTGGTTGAACCATGGTAAAATTATTGTGAGAAAATGTAATTGTTAAAATAGTAATTATAACAAATTATAATTTTAATATTTGGTTGGTAAAGCATTGTTACATATGATTTAGTACAATAATGGTTAGGGGTGAATATTCGATTGAGTCGAGTCAAAAAATTTCGAGTTAGTCAAGTTGACATGTCCTATTTTGTCACTTAAATTTTATTTGAAAATTTTGCGGTTCAAGTTGAGTTATCGAGTTTATGTACAAATTAAATTGTAATTATTTAAAATGTTATAGTACGAATTTATTCCAATTTAAACAACTTTCTCCAATCATATAAGATATACATATATATATATTCATATTATTTTTCACATGTGTAAGTGAGATTTGTAATGTTATTTTATAAATAAAATATCATCTAAAATTATAAAATATATTTTATAATGTTATTTTTAAAGAGAGACTTTTAGGAGTCCATGAATTGAGGAGAAGAAATAAGTTACAAAAAAATATATAGTTAAAGGACCAAATTGAATAAAATGAAAAATTAAGGGATTAAATTGAAAAATGAATATTTTTGTTAAAAATATGTATTTAAGTAACATAGATGTTATATAGTGGTTGTGGAGCATATAGTTTAAAGTTGGTCAAAATGGACTTAAAACGAAAAAAGAATTGAAGAAATGAGAAAATCATACGAAGTTGAGGGACCAAATTGAAAAAGATAATTTTTTTCTTTAAAAATACCAATTGAATTTAAATAGGTATTCTACCATAGCTTAAGAACATGTGGTTCAAATGTGATAAAAAAAGACTTCAAATGGAGAATGAAATGAAGAAAAAGGAAATCGTGGACTAAACGCAAAACAATACAATTTGATTTTTCGAGTTGACAAAATCCAATTTGACTCTAACTCGAAATTCAATTGAATTACTTGAGTTGACTCTAATACCTCGAATAAAAACTAAAAAAAAAATTAAAATTTTTAAGTCGAATTAAATTTTCCTCACTCCTAATAATTATGGACGTCATTATTATAATTTTCACCATTCCGCATAAGCATTGAATAGTGCGAGTGAAATAACCAATTACAAACGAGGCCCATCAATTATAATGATTACTCTAACATACCATATTATCTAATAGATTCAAGTAATTAGAGTTAGAAGCAATTTGCCAGAATTTTAACCATATTATTTAAATTTATTCCTTCTCCTTTTTTTATAGGATGTGTGATTATCTGAAATTCAATTTAAAATTTAATGCTAATTAAAACTAGACTAAAATGATATCTCCTGTCAATACAAGACATGCTAGGTTTTTAAATTGGATGAGTCTAGAACGTGCGACGTGTTACGGTCTACATCTGCACGGTCCATAATGGCTTGTCAAGGCAAGATCGCAATACAGTAAGAGATGACATTAATACGACGAACACTGCTTACGTAATACACCGTTACACACCATTAAACTTTTAATAATTTTTAAATTATTATTAAAAATATCAAAGATTGAACATGTAATTAAAATTATTTCAGAACAAAATTAAAATTTTAATTTAATAAATCATTATTATTTTATTTTTTAATTAAAAATTTAAAATCAAATCCTCTACCATCCACACACCCTAGTTTCAACCCCAAACCTTTTTTTAGCCGCCTCCGCCGCCACCACCACCACTGTTGTTATTGTCAATGGCCCTTCTCTACCGAGAGTAAACAGAGCGATTGAGCATCCTTGAGATTTTTAATTTATGTCTTCACAACATAGTACTAGGCTTTTCAATTTATGTCTCAAGCATCCAAGACGAGGATCAAAATGAAGGAATCTTCATAACTTTACGTTTAATCAATTAATCTCATATATGCTAAGAACAAAGACGATGCATGAAATAAAATCTCAAGTGTATGGTCCACCGCTCTGTTTTATTGTGCAAATTTGCCGTAGAGAAGGGGCAGCAGCAGACCCCAAAAAAAATTGGGGAATGAATCATGGCATATCTAGAAATATTTTCGAGGACGGGCACACGTATATTAATTATGTTTGGATTTGACCCGTTTATTATTTAGTGTGTTCGAGCTCGATTCTTTTAGATTTTATGAATATGTACGTTTAACGTTTGAGAACATGTTCGCTTAATATTCGTGAACATAAGCAACTATGTGTAAATAATGCTTATTTACAAACAACAGTATAAATAAGTTATCAATGCAAACATTGGTGAATCAGAAAACAACGGTGTATATTACTTGTCCATCTTGACTATATAATTTAAAAAGCATGAAACAATGTCTTTTATTATAACTTACAGAGTCAAACCTATATAATCTTCATGATGTGGAAAATTCTATACAAACATTTGCTTCCCATCATGTTGTGGGGATTGGATACAATCTTACATAATAAAGGGGAAGAAAACATACCATTCACGCTAGTTATAAAAATACATTAGTGAACCAAAAATCTCTAAATTACAATTTACAAAGTAATGCGATATATAATATTTACAAGGCTACAACAAATTCGAAACAATTCAATTTGTGTCTATTAACAATTTATATTCGATTAATAAAAAGCAAGAACAAAAATGAATGTCTTTGTTAAATTGATTCAACGAAATTAGAATAAAAATCATCCTTTCATAGTCATATTTCTACTTCTACTCTCAAATAATTTAATCTTTAACTCAAAACTCAAAAATTTAATTATTTTATCCTTATTTATATTGCTACAATTGTAAGAAAGAACAAAAAGTTTTGTAATCTTGAAATCTTGTATAACAAAAAATAAACAATAATAAAAATTACTTCTATATATTGAATAAACAAATAATTTAAAAATAAAAAAATACATACTTTCAGTCTTGAGAGATTTGAGAGTCTTGAACTTTAAAAATTAAGAATTTTATATTTAAAAAAGAAAAAATGTCAAAAATAAAAGCATGAGTCACATAACCCAAAGAATATTTTATTTTAGTGAGCGGCCCTCTTCTATTGTAATTGACTATTATTTTTTTGCTTTTATGTAGGTCTGTGAATGAATTATGCTCAAATGAATTGTGTGCACTCTTAAAAAAATAAGTTACTACTTATGGACATATTTAGTTAGCTTTTTATAATAATATATATGTGAGTGGGGATAAATAAAATTTTAGGGTGCACACAAATAAAATTCCATAAAATTTCATGGTAACACACATAAAATTTTAAAGTTGATACAATCAATAAAATAAATAAATAACAGAAGAAAGTTCATATTCCAAGGTGGGCATGTGCCTACCATGGACAATAGGTGCATCTACACTGGGCTCGAGGCTAGAGTTTGTGGATGATGCACAATTTAATTCTAATATTTTTAATTAAAAATATTATAAAATAAATATGAATGATTTATTAAATTAAAATTATAGTTTTGTTTTGAAATAATTTTAATTACATACTTAATCTTTGAAAACTTTAATAATAATTTAAGAGTCATTAAAAATTTAATGGTGTACAACGGTATGTTGCGTTAGTGATGTGTAACGGTGTGCGTGACCCGTTTCAAATTTTATTTTTAAATATTATTATCGTTACTCAAACTGAACTATCTTATGCATAGGGGTGACAAATTTCCCGATCCTGACTTGATCCGTTCAAGTTTTTAGCCCTTGAATTTTGAGATCTAGGCGGGGTGGGTTTTTGAAAGTGTTGAGTCGGGGCGGGGCGGGTTCAGGTATATGTTAGGAATTCTTCGCCTCGGTATATATTTAAATATATATATATATTATATTTATGAAAATATCACTATATATAAACACTTTTATAGTCGTTAAGCTTTTTTTATATTTTTTTTATTTGTGCTTATCGTAATTTTTTAGATGTTGTTCGAGTTTTAATATATTTCATTCTGACGGTGAATGATTCAAGTTTATTCTTTTAAATATGTAATTTTTCATGTGGTAATTTAAAATTGGTTTTATTTTATTATATTTTTATATAGGTTTAAAGTCCTTTGAAACTATAATTTGTGGTCGTGATGGTGAATTAATCGGATATAACTTTTATTGCCGGTGAAGGTTTAACTTTTCAGGTCGGGTCGGGGTCAGGTTTAAGAGTTATTATATCGGGCAGAACAAATAAATTAATATTTTAATCCGAAGCGGAACAAAATCAAGTTTAGAAGTGTATAAATCAGGCAGATTCGAGGCGGCTAAAAATTTGCCCCACCCGGTTGCGATGCCTGCCTATGCAAACCCAAAAGGTTATTTATGTCAGACAAATTAAAAACACATAAATTAAAAAGATTAAATTAATTGTTTTGATAAAGATTAAATTAAAATTTAAAATCTATGAACTAATTCATAACTTGCACATAATTGAAAGACCCTACAAGTACAGAAATCAATTACAATTTCAATACAGTGGGGTCATTGTCCTTTTTTCCTCTTCTTAAAAAAAAATACACTTAATCAAAATACGCGTAGACTTTTGAGAAATATAGCCTCTAGACCCTCAAATCAAATCAAATCAAATCAAACAATAATCAAGGGTCTCACATGGAATTGATAGAAAATGGAGCTTCTCCCCTTTTCCTTCTTTCTTTTCTCCTTTAATGGTGATACAAATAGGTTAGACCAATTTGAGTATGATTTCATGAATTTAAACTATACCCCTTTTCTCTTTAATTTCCAATTTGCAAATATATAATTTTAATATAATAGAACGGAACACGTGATCTCAGTAGATAAGAGAATAATATTTATTTTTAGAGACTCGAGTTCAATAAGCTTAATCGGTAACCCGTGTATTATCAAAAAGTTAAAAAAAGTATAAAGAAATAATATAATGTAATCACCTTAAGACTATTCGGAATAGCATAAATAATAAGATTATACGTATATAATATCCCTTTTAGCCCTTAGTGATTATAATAAATTATTGAACCTAAAAAGGTGTTAAGAACTTGTACATAACATCATGAAGAAGAGAGGTTCTCTCTATTTATAGTATCCAACTATCCATGTAATCTACCTTGTGATTTCACCATTAAAGTAACTTTTTTATTGTTTGAAAAACCTTCTTTGGTGGGTGGGAACATTGAAAATTAAAGTGATGAAGAAAAATTAACCATATCTATATCCAAAAGGCAAGAACTTTGTTTTGCTTTTGACCATTTTAAGGTGTCAAAGAATCAAAAGTGAGAGATACTCTTTCTAGATAGAATTTTATCGACCTATGAGGCTCGACTTGGGATGCCATAAAAGTTAAGATTGCTAGAAAAAATCAAAAGCTTTCGTTCTAGTTGATCAAGTCCATGTATAGATATTCTCTCTGTTCTATGAAGATTGTCTTTTATTAATTATTATTTAAAATTTACTAATGATAAAAATATGAAAAAATATATTTTAAAATTTTCTAATCAAGTAGTTCTTAAATATACATTTTATAAAATTTAATTATTTAAAATATCTAATATAATTGTAGTCAAAGTTCAAAAATTTTAACTTTCAAAAAGTCAATAAATGACAATCTTCATGAGACGGAGGGAGTATTATTTTAGTTTCGATTAACATTAGACCTATTCCAAATAACCCTTTCTCTTTTAGAAAATATATTCCTAAAAATGTGAAAATCTGTCAATGACCATATGAAAAAAATACTACATCGGTTGATTTAAATGGTAAATAATTTGGTATATTTTAAGCAAGTTTCAAGCTTGAAGCCTTGTGTATGCATAAAATTTCTGTTGGAAGGCTCACCCAATAAAATTAAGTATACTACATGAGTCGATTCGAATTAATCAGAGCAAAGTCCTGAAAAATGAATTGACAACAAAAAAAAACTCCCCCATTACTCATTATTATCAAAATTAAGTAAATTATATTTGCATATAAATATATTTATATGTCTGTGATTAAAATATGTTTACATGTATATAGAACATATATTATATTAAGAAACTAGAGATTAGATGCTAAATATATGCATAGAGATAAAAGAAATTTGTTTTATGTTTTTTTTCCAATGTTTCATCTCATGCAGCTCACCGGAAGTGTGTTTTGTTGGTTTGATATCTCATTTTTTTCTATTTAGTTTACTTTATTTTGTTATTTTTCTATTTAATTTACTTTGTTTTGTTATTTTTCTACTATATTTTCATTTCGTTTACAATATTTTTCTATTTTTTTCTAATAAATTCAGTTGACATATTGTTAAAAGATATATACATAAAAACAATTTTAAAAATAATGATAAATAGAAAACAGTACATCGAAATATACTAATACCAATATTAATAATAGAATCAAAACGATACACCTACCTATACAATACTGACAAACCTTACTATGAGATATACACAGCCCACAAGCTCAATCTGCATAAATTTTACACCATATCAAAGTAGAGAGATGAAACTGAATCAAATTAAAATATAATGATTGAATCTTAAATTTGGGCATAATTACAGGACCAAAATTAGAATTTGACCATACAAATACAGTTCTTTTATATAAAACATCCCTTAATGCTGGGCTTTGAATGGCTAAACCATAGACCCATACATTTTATTGGGCCGATAGCTATAATCTATCCATTGATTAATATAAACCTCAAACCATTTGCTCGTTTTCTGTCATCAGTTTTGAGGCAACATTCTAATTTTTGAGATTTTTTTTGTCCGTTTAAATATTAGTCAAATATCTATTCAAAAAAATATTAATCAAATAAAATTTTATTTCACCAATAATTAGTTGGTCTAGTGAGATAATACATTAGATCTATTAAGCAATGTCAGAGATTTGAGTCTTATCGCTCTGTGAATGGAGTAATTGGGTTGGAAGAGTTACCTCCTATTTAAATTAGTCGGTCAATAAATTGGATACTGACGGTTAAACCAAAAAATAAAACCTTTGCTCCTGAAATTTCTAAATTTAAATACTTAATTAGTCTTTAATTCCTTATAATATTTGATCTTGACTCCGCTCCGAACTCAAAATACTCCGATGTTAAAAAATTCACCATTAATTAAGGAGAAATCAGTGGGTTCTCACTTGTATATAAAACCACCAGTAATCGGGAACTAATAAAAGAGCAGTGTTCTCTCCATTTGTTTCTTTGCCGCTCTTGACCCAAGCTAAATTTGAGTTATCGAACAAACTGAATCTGAGCATTTTTATATTTGGATATTTTTCCATATTAGTTCTTAAACTTGGATTTTTGATATTTTGATGACGTATAACTATGAGATCTTGTCATGTTGTACAATATCAAGTGTCACGTCATTAAAGGGACTAAAAATGAAAAAAAGTTTACCAATTTCAGGAACTAATTGGACTACAAAATGTTCAGGGACCATGATGGGAAAAGTTACCAAATTCAGTGGCTAAAAGGTGATTTATCCATTAGTGTTACGCCTTAAAGGACTAAACCGTAGATCTAAACGTTTTATTGGGCCGATGGCTAAATCTATCCATTGACCAACAAAAACCCAAACAGGATACAAAAGTAATTTCAGACAAACTAGGGTTTTTTTGTGTATAACCAAGCTTCAAATCTCAACTCCTCATTTCCTTTGAATCTCGCTTCAACGCACAAAATCCCCCAAAAGGCTTGAGCTTTTTCCCTCAGCTAAAATGGGTATTCTTCACATTCCTCTAATCTAAATCTTGTAAGTTTCTGATTAATTTTCTTGTTTGATGGGTTTAATTCTTTTTCTTTTCTTCTGATAGGTATTTCTCGTGATTCTATGCACAAGAGGCGTGCCACTGGGGGCAAAAAGAAGGCTTGGAGAAAGAAGAGAAAGTAATCTACTCGACCCTTCTTTTTTTCCTCTCATTTTCTTGTGTTTCCACTATTTTATGATAATTTATTTTCTGTGGTTGGTGCTCCCAAAGTTGATTTTTAAAATAATTAATAAATGGGGGCTTTTGTTCATCGTGATTGAAAATTTTTGAGCAATTTTGTTATGCCTTATGGGGATTGGTTTTGGTCAATAGATTCAAATCCATTATCATTACCATCATGTATGCTGTTTTTTTATGACTGTAAAAGTTCAACCTTTCTAGTTTGTTCAGCATTATGGGGGTTGTTTCATTTGATGTTTTCTGTCTGAGGTTATCAATTTTTCTAAATTTTGTTGCTTTATCTTGAAAGGTATGAGCTCGGAAGGCAGCCTGCAAACACAAAGCTGTCGAGCAACAAGACAGTGCGGAGGATTCGTGTTCGTGGTGGAAATGTGAAGTGGCGTGCTCTGAGGCTTGACACAGGAAACTACTCATGGGGAAGCGAGTCCGTGACTCGGAAGACTAGGATTTTGGATGTGGTGTACAATGCATCTAACAATGAGCTTGTTCGTACTCAGACTTTGGTCAAGAGTGCTATTGTTCAGGTTGATGCTGCTCCATTCAAGCAATGGTATCTTCAGCACTATGGTGTTGACGTTGGTCGCAAGAAGAAAGCAGCAGCTGGAGCAGCCAAAAAAGAAGGGGAGGTAGGACTTTAGTTCTTATGTTTGTGTCTCACAGATATCGCCTCAATAACAGATTAGTTGCTATGTTGATGAATTTATTATTTTAGTAAAGCGGTAATCATTTGTTATAGTATTTTTCATGTCATCTGGAAACTGAACCTTGTTGTCCACTTTATTATGTCTTTTTTTGTTTGTGGGGTGCTGATTTTAGTTTTTCTTTACCTTTTCGTGCAAGTTGTTTTTTTGTCTTTGCACAGCTGTTCTTGTTGCGACTGATTTGCTCTCACATATGATAGGTTATTCCAAGTTATACCTTAGGCAAGACTTAGGTTTAAGCCTAATAATGTGGTTCTTTTAATCCACAGCCGAGGATATCTCTGTGTACAGTTTCACGTTGTTTCGCTCCATTTTCCTGTAGGAGGGTGAAACTGCCACTGAGGAGGTGAAGAAGAGTAACCATGTCTTGAGGAAGCTGGAGAAGCGTCAGCAGAGTCGCAAGCTTGACCCCCATATTGAGGAGCAATTCAGTAGTGGTCGTTTACTGGCTTGCATCTCTTCACGGCCTGGTCAGTGTGGCCGTGCTGATGGGTACGTCATCTCTTAATTGTCTTCCTACAGATGCCTTTCATCACGTTCCCTTTCCCTTGTACCTTTCACTGTAGGCATATACAATTGCTTTGTTAGACTTGTTAATTGTTGCTAGATAGTCTTCACAATAGCTTTCAAATTCTCTAATATCTTGGATATGTAGGACAAGTTGTTCTTAGGTAACAATAATTATTACCACTCTCGTTTTAATACGATGTCAAGTGGGTTTTACAGGCATATCTTGGAGGGCAAAGAACTCGAATTCTACATGAAAAAGATCCAGAGAAAGAAGGGAAAGGGCGCTGCCTAGAATGTTGTTTTTTTGCTTTACTTTCATCTTTTCAGAACGCTTGGGATTGTGTTAGTGTTGAACTTTGGATGTCAAGTGGTGGGTTGTTTCCCCTATAAAACTATAATTTCGTATACATCAGTTGCATGTTGTTTTTTGTACTATGAATAGTACCTTGAACTTTATACATTTAGTTTGTTTTTGTGGGCATGGTTGCGAGATTATTTAACTTGGAATCAGGGTTTGCAATGGCATGCATGATGCCTGCAATTTAAGATCGGAAAAATTAAGTTATATATAATATATATGATTATATTTTACATTTTTAAAGTCTTAAAGTAAGTAAAATACATCACAAGTCACTTACTGAAACTTAGTAACAAATATATTATTTGTATTTTAAAAGTATCAATTACTTAACACATCTTTTGACTACTTGCCACACTTTATGTTTTTGTCTATTAGTTCGATAATCAATAAATGTGATAATTCGACCAATACAATCACTTTACTAGGATATTAATATACTAATAAAATAGACTTATTATGATCTTAACGCCGCCTGTTAGTAGACACAGTCATTTCACACAGTGACATGTTTGTTACTAAATTTATAACTGACTTGTGGTATAATTTAACCTAAAAATAATACAAATTATAGTCAGCCATTGAAAAATAATCGAGATAAAAGAAGTTGACAATTGAACGGATTTTGGAATTTTTTTTTATAATTGTTTAATTTTATGCAATTATTATTAAACTGGTAGTTGAGAGATGGATTAAGGGGCTAGAGCAGGCGGTTGCACCCTTAGAAATTTGAAATTTGTATTTGATTTAAAAAAATTTAGATGCATTTTCTATTGAGAAATTATTTTCGCGCTCTAAAATTTTATAAATTCGCCTCGTAAAATTTTGTAAGTTCCCTCCTAACATAAAGTAACGGTTCCTAAGCAAGGGTCTCTTCGCTTGAGTCCTTTTTTCTGCCAAGTACTAACAATTATGAACCATACATTACATAAGAATCTATGATATCAGCTACACCTTTGAATCTCAATGCATTGCATGACCAAAACAGATGAACAAAGAAAACTGTTATAAACCCAAAGTAATTCCACAAAACATTGATGCTCATATAGCTGAAACCTGGAACAAACCAATGTGACATTCTAATTCGAATCCCATTTCTTATTACTATAAAGAAACATTAAACGAAAGCAGAGACTGAGAGTAAAACCGAGGATGGAGCAACAGTGCAATGCAATGCAACTCTATAGTTTGCCATATTTCTTCCTTAACTTCTCCTTGACAAAGTCATTTCGAGCTTTAGTTCGAGCTTGCTGTGGGGCGACGTTTACGTACGAGAAATGTGTACCTAGTGCGAAAAGGCCAGCACCAGCAAGGAAGCACCCCACGGTCATCGCCAGCTTCTTAGGCGTGGACGGAAAGCAAGAAACCATCTTTGCCGATCACCAAAGCGATACTTCACCTGGAAACATAAAGCACGTAACGTAAACCAACCTTGAAAATGGTTAATATGGATAACAGATCCCAGAAACCAAGCAAATCCAATAATGTACACATTTTAAGACATACTTTTTCTTAGAGGCAATTTGTCAGACACTTGGCATGCTATCTTTATTTATCATATTTCAGAATCGCTTTGACTCAATTTCTGCAGTAAGTAACACAAGAACGAATATAGACAGATTTAGCCACCATGTTTTCATGGTTCTTTCTTTTTATTTGAAATAATTACCTCATGTATGAATGTTTGTTTTGATATTCCAAATTGAAAAGAAAATTGAAAGAATTCATACCTCAAACTGTAACGCTTTGAACAGACAAGTCCCCAAACGATGGAGCTCAATTTAATTAAATGTGAAATATTGGATTATTTTGAGATTCAGATTTGATGTAAAATAAGAGAAATTGGAATCCATTAACATTAACTAAGAGGAGGAAGGGAAGACACGAAACTCGTGCAACGAACTATTTATTTGTTTTTAAGGGATAAAGTAATATTAAACCCTAACATTTTTGAAATTGTGCCGGACAAAAAATTGAATAACCGTCGAGAGAGTATTGTGGACCGAAAAAATAAATCATGAATCTTTTTTTTTAAAATTAGTATTAATTTCAGAAACTAAAAGTTAAGAATTTGGAAAAAAATTGTCAAATTCGAAAGGAAAAAAAAAACGGATGATCCAAGGTGCAATTGAGCTTTATATATTTGTCGATTATTCGAATTTGATTCCATAATTATTCCAAGGATTTATATCCAATACACTGACAGTGAAAAGAAAAAATTTCTATAAGTGTCTTAGTTTTATGATTTAGAGATTTGATTTATGAGTTTAAGTTTAGAGTGTAAAATTTAAGATTAGAGGTTAGAATTTAGGGTTTATTGTTAGAGGTTAGGGTTTAGGGTAATATAGTTAGGGAATTTAAGTTTTAACCTATAAACCCTAAAATCTAACTCTAAACCCTAAATTTTAATCACAACCATTAAACTCTCAAGTCCTAAACCTAAACCTCTAAACTATACACCAAGATTAAATCCCTAAACTCAATTAAAACGTGTGTAAAAACTTTTCTTTTTCATAACTCATGTATAGAATAATTACCCTTATTGCAATTTGATATTAACATAAAATATGTAAAGATTATCACTTTGTGAAAAAAAAAAGTAATCTATACAACGATCTAAAGAACATGTAAAACTTACAAACTTTTACACTACGTAATTAAATCATATCCCTATATATTACTTCAAAAGCTTGCGATTTTATGTCTAGTTGATGCAAAAACTTAAAATCAAATACATACTAGAATTACACGGTTTAAAGAAAAAATTCGGCATTTAATTATTCTATATACCGACAGTAAAATATAAAAAAAATACACGAGTCGAATTAAACGATTTAAAGGACAATGATGTGTCTAAAAAAATGTTTGATAGGGGGTACTGAATTCAAATATGTAAGTTTACATTTAATGATAGCCATATCAAACCCTCATCATTTTATCCATGTATGAATTCGTGAACATTGCCCGTATCCATGATCCATCATCAAGCAGAATGATCTCAACGTCTCCTTGTAGCACGTTCTTCACCAGGATATGAATTGTTTCAACCCCTAAATGGAATGAACACCTCTCAAGTGTAAACAATCTCTTCCGTGTTTCTTCAGTTAGTGTCCGAACTCCGAAGCAATTACGGAAGAAAATTTTATCAGGAAAACAGAAGCAAAATTGTGCCCGGTCAACTCGAACGGGCAGATAATGGAAGGATTTCCGTTCATTTAGCAACCAAGACTCCTCATTATCCTGTTAAGCCGATTTATGACGACTTGAGGATCGGCATGTATTCTGTGAAGATGAATGCCATGAGATTCCAACCCTTTCCACTGCGCAATCAGTTGAAAGTGTGGCCGTTTGAATTTCGGGCTAATAATCTCAAGAAGAACCGTGTTTGGTGTTGCAGATACTAGGTGAGTTAGACCAGCACCGTGAGCACCGATGATAACCGAAGCATCTTGAATGGTTCGGACCTGTTCTTTCATCGGCATACGTGCAAACAACCCGTTGACGAGGTTCACTTTGCATTCGGGATGATTAGATGCCCAGGTCGATAGTGAACTGAACACTTCTTTTTCATTGCTAAGTCTTTGTTCGACTGTACCTTCATGGCGTGGATGGGCTAAGTAATCTTCCCGACGGACAAAAAGAACATTATGACCCGAGGCTTCCTTACCAACATGATGTCTGTTTACCAGAAGACCGAAAGCTGCTATTATCATTTCTCCGAACTCAGATAATCGAGCAGTTTTGTGGACATCAGAACTTTGCTTTAGGTCATGAGCAGAAACTCCATGACAATTTATGTCTTCATCAAGCCCTCTAAATAATGGAGTCTCGTACCCCAAAGGCGAGAAAATAGCATGGTTGAAACAGACTGAACCAGTGAAGCTTTTCGCATATCTAAGGCTTGAAAACAAAGCATTCCATGTTTCGTCTAATTGTGTCTGGAAATACTCAGCCAAGAAAAGAAGATCAGCATCGTAGGATAATAAATTCAAACTCAAAAGAATGTTTGAAATATCGATACTAGAGAAAAGGTGGATCGCTGTTGAATGCTGAACTTATAGAATGTTGGGAAATTAAAAGCAAGCAAAAGTTTCAGTCTTAAGTATTCGGATTGTACTAGGGATTTATCTTCCTTCCTAATTGGATGGACTTATGCATCAACCACCTAAGCAAAACAATTCATTTTGCATGAATTCGAATGCAGGCTAGGTTTATGTAGGTAATGCAATTCTCTCTGTGGTTCACTATTCGAATGCAAGAAAGGACAACTTCCAAAGCTCGAGACAACAGTGCTTTTCTCATAAATTCTTGCACATGAATGACAAATAAAATGGTAATAAAAGCATGATATTGTCCTAAAGAGAAGAAAAAAGACATCAGAAACAGAACAGATACAGAGGATGCTTGCATAGGTAATATAATTCTCAGTGGCACATTATTCACTAACCGAGCATTCTGCTCTATTCCCGACCCGAGCTTGAAATAACAGTGTTTCTATCGTACATTTTTGTACATGAATGACAAATGACACGACAATAAAAGAATATAATGTCCTTAACAGAAGAAATGTGACAATACTGATCATGTATACCTCACAATGACCATCGACAAAGACCAAATGCGGCCGATAAGGCAAGCCAGTAACCCGAGAAGACACGTACGCGCTGTACCAATCCGTCACCGTGTGGAAAAGGTTAGCATACTCGACTCTTGTTACCAGAAGCACAGGCCCCTCTACCCACTGTAATCAGAGCTTCTCACATCAGAATCCATAAAAGCAGAACTAAGAAATCGAACAAATCGAACCGAATTAGCATATGAATGAAGAAACCAACTAGCTAACGTAGCAAGAGTTAAGTTCACATTCCATTGAAAACATCTAATTCTCAGCCTAAACATATGTTCTGACATATAGAATTGCATTATATTGTAACCCAAATCTGCATTTAAACATTAAACGAAATATAATCTAACCTCTTCACAATCGAAATCATTTGCACCAACAATAATAATAGACCTAATTGATTGCCTGATCGGATGTTTTGAATCACCTTCAACAGGTATAAGCTTATTCAAGAACTTTTTCCGAACAAGTTTCCTTCTCTTTAACCTTGATCCGCCATTGCCTTCGACCGCAAAAGCTCCGTCTTGAAACCGAGGCAGTTCTTCTTCTTCACTTCTACCGATAACATCCTCGAGCTTTTCACCTCCTCTGGACATCTTAATCTTCCCGGGATCCATCCTTATCTTCCCACCTTCACAAATCGAAGTCCTCAATGTCTCGGAGTAATGGCAGCGGAACCAACTGGACCCGGTTCTCAAGGCGACCTTTGCGGGCAGAATATCAGCTATCTTTGTAAACCCATTTCCGAAATATGCTTCGCATGAATTTAAAGCTACGTTTGGGTTCAAAGACCAAGGAAGATATGATGGGATGACTGGCCATGGCTTTGATGGGATGTTTGGCGACGGCTTTGATGAATGGGGTCTACGGTATGAGATGTTTATTGGAGAACTGTCCGCCATACGGCGGTGGTTCACCGGCGGATGGTGGCGGTGGCTGGGATTGATGGACGAGAAGTAATGATAAAGAACGATGCAGTTGAAAGCAAATAGAGGTAGGACGATTTTGATAAAAATTAACACTTCCATGGGTGATTTTTCTTCTTGAGTATTTTTTATATAAAAAAGGTTTTGAGGTTTTAATGATTGGTTCTAGTTTGAAAGTGATAATTATTTTGCTTCAAAATTTTGAATCCTTTTCGTAATGCTAGGAAAGTCAAAACGGAAAGATGGAAATTCTAAAATATTTTGAGAATTTCGTATATCAATTATCAAAGTGTTCATATAATTACCGGTTGATCCTATTAGTAAACAGTTTAATATTATTTAAAAATAATTATATATTTAGTATTTTATTTTTATCCGTTTTTCTATCTCACTTATTTTTTGGTAAAATGGTACCAACATTACGTTTTGTTTTTATTTTGGTACTCGCTGTTAAAAAATTAACGACATACCGACTAAAAGATGAAAAATCACACATGGCATACAACTACATCATTTTCTCTCTCCTAATCAGCATGCCATGTCGGCTAAAATCATAAAATACTTTTATCTTTCTTAGTCAGCATGTTAATTTTTTAACGGCGAAGTACAAAAAAAAATTAAAACGTAACGTTAGGTACTATTTTGTCAAAAAAGTAAGTGAGGTACCAAAACAGAAAAATGGATAAGGTGGGGTACCAAATATGTAGTTATCCCTATTATTTAAGTAGATTTCGAGTTTGAAACTTTTGTATGCGGAAAATCCTCACGGAGAAACTCACCCACAAAAACTAGGTGTACAACTCAAGTCGATTCTAATTAGCCTAGGCTAAGCCCTAAGGAACCGAGAGAGCGGCAAAAAAAGTATTCTATCAAGTTGGTCATAATTGAAAAAAATAATAATTCAATAAGTTTAATCTTTCGTATCTCTTCTGAGACACTCGCCAATTACTTGTAGCACTCCATGTTACTGTATCTCAGTTAGATCATCGACATATGTTGTCTTGTTTTTCAGTTTGATCATCGATAGATATAATAACTTGATAAACACAATTACTTTATTACTAGACAATTGACAAACTAATATAACAAACTCATTATGACCTTAATGCCGCTTGCTAATAGACATGGTCGCTTCACAAATAAAATTATTGAACTATTTTTAATTTGAACGGTAAAATTACTTGTTTGTTATAAAATTTTAACCGAACGATTAAATTATTACTTTTAAAAGAAAAGTGTCTAGTTCATTATTAAACTTATAATTAAGACATTGTGTATTTTATCTTAAACTTTTTAAAAATTATAAATAAACAGAATATAGACAACATCGTATCGGTGAATATATCATTTTTTCATTCAAATATTGTACATATTTGTTATATTATTTCGTATACTTTATTGATTAATTTATATCGATAAATTCTTAAACGAAAATACAGAATCAAAAATCTAGGCTAAGACCAAATTCAGATCTCCAATGCCTTGCTTTCTCAAAGCCATTGGTGTAATTTTCGAAATCATCGATTGTTTGATCAATCTCTTCTTGAGTGTTCATCACAAACGGTCCAAACTGGACCAACGGTTCGCCCAATGGTTCGCCTCCGACTAAAATGAACCTTAACGATTTAGATGACTTGTTCCATGCCTCTAAGCCATCCCTGGATCCTAGAAGAAGCAAATGGTGAGCATTCACCGATGATGACTTCGACCGTCCGAAGATACCCTCTCCTTCCAACACGTAAACGAAGGCGTTCCACGACTTTGGTATCGGTTGTCGGAGGTGACTTTCGGGATCTAGAGTGAAATCCAAGTACATTGTTGGTGTTCTTGTATAGATTGGTGACTTTATTCCCAATGCTCCACCGGCTATAACCCGAACTTTGATTCCATCCTTTGTTGTTTCTGCAATATCCTTACTTGATAATTCTTGATATCTCGGTTCAATCCTGCGAATAATAACATGTTAATAAAGATTAAATTACGATTGATTTATGTCGTCAATTTTAACGAATTTAGATTCGAAACTCGGATTTTTAAAATTCGAACTTACATTTTATAGTTGGAGGAGAGGTTGACCCAAAGTTGAAGACCCTTTTGGGTTCCTTGTGGTGCAGGCATCTCAGAGTGGACAATGCCTCTTCCAGCAGTCATCCATTGAAGATCACCTGCTCCAATGGTCCCCTTATGCCCCTCAAAGTCTTCATGTGTAACTGACCCCTAATGGAGTAAGATGAAATCCAAATATATCACTACCAAATGCAATATTAATATATGATATTTATATATTCAGATGCATAAAAGATTTTTTTTCTGAACAGTTTGGTGTGATTAGAAAATAATATATGTTTATTAATTTTAGTCATTTAATAACATACATTGTATGAAGAAGTTGTCCGAACATATATTTATATCGGGCGATATCATTATTGGAATAAGATAGATTATGGTATTTCTAAGGTCCCAATTTGACTCTAGCCCACGAGTGAAGCTAGGTAAGTCATCAATTGCTTTAAGTTAAACAATCACATCTAATTTATACCTTTTTATTGCGTAATTAATCATGTCACAGACTACTAGAGATTGAAAATGAACATAAACACATAATTTTACCATGTTTAATCTGTTGATTATAATAAAAATAAATTCAGAAATTTATTAACATAAAAATGTATCCCTTGAATGTTCAGTTTTCAACACCTGTAGCATATAGGTGACCGTCTCAAACCCTGTTAAGAAAAACAGAGTATTCTGTAAGAAAGAATGCAAATATTTTCTCCATTTTCAGAAACAGAGGGAGAAATGAAATCAAACCTCTGTGTGGATGATCGGGAAATCCAGCAGGTGCTGTGACTGCAATTTCCAGAACCAAAACCTTTAAAAAATACGAAAAAATAGAGAAAGAAATACAAAAAACAGAGCAAACAAAAAACAGAGACGCTCACCTGAGAATTCATCCAAAACAAGGAAAGGATCGAAGTATCTTAACTCGAAACTGCAGAAAAAAGATACCCTTTAATCTAAAAACCTCGAATTCATCAAGAATTATTCATTTTAATGGGGAAAAAGGGGAGCCAAGTTAAACGAATAAAGTTTGTTTCCCAGTGGGTTACCGGCCAATGCTTCTTCTGACGATGGCTCCAACTCCTTCATGCTGTGGCCTAGCCAAGAACTTCCTCACCGCCGGTCGTGGCTCGTTTAAACCAAAACAGCAATCGTCTTTCTCAGGCATTGTTTTGTTTTGGTTTGGTTTTGTTATGAGCTTTTGGGAAGAAAAGGTGAAGGATATATATAGAGAAAGTTTGAAAGAGGAGATTGGTTATATATTGGAAGGTCAAAGGGGGGCAAGGCAAGGTAAGAGTTGAGTTGGCGGCCTCGCCAATTAAAAGAAAGACCCACCACATGCCACTTTCCTTGTGCTTAAGTTATTAGGCGATTGCCTCTTGATATTACGTCACCATGGCGTTCCCATGATGTCCGATTATGCCCACTTTTTTTATTATTATTATTATTATTATTATTATTATTATTATTATTATTATATAGAGTGTTATATTCTCTTACCGTTATTTGAATTTATACAAAACAAATTAGGTAATATGAGTGTTTTTAGTCACCAAATCAATTAGGGGATCTCTCCGATTATGTGCTAATTTTGATCATGTCTTGAATCCACCTATGTCATTAGTTATTCAGGTTCGGTTAAAAGACTTAGACTCAATTTTTGCTAGGAGTGAACAAAACTTAACTTGACTCGAAAATATTTGATTTTTTGACTTAACTTGATGTGAAAATATTTGACTCAATTTTTTTTTAAATAAAGTTTTAGTTATAAAATAAAAATATAAATAAATCCAACTTTTTAGTAATAAGTATATCGATTTTCAAGTTCGAGTTAAGTCAAATTGATATATATATATATGTTTTATATATAAAAAGTCGTTTAAATTGAAATCAATTAGTACAATAACATTATAAATGTTTACAATTAATTTTAAAAAGAAATTCGAACAACTCGACTCAAATTAACTCAACTCTATTAAAAAATTTTAAATTATTTTTGAGTTATAAAATAAAACTCGTAACTCGATTAACTCGAACTTTTTTACACGACTCTATCAAATTTTCACCCTTTTAAGTTCTATCGTTCTAATGTGGAGCATGGGGATTGAACTCATATTCTATATAATGAAAATTAATCAAATCGAGCTTTAATAAAAAAAAAAAATTTAAGTTTAGTTCGAGCAAAATTTCGGGTCCCGCTTGTTGAGTAAACTTTAGATCAAAAGTGTATTTAGAAAGTTATCATGTAATTAAATTAAGGTGCAATTTGGATGGAATCATATGATTATAGATAAATAAAATTCAACAAATTAGCAAAAAAATGGTTATAGTATAATTGGACATTCATCGTAATTTACAATTCTCGTTGAATTGGAAATCTCAATTATTCTCTTTAAATTTCAATCTTCAGAGAGTAACGCGCGCAATAACACTCTTTAATTTTATAATTAATATTATTTTAAAATAAATTTATATAATTGCGTAATTACAATTTGTACTATTAAATATGCGAATAAAGAACAATATAATCATATTTTTTCAGTTAAACGCGTTTAGAAATTAAAATCTATTGTACTAGAGCAATAGTTACATTTTTTCATGTAATTATATTGTGATGTTCAAATACATAATAATTTTTATATTATATATCGTACAAAATTAGAGAATTTATCGGTCCACAAATATGAAGGGAGGATATTCCGTCCCATATTGATCTGCGGAAGAACAGTGCATTGGCAAAAGGAATAAGTTGGCCCCAATCATCTTTTTCTTCTTTCGTACGTTGATTTTAAATTACATAAAACAAAATAATATATTCAATTTTTTTGGGTTTAAATATTGGTATCCAACTATTAGTTGATTAATCTAGGTCAAGTATTATAGAGGTTCATTATGAAGGTGACTCTTTTAATCTAATTTTCTTTATTCACAATGTCAGAATTCAAACTCATAACCTTGTTTTAGGGATAGAATATCTCATCTCACTAAATCAACTGGTTGTTGGTAATATATTTAAATTTATAGTCATATTAAAATTATTATTTTGTGATCTTTTTTTGTTTATTCAATAAAACTAATTATTAACGCACACACATGTGTGATTATATGATAATATTTGTTCATACTTTATTAACTCTTTGATAACACGCGCACATCCCGCACACATATGTACTCAAATCTAAATCTTTTAAGATGAACATTATCCACTTTTTTCATTAGAGTAATTCATTGGGTTCACTAAAGCCAATAATTGAAACTAATCAAATGGTAAATTTTGATTAAGAGAAGTTTAATAAGGAACTATGGAACTTTCAAATTTTTTTTGGGAAAATATCTAAAACAAAAAGTAAACTTTCATTTATGGTGGTATCAATAAGTTAATAATTTTTTGCTAATACCAAACCTAAAAGGATAAAGAGCATCAAAATCATCTAATTAATGACTTTGAAAGGATAAATTAATTGCATTATCATGATTAACCATGCAAATTAAGTTGATGATATTTCATGAATGGACCACATCTTGTAGTGGTGACCCATGGATTTGGTGGTGAAAGGATCCATACGTAATTTGTGAGTCATTCAATATAGTCAGTTTTTAGTTTAGGTGACATTAACTAGGTTAATTAAATTATCTTAGCTTAGGTTACGTCCTATTTATTGTGTGGCTGAAAAATATGTTTTATGATAAAAAATACATTTATAAAAAAGTATAGATGAAATGGTGATTGTACATAGGAGGGAGACATAGGAGGGAGACAACTATGGCGAGTGTGATCATGACCTCCCTAAATTTTGAAAAATTTACATTTAATTCCTTCAAGTTTTTTAAAAAAATAGTTTGGCTCTCACAAATTTTTTAGAAATTCATATTAATCTTAAAACATTTTGAATATTTTTAATCAATTCTCTCCCATAATTTTTGAAAGTTTTCATTAAGCCTCTCAAAATTTAGAAATTTAAGTTAGACCCCAACTTTTTTATGTAAATTAAACCTTTCAAAATTTTGAAAATATTAGCTTAAACCTTTTTTTACAAAAATTAAGTTGTCCCCCAAACTCTCTCATAAAGTGTAACATCCAAAAAATTGGTATAGTCGGAATTGGGTTCCAGCGATTTGAAGCCCTACACCGAAAAGGTCCAAATATTGTATTGACTTTGACCATTAGGTCAATTGCATCGACATTGAGCCCCAATTGAGTCCAATTATTGTTTAAGGACCCTATCGCATAAATTGAAAATCTTTTAGTGACTAAACTATAGAAATTAAAAGTTTAGGGGCAAAACCATAGAGTATTGAGAGTTGAGGGACTAACCTTACGATTAGCCCCTCCTAAATTATAATCACCATCTGCGTGGATGGTGGAAATTAGCTTTCTTCACCTTAAGGAAAACTATTCGGGTGCAAAAGATAAAAGAAAGAAATGAGGAAGAAAAGACTCACCCGATTAAAGGATAAGCAAGCATCATTGTCTTCAACCTAAACAAGCACCTCCATTAGTGAGTATTGGAAATCTTACATTTATTCGATTCATCGCTATCGAATCATTGCTATGAACGGGTAAGCTTAATCCCCAAACTATTATTGAAACCCATGGATATATTGAGGGTAATCTTAAGCTAGGGTTTTGACTATCCATGGATAATTCATCGTTATTGTCTAAATTGGGCTTAGATATCGATTTTGATATCATTATATTGATTTCGATATCGTATTATCAATTCTAATAAATTCCTTATTGATTTTCCTAGCTCAAGAAGTGGACAAAGATCATTCACCAGCACCAACGAAAGCTAGGAACAAGGGGATTACTATCCGAGAGCCTTGAAAGCTTTAGAATATCGAGGTGAGTGTAGTCGAAGTCTTGGGTTTGAGCTAGGTGCCTTTCTCGATTTCATTTTTGTTAAATTTATCATCGTTAACCCTTTTTGGTTAAGGGATATTGCATCGAACCACTTAGTGGACGTTGTGGTAAGTATTGGTAAATTATTGCATTAAGGATTGAGCATTGTCACCGTTATCGTCATTGTTATTGAATATCGAACATAGGTATCGTTATTGTTATTGTGTACTACTATTGCCATCGTTATTGTCATTGCCATTAAATCATGGAAATATAGAATATTGTCATTGCTATCGTCGTTGATACTGTCATTGACCATGAATATCGAATCATTGCTTATTGATAGTCATTGAAACATTAAACAATGTTATTGCTATTGAACACCGATCATTGATATTGTTACCGGACCTTAGATTCGAAGGACATTGGATACAATTAGCATGCAATAGAATTCATGAGCTCAGTGTACGGGTGGACTACGGTCCTAGGGCTATGACCTATATTGATTTGACGAGGCGGATGGATATGTTGTGATGTTGGTCATATTGGCGAGGTGTAGGAATTCGCGTATCCACTATCCGGAATCGATCCAAGGGTTATTGCTAAAATATGGAAATATTGTTATTAACATGATCATCGCATTGATATTAATAGCGCATTGTATTGCTATTGTCATCACTTGAAGTGAAATGCATTACATTGTTATTGCCATCATTTATGGCTACCTCACTAGGCAATGTATGCCTAACGCATTTCATCCCATCCATTTCAGGTTAAGGGACTCATCGTTCGAGATCAGAGAAGTTGAAGCGTTGAACAAGTCACAAGTAGGCTTAAAGTAATGTATATCGAACATATGAACTCCTAGTAGGGTGGCAAAGTACTTGAAATAGTCATATATGACTCTTTTGATATGCATATTTTATGCTTGTGGTGTAATAGTGCTTAAGGCTCTAAGTGGTCTTTTTGTATGGCTTAAAAATGATTAAAAGTGCATAATCAGCTCTAATAGGTGAAATCGTAGTAAACGGATTCAAAATGTCTTAAAATTTGGCATGCAAGTAGTTTATAGCATTGAAGTATTGTGCGTAGTTTGATAGGTCAAGTCGAATAAAAACCAGCAAAAATCTGTCATTATACTATAGGGTGTATCGATACAGGGGATGGAGTATCGATACAGCCTTACATATTTGGTCAGGTCAACGTTGGTCAAAAAGGGGCATATCGATACCGCTTAGGAGTATCGGTACGGATTTTGGCTACTGGAATTTGGTTGCAGAAATGGTATCGATACGGGTTCAAGGCGTATCGATACGAATTCAACGTGGTCAACTAGTATCGGTACAACCCTCAATCGTATTGATACGAGTTTGTTACTCTTGAATATGGAAATTAGGCTTAGCGTACCGATACGTCCCTAAGTGTATCGGTATAGTGACAATTAATTCTGTTAAAAGCTATAGAATACAGTTTTGTATTATTTCCAGAATGGTCACGAAATCTTGTAGAGTTAAATTGGATAAGTAAACGAACTCAGAATAACATGAAAATTTACATGGTCATTGTTTGTATGCCGAATTTCATTATGGTAAGTTAATTTATGGTAAGGATCTCTAAAATATGAATTTTTTAGTTTAGTTCTTAGAACTTGTAAGAAGTTAAAAATTGGTCATAATCGAGTAATCATAGACTCGTAGAAGACTAGTTGGAATTGTAATATCGTTTAATATTTTTGTTAAGTTCAGTAACCTTGATTATTGCTTGGAATTATTATATAGATCATCGTATTATTCATCGGTAACATACTCTGACCCAGTTCCCAACTAGGCCAGGAAAGAGGTATTACATTTGTGGTATCAGAGCTAGAGTTTAGTCGATTCTAGGACTAAACCGAAGTTTATTGCATTGTTATTGTGTTACTTTGCCACCTAGGAGTTGTATATTACGTATATTGTGACTTGTCAATTAATTTGATCCCTTTATATTATAGATATATCTGGAACTAATGAAACTTATATAAACGAGCCTGCTACCAGTTCCTCGACCCACGACAAGGAAGTATGGGGGAGACCCTCCGAATCCTCATAATCCCTCACCTTTGAATATCGAGTCGGTACTGCCTAATGTACATGCTGAATGTTATCGAAACATGACTGGCATGTTCAAACAATTTATGACATCTATGAGAGCTGAGACACTGGTGCAACCTACTCTGCCTGTTGTTCAGCATGCTCGAGCCCCTATTGATAAACTGGCATCGCTTCAAGCCTACACTTTCACTGGCCAAGGTGATGACAATCCTGAGATTGCGAAATATTGGCTGGACAATACATTGAGAATTCTGAATAAGCAATTACAATGCTCAGATAAGCACAAGTTGGAGTGTGCCCTGGCTTTGCTAGCTGACGAAGCACTTCAGTGGTGGGAGACCACTATTTTTACCGTTCTAGAAGAAACCATTACTTGGGAGTTTTTCCTTCAGGAATTTCGAAATAAGTACGTTAGGGAGTACTACCTCGCTTAAAAGCGCATTATTTTCCTTCATCTGAAGCAAGGTGGCCGACCGATTGAGCAGTATATCCACGACTTCTACAAGTACTACCGACATGGTGCAAAATACATCAAGAAGGAGAAAGATAAGTGCAGAATATTCATTGCTAGTCTTAGGAACGAGCTACGCCCTATGTTTACTGCCTTAGGCATCATTGACTTCCAGGACCTTGTGAATCGAGTTAAGGCCATCAAAGCTACATAGAGGGCTCAGAGACGGGTGGATCTAGTAAGTTCGAGAAGAGATTTAGAGATGATTCCTGACCTCCTAAGTGGAACAAGAAAGGCAAGTACCAAGGCCCTAAACAGAATACTTACTCACAACTTTCCTGTTCTGGGAACATTGAGAAACCTCAGACCGTAACGCAATCTTTTGCCAAGACGGCTTTAGTTGAAAGTATTGGAGGCTCCAATCAAAATTCGCAGAATTTAATTTGCAACTATTGTCAGAAACGACATCTAGCGGGTCAGTGTCGTAAGCAGACTGGAGCTTGTTTTTACTATGGTGAGCAAGGTCGTTTCCTCTGTGATTGTCCCCTTGGTGCCACGAAGTCCACTGTTGCACCGACAAATGTCGCCTCCCCTGCTCAGTCCTTCCGAGGTAAGGGGTCTAGGCAAGTACCATCAGGAGCTAAGGGGAAACCTAGTGGCTCAGAAAGACCATCAAACATGCAGGAATCTAAGGCATCTGCTCAAATGTACTACGTGAGGAGCCGGGAAGAGGATGACGAGCCTGATGTTATCGCATGTATTATTGAATTGTACTCCAATTCTTTGTACGCATTGATTGATCCTGGCTCTACACATTTTTTTCATAAGCATTGAGTTAATTAACAATCATAGAATGTCCAGTGAACCCATAGTATCGAGAATCTCTGTCACGAACCCGTTGGGTGATTGCGTTATTGTGAGCCTTGTGTGCAAGAACTGTCCTTTGATGATTCAAGGGATTCCATTACCGGCTAACTTATTGGCCTTACCGATTCACAAGTTTGATGTTATACTAGGCTTAGTAAGCATCAAGCTTGGGTAGATTGTAGCAAGAGGAAATTGTAGATGTTGGAACGATTAGAAAAAAATATAAATAAAATAAAATTACATGTTAATGATTGCTGATTGGTGTATTGACTGTTTCTTTATTGAAAATATAATATCTATATTGTTCAGATTTTCCATACTTATAAATTAAATAATATTAGACGTTTAAACATGTTTAATTCTATATTTTATGTATTTTATACCAGTGTTAATATTGATCTAATCATTTTTTAGATAAATTTAATCGAACTAAATTCAATCAACATGCATTGAATTTTTTAGCCATATAATTTTGATAGAAAACTTATACTAATCAGACTCTTCTTGACCATAAATATGAAGATATTAAATGCTTAAACATGCATGATTCTATATTTTCATGTGTGTTGTACTAATAAAAATGCTAATTAAACTAAACTCAATCTATATATTGAAATTTTTAAATACAAACAAGGATACCCATTTTTTTAATATAATCCTTTTGATATTAGGGTTAAAAATGTAATGACATCATTAGCACAACAGCATGACAGAAGGACAAATATCCAATGGGCTGTGGGTGTGTTTAGGATAATGAAGAGCTTAAAGTCAAGTCAAAAGCTTATTCCATTACACACATACATAATTGTAAACTACAACAAATTAGTGTCTGTAAAGCAACAAACAACGTGTGTAAATCAAAATCATTAATTCCCGGAACATGTTTCACAAATGATGATTTGGGATTACAAAATGATGATGCCATTCTCTTTTCTTTATTACTATTTTTATCCCTCTAAACTTTACAGTCAGATTATATTATTTTAAAGAATTTTGACAAATTATTACAACGTCTATTTTTAAATTCTAATATAATTTTTTTATAAATACATAATTTTATAACTTGACCGTAAATGGAATCATTAAATACAATATCGAAAATATTTTCAAAACAATCATATTCAAACTAAATAGGTGAGTCACAATTAAGAACCCATTGGGCTAACCCGTGAGCGGTGCCATTAGCCTTACGTCGAACACAGGTGAGTCAGTTAACCACTCCAGCTGAGCCCCCCTCAATAATAACTTGATCCAGTTCTTTTCAATGAACATAAACCTTCCGTATATATGTATGCTCCAACATTAAAAATATAATATTTAGAGTTTAAGATTTAAAGTCAGAATTTTTAGGATGTTCTCGACGAGTTTGGCTTGCTTCAAAATATAGCATCATGTTGGGGTGAGTTGATATCCATCGCTGAAGGTACTGTTAAACCTTCTTCATTTTCAAAAGGATGGTTTCAGATTATTACTAATTCTTTTAATCGAATTAACGATGAAGAGGAGTTATGTGTAGATTCCAGGTATTACAAGGTAAGAGTGATGGAGTTTGATCTGACGTTCACCCCGATCTCGATTTGGACTAGGAAGGAACCGGATTTCGATAGCTTCGAATCTAGTTTTGATGAGGGTGGTTTGTATGGTAATGTTGAAATCCTATCTATATCTGTTGCAATGGCAAGTAATCACAAGAAAGTTCTTCTGACCCTTGCCAATCCTTCCTTTTGGATGATCAATCTTTAACTCCATAAAAATAAAAATATTATAACACCCCTTACCTGGTCTAAAAGAAAATCGAGTCGAAAGAGTCACAGAAATTTAAATTTGAAGATCACACAATCAAATCAATATCAAGTATAAACAAAACATATGCAAGTTTAAACTAATAATGAAGTCCAATTTATCATTAGGAATCAATTTTCAAGGTTTTCAAATTTTAGTGACTAAATTATAATTACTGTGAATTTAAGTCATTTTCACAAATTAAAGACATACATATGAAATTCATGTCATAACATGCATACTAGTCAAGTTTTTTTTTAGCTTATTTGGGTGTTTAGAACTCATACAATTGAATCATACAAAATTTAGGACCGGAATGCATAGATACAAAGTTTGAACAAGAAAATAATTAACTTAACTACCTTTGGTACCGGTATTCGAAGGGTCGTACCGTTACACTTTAACATTTCAAAATTCTAATAACCAATTTTCATATTGGTACCGATTTCTGTACCGTACGGTCTCCACCCAAACCGATACTCAAGAATATCGTACCGGTATACATGATATGATCAATTTTAGCATGACCGTACTAGTATTGTCTGCAACTTTTTGCAGCACACACTTCAAATTCGCCTTAAATTTCATTCAAAGTTGTTTTTAAGCACCCTAATCATGTCTCTACCGATTTAAACCTGTCAAAGCTAAATGATCATGACTCACATATCAAGTTTACAAGCTCCAAACAAGGATTTATAATACAAGTGCAATTTTTCCTACTTTCTCATGTCTTACCTATAACATAGCCATATACCTTTATACTACTCATAGATGCAATATCACTACCCTACTTATATCATAACTTGGTAAACCATATATCAACACCACATGAGCATAATGATCATCGTACAAAGTCACTTTACTTATTACAAAATCATAATCCACTCAAAACCTTATCAAAACACATCGTGACAAATATTACTGATATTCATGCCTAATTTATATGCCACCAACTAGGAGTTAATAAAAGCGAGTATTTTACATAAAATAAAACACGATATAAGAAGTTTTCGTGGATATCGTGCCCTCAATAAACTGTGCGATTATCTATAGGTCCCTCCGAAAAGGCTCAAATACATGGCCTGATACGGTTTCTTCGTTACTCCACTTCTCGCGCAGCTTTCCGATAAACTGATTTACACAAACAAAGAAGGAACGAAGCAACATATAAGCTCAAAAAGGTTGCAATTGGCCATAGTTATAATTAAAAAAAAAATACAGAAACATTAATCACTTGGTTTCTCATGGTTTCCCAATAACACCAAATCATTTGCTTTGGAAAAACCATTCACTACCCCCCACAAAATAGACACTTCGACCAAAGTGGATTATCAATTATGTTTTGTTTTTATATAGCTGAATTTATTTTCATATATCAAAATTTGAAGAGTCGATATTTTTCTGGGAAAATATCGAATGCACTTGCGGTGAAAATAAAAAGTTTCAAGAGCGTCTTAGTTTTAGGCTTTAGGAACTCAATTTAGGGTTTATAATTAGAGTTAAGGGTTTATGGTTAAAATTTAGGGTTTAGAGACTAGAGTTTAGGTTTAGGATAATATGGTTAGAGATTTAGGTTTTAACCTATAAACCCTAAAATTTAACCCTAAACCATATATTCTAACCATGCTCTCTAAATTCAAAACTCATATACTTAAACCTAAACAAAATCCATAAACTTAAAGTTAATTTACTTGTAAAAACTTTTTTACTTTCATTACCTGTAGATCAAATAATTATCCTATGTTTCAAAGTTAATTAACAGGGCAGAGCCCAATATTACAAGGTGATTACCGCACCAGGGTACGAAACAAAGGCAAGCTCCAACACGAGCTCCATTTGCACATAATCATGTTTTCTATTAAACCACATGAAGGTGGATTCCAATTATGAAGAGAAGACCCACACTGTGACATACTAGATAGGCACTTGATCGGGTTATTTATAATCCAAATTCTAATATTTATTTATAAATATATAATCTAAATTCTACTGCAACATAAAACATTATCTATTCAAAAATATTTATTAATTATTAATATTATCTATCTCCTTGTCTCATTAGAATGTATTTTGCATAATCCATAAATATTTATTAATTATTAATTCTAAGATCTACTAGAATTGTTCCACACATTTACAACTCTCCTTGTACAATCCGGTTCCTCGACCCAACACTCATCGGAACGGAAATAGTCTCGGTGACGAGTACTACGTTGCGTAACTCGAGCTCCATTTGTATTCATTAATAACCACTATCAACCGTTACACAACTCGTCATATTATACCTTCTTTTAATTCGATCAACATTACTTTGTCGAAGCCTAGTCTTACACACGAACACAACATCGAGGTTTTTAGAGGCAATGTACCCCTCAAGATCGCGAACTGTCCGAAGTTTTCCTAAATCCCGACAGTTTCGACATAACATTATCATAATCCTCGACGGGACTGGCACCCAGTCCCACGGTTAAAATATAAGCTTTGCTCTCTATTGCACATACGAAACAAACATTCCTCGTTATGTAAAACCATAACCAAATATCTGTGGGAGCAAAATGAACGAAGTGCAAGTCATTCATAAAATAATAAATCGACTTAAACGAAAGTACTTGTAAAAATTCTGATAAATGAAGTTTAATAAATGAATTCTCTAAACTAACAAAAAGAGTTGCGCTCATCGGTCTTTGTTTTTATATATAATTTTTTTTCAAAATTAAGTTATTTAGGAATTTACACCATTTTCTAACATTTATATTTTAGCTTCTTATTTTAAATTCTGGCTCCGTCCTCACTACTAATTATCTCATCTCATCGGCGGCGCCTGCTAACGACAAAGAACAGCCAAGAGGAACTCATTTCCATCATCATAGAGCTGTCCTCTAAACCTCCATAGTTCGTCCTAGAACGACTTGGAGATCCCGCCGTGAAAATAAAGTGCTCAAAACCAAACTAACCACAACCCATATAGACTCAACCGAACGCAGCCAACACTGGTGACAGATAACAACGCAGTCAACAAGTTGAGAGTCAACTTAAAATTTTAGAAATATAAACTAATTTTTTCATAAAACTTTCATCAAATTTAATTAAATTTTTGAAAGGGTTAAATTAAAATATTTAAAAATTTAAAGGGCCAATGCTATTTTTTTCAAAATTTGGGGCGCATAACCATCCGCCTCTGGCCAACACAAACCCACACAGCACCCATTAGGCCATTACCAAACCTTAGCCAATAACAACCGAGATTGGAGGAGATGATGGTGGCGGAGAGAGGGAATATTAGAAGGAACTTGGAAGCGCCGTTTGATCACGATCAGGAGGGTGTGGTTAAATTTATTTAAAATTATTTTGAATGGGATCAAATTAATAAAATGCATAAATTTTGTGAGAAAATTTTAAACTAAACTAGTTATATTTCTATGCCAATAAGTTAAACTAAATTGGTTAAAACCCAGCCCCAATTAGGACAACCAACGATAATTATGTATATTTCTAGATCAATGGATATTCATCCTAGACTTTAAATGAAAAGTTCTCTTCCGATTATGATTAATAGCTATCAAGCTATTAACAATAAGGAAGAAGAATGAATAAATAATAGAAAATTCTACTAAGAATCAATAAGAATGTAAATAGAAGTTAATTAGGACGAGTCAAAAATTCATGGGACCTTCAATATTTAAAAATAAATATTTGTTGACGTGTGTGTAATAGACTAATTTTTAATTAAAAAAATGAGTATAACAAGATGGAGTACAACAACATTTTGCTTCTTCCATATATTTTACTATTAATTTTTTGTTTTATTTCGTAGGCATTTAACTTAAGGGTAAAACTTTGATATACAGACTGTATAAAATTAATTTTACACAAGCTTGTATATTTACACTATAAAAACCCAAATCCTAAATTCTTAACCCTAACTCTAAAAAACTAAACCCTAAATTCTAAACACTAACCTTAAATTCTAAACCCTACTACCTAAACCCCTAAACCTTAAACCCTAAACTAAAACCCTAAAACTAAAAGGCACATGTAAACTAAAGTTTACACGACCTGTGTATCAAAGTTTTTTCCTTAATTCATTTTGAGAATTTCATTTTTCAAAAAACTTTATAGTCGCTTTTATTGCACATGGCGAGAACTACCCATATCCTAGAATAGGGTACTAGTTCCAACACAAAAGAATAATCACACCATATCTTTATACAAATCAATCGGGGAAAGGATCCATCAAAGAATTTTGTGTTTTTCAAAATTACAAGTGAGAAGAATGAACACACCTGAAAAACCAAACGCTAAAAGAATTAACATCTGTCTGGGCGGGGAGATAACTAAAAAGCAATGTGGTATTTTCTGCCTGCAACCAAACCTTCCAGCTACTCGATATCAATGCAATAAGATATGACAACATGGGGGCAAAATGGTTTAAGGGAGAGCCGGGTTTCCGACGGTTTCAAAACAGTACCGAAATGGTTACAAGCACGGTCAATAGCGGCACCATGACTGATGCATCAACTTTAGGTTGTCCATTTGGTGATCTTGGGGCAGCTGCAGTACTGTTTGGAGAAGTAGTTGGGGCTTTCGCGGCGACGGGAGGCAAAGGAGGCTCGACAACATCTGCATCAGTCAGGTAGGGGTTTGGAGCTTCAGCTGGTGGCAAGTAAGGCGCAGTGATTAGTTGATAGAGGCTGCCAGGCTGCACAGGGCTCATATAACCAGGTGTACGATTGCCTCTGTTCAAGCATCGGTTCCCTACAAAACGATTACCGCATCAGTACCGGTGTGTGAAATATTCATATTCCATTTATAAAAATGAAAGGCCAGTAGTCTGATTCCATGAAAATTTTATAGCTCCAGCATATAACAGTGCTAAAATTCAACTAGTAAACACTTACTTCGGTATCTATTAGATGTCTTTGGGAAATCTGTAACGACACCATTAATACCACCCCCCATGAAGAATGAGTTGACCTCAACAGTTGGGTCGGAGAAGAAGTCCCATGCTTGAGATGTGAACTCGTTACTGAAGGTTTGGACATATACAGAGAGATTCGCAGCTTGTAGCCTTGGTACAACATTCGTAGCACTAGTGATAAATGCTGAATTTAAGGGGAATACAGAATCCTTGCTAATTACCACAGCGGTAGCAAATCTCTTAATGTCATCAACCGACGAATTCTGAGTGCCACCGATATCTTCATCAATCTTGTAAACGAGATCATAGTTGGTTTGACTCCTGAATTTCATTAGGACAGAGCTATTGCTAGACTGTATCATAACTTTCTGAGCTGTCCGGTTATTGTAGCCTGCTTCACTCAAGGCATTGAGCACAGCATTGGTTACACCAAATCCTTGCTCTGCAAGGAAAGCCGCATTCTGAAAGGAATAAACAAGTCAAAAGAATGTATAAACTCTTCACAAGAAAATTTTTAGCTAGCTTTAATCATCATGAATGAAGAATTTAAGCATATAAGAGTTCCCGGAGATGGTAGATATCGTATCACCAAAAGAGAAAGAAGGATCGGAAATTTTGTTACTCAATGTAAAGAAAATATTGACATTTGCTATCCATATAGAGGAAAGATCATGAAGATTACTCTTTTTATTTCATTAATTAAACTGTGTTTCTCAGAACAATAGCAACCATTCGCAGTCACAGTGCCTAATCTCATAGCATCCGTCATTAGGTTCAATAATGTGAGAAGAAATAGAAAATAAAATTACAGATGTAGACTCCAATACGAGAAAATTGAAGAGAAAAAATATGGAAGGGGAGGAACTGACCTCAATGCTGATTAAGACACCTTGAATAGAGCTAGCATTACTTGCCATGGTTAAGAAGTCAGATAATGACAAGAACTTCCCATCATTTCTGAACTTCGGGTTTCGAAACAATTCATACTGTGACTGTGGGCTTGATATTACAGCTGCAGTGAAGTAATGATAGATTAAAACAAGGAAGCTTATAAAAAGCTAATGCAAAGCGTATCTATCAAAGAAATAAGAAGCCAGCTTAGTATCAGGAACTGAAGCACGGATTCTGATGGTAAGGCAAAGTAATGTAGAAACTTCAATCTATATTGAATTAGAAAACATATTTTTTCAACATGTTATGTTTCTATTTGTGGAAAGAGCCACCCCAAAAGAGAAAATAAAAAAGAAAAGAAAGTAAAAGTTCAGTATAATAAAGAACAAACAAATAAGAACTGAATTTAACTTACGTCTCAAGCTTTGAATATCATTCCAAGACATATTAAAGGTAAATATTCCACTGCCCTGCATAATCTCTGGAATTGTTGTTGTAAGATTGCTAAAACTTGATTGAGCCACATTTGTGCTATCTATGAGATTTATAGAGCTCAAGCAAATAGGTGTTCCATCCATTGTCATTTGAACAGGACAGTCAATAACATCTACCCCATCTTGGATTGCTTTCAAATATGCCAAATCCGTACAACCAGGAAAGTCTCCACTTGCTCCATTACTTGAGATGACCAAAAGGTCAACTGTAGCGTGCCAACAGAAAGAAAATAGTTTAATGATAACCTTAAAACAATTGTTTGTGCCTTAAAACACACAATCTCATGGTCATTATCCCTGATTCTTAGCAAGAAAATATAAGGCCTTTCAATCAGAAGCATTGTATAATGTCGTACCTTGTTTTGTGGCATTTCTGTCTAGGTGAGCAAAGCAATCTGCAATGTTAAACGAAAGTTAGCATCTCAACAGAAAAATGTTCTTATCCATCAGCTGCAAAACATAATGGTATTTAGTAAGAATCCTCTTATTTATGGAGTAAAACCAAAACTGTAAGATTCTTGGATGCACTCTTGTTATGGGTCGAATCTCACGATAGGTTGTAGCACTCTTTTAGTCATAAAGCAGGATATACTCTCTAATTCGTGAAAACTAGAATATTTTGGAAGGCATTTGCAAGATGGCAGCACAAGTCACTGAGATAAGCAATGATCCTTTAGAATACTTTGAATCTGACCATAATTTAAGTTAAAAGGTAGATACCGGTGTATGAGATGTAAAAACAAATTGAAGAATGCTTTGAGGATTTACATTGCATCAACAGGCATATAACTCACTTATAACTGCTGATGGCGTTATTGGGAAGTCGGATATCACCCCATCAACAGAGAATTGGCCGTTGTTAACAAACTGAAGATACTCGGCCACTGGATCGTAGGAGTAATTGAAGCTAAATGGAACATCGTTATAAAATTCTGATGCAAAGACTTGTAGCCCTTCTTTGTGAGCATCTAAGACTAGAGAAGTAGAAGGTAACAAGTAAAGTTGTCTATCCACAGGCCATATATAGGACTTGGGCACGATGATTCCAGAGGCAAATGTCTTGATAAATGTGAGATTTTGTGAGAGGGAACCATAAGTCTGATTGGTTGAAGGCTCCACATCGCTCTGTCCTAGAAACCGGAAGACAAGATTTGTTGCAGTTCTTCGGAAATTTGGAGCAATACTTTGCAAGAAAGCCACTTCCGGTGATGAGATATAGTTAATAGTTACATTTGCATTTCTAGTTACAGAAAGTACAAAACTTCTCATACTCAAGTTGTGCTGTGCATAGAATGCATCATGCTACAAAATACAAAAACAGGAAGACGAGTTGTGATAATTTAACAAGGGAATAGGAGACACGATGGAAAAGATAAGAAGGCATTATTAAGCATTGACAGATCCTTTACCTGAATATTCAACCAAAACCCAGGTGGATTCAACTGTGTATAGGTATTCTGAACTGTCATAATAGGATAACTTTGGCCATCAAACTTATTAGTTCGAGAAAAGACACCTTGATTTACTGTCCAGATAACAAATAATACATTAGAATATGAACACTGAACACCAACCAAATGAAAGCAGAGAAGAATTGATTACGAGTACATATTGAAGCAGGTCAAACCAAAACAACCTTGCAAAAAATGCTGAAGTTCTATAGGTAATAAACAATGTTGACATAGCAATTGACATGACCATATCAAAATTCAGAATAATACCTGATTGCTTGAACTAGGTAGTGGTTAGGGACATTATTATGAACTTGGCACTCATAAGTTCATTAACTTTCCATTCCACGAAGTTTGAGGTCATGGTAATAAACAGAATGAAGCAAGAACAACAATAATGAATGATGTCAAGAGAACATTGATGATGACAAGGGGGGGGGGGGATAAATCATGAGCTAAACTTACATATGACATTTCCAAGTTCCCTGAGAGTGAAATCAATAGAAAACCATCCCTTTGTAGAGACCCCATTGACAAGGTAAGTCCTCTGCCTAGCACTGTATATATTTGCCACGTCAGAATTATTATCTAGCCTAAGATCAGGAAAGCATATCCCAGCTGCATCCCTTGTTAATTGCACATCACACCACAAGATCACGTCAGGTAGACTGCTTAATAAAGCCAAACTATAAGCTCCAAAACTCGAGGATGCAAATATTCCTGAAAATCCACCATGTGCTATGACACGGGGCGGCCTCCCTGCAAAAGCAATTAAATGGTTTAATCTTATTGAACAACAGAGAATTTCAATTGCCTTTGATGTCTATCTATTAGGTAGAAGATGAACAGGGAGAAAGCTCAAGCTCTTTGGTATTGGAAAAAAAGGCTCTTTTCCGGTGAGTAAAATCCATTCTAATTTAAGAACAAAGGCATCAAGCTGCATTTTCGATCAATTTGTTCCATGTTCTCGTCTACAAAAATTGAAAACATCTACTAGTGTAGAGAATAAATGAAACAAATATAACTCAAAAAACAGCTTTATATTTCAAGGAAACATCTACAAAAATTCACTTGCAGTTGACTTTGACAGACAAGAAAACCTGAGTTTTATGTTACTGATAATTCATTAACATTCTCAGAAACCAATGGAAACAAGTATACTTCAAATTAAGGATCATAAATCTATAAAGAACAGGTCAAATTCTATTTATAATAAAGGAAAATATTTCCAGTTACATAATTCTTTTTTCCTTTACTTGAAGGAACACAAAATTTTCTCTTTATCTTTCCTCCGTTTTCTTTGCACACAAACAGAAAGTACTGAAGAACAAAAAAGCCAAACCCAACTAGCTAGCACAAGAAAATTAGCATCAAGGAATCTGGTAAAAGCTCAAAGTAAACTTGTTTAGAGCAATTTTCTTATCATTTCCTTCCCTTAGGAGGAAAACGAAAAGCCAACAGTTAAGCAAAACTCAGGAATATTGAACATGCATCCAGTTCAACAAACTATTTCTCAACAATTTCCCCTCTTTCGCGTCGATCAAACACAAAACTAGCTAAAAAGATTCAAACAAAGAAAATAAACCAACAAAAAAATAAAGAAAGAATCTAAAGAAATAAACGGACCGTTTAGAGTCTGCCAACGAGAACCATTAGTAGATCCTTGAGCAGAAACCAAAGCTACTAATAAAGCTTGAACTACAAGAATGGCAACCGAAATGCCCCTTAAGCTTGCCATTGCCGGGAATATCTTTTTTCCGACGAGAGGTCAGATCCGCCAGTGATCGCCGGCGACGGTTTCTTGCCTCCTTTGTAAAACCGTGCAAGATTAGATAGAACAGAATGATAACAGAAAAGAGTACTGAACTTTCAGGCTTTCTTTCTTATGGTTGGTTTCGATATTTATATTATTGAATTTTAAATAATAATTAGAAGTCGCCACACCAAATTACGCGTTGTCCCAGGCTCAGCTTGAGCTGGTTTCACGAAGATTCTTGTCCCTCAATTTGATACTTGAATTTATCATTTTTTTTTAGTTTAGTACATGAATTTGTTTTTAATATTATACATGTGATGATGTGACATCTTGATAAATAATCAGTGTGATTGTATGTTAAAATTGTCAAATTTAAGTTTTAATTTAAAGAAAATATAGATATCATGTTCTTTATTTATTTTTAAAGATTAAAAGTTATAAATTGATAAAATCTATAAAAGGAGACAAAAAATTGTATTTTTTTAGATTTTTAGATCAGCAATTAATAGTAACATTAAACATAAATTAGAGGAGAGACCAAAAATTTTAAATAAAAATAATCTGATATTTTTTTGAACAATTTTTACTTAAAAAGAGGGGAAAGAAAAATTTTATTCTTATTGGGTCTTAAACCTACAGCTTAAAGAAATAAGAAAATATCAACTAAAAATTTTAATTATTTACTCTAAAGATTGTTAACAAAATCCGACATTTTAACTTGCCATCGCAAATTAATTTCATATTCTAATAATAATGTTAAACAATATTGTAGTGATTATTTTAAATGTCATTTATGAATATATTGATTTCACCACTCAAGCGTACGATGTTAGTCTCAAAAACACCCCACTGCCTTTGCCACTCAGCACTCTTAAAACACGAGATCACTTTTTTTTACTTACCTAAAAACATTGAGTTTAATTTGATTAATAGAGAATGTTATTCGTAATAAATTCGGGTTCAATTCGTTTTGTTTGTAATATGTGTGATACATTAAAAATTTAAAAAATATTAACAGATAATATCTTATAATCACCTTAAGACTATTTTAAAAAATAAAATAATTAAAAAATTGTTATTTAATGATTGGACACGAGATTGATCGATTTTCCTTTGCCACTATACAAAAAATTGTTTGTTGAGTATTTTTTATAAATATATATTTTACATAATATGTTTTCTATGACTCACACCATGGATCAGGTTAGAGCGACCTTTTGATCGAGTCAAGCAAAAAATTGAGTTAGTTAAGTTGTGGAGTCCTGTTTATTATTTAAATTTTCTTTAATTTTTTTAATTAGGTCGAGTTTATGGAATTCGAGTCGAGTCAAGTTGAATTATTCGAGTTTCAATCAAATTTAATTATAAATATTTATAATGCTATGATATTATTTGGTTTTAGTTTAAACGGTCTCCTGTAACCATATACGACATGCATATATATATATATATTTTATTTATTTTTATAACTCTGAGCAATAAATAAAATACCACTTAAAGTTATAAAATATATTTACAATATTATTTTTAGGATTATATTTTGATACGCATGTTGTATTAAAAAAGTTTACACAACTCTTCATATTTAAGTTATAAAATCTAATACTTAAATCTCTTGCCCTAACAACCTATAACCTAAACCTTAAATACTAAACCCTAAACTCTAAATTCTAACACTAAACCTTAAATTCTACAACCCACACACTAAACCCCTAAACCCAAACCTAAATCCCTAAACTCTAAAATTAAAAGATTTGTATAAATTAAAGTTTACACAAGCTTGTGTATCAAAGTATTTTCCTTGTTTTTAAAGAAGAGATTTTGAGGGAAAAAACTATTAATGAGAGTATAAATGAGTCAAATGAATTGATGGAAAGAAATAATTTGTAAAGCATTACAATCATAATACTAAATTGAATAAAATACAAAATTGAGAGACTAAATTCCAAAACAAGAAAATTTGTTTAAAAAATAGAGTTAAAATTATGAAAAAAACTTTGATACACAGGCAGTGTAAACTTTAGTTTACACGTGCCTTTTAGTTTTAGGGGTTAGGGTTTTAGTTTAGGGTTTAAGGTTTAGGGGTTTAGGTTGTAGGGTTTAAAATTTAAGGTTAGTGTTTAGAATTTAGGGTTTAGGGTTTAGAGTGTAGGGTTTAGTTTTTAGGGTTAGGGTTAGAAATTTAGGATTTGGGTTTTTATAGTGTAAATACACATGCTTGTGTAAAATTAATTTTACACAGCCCGCGTATCAAAGTTTTACCCTAAAATTATATAGGTATTCGAGCTATTCAAATAACATTTTATCATTTAAATTTTCTTAGAATCAAATCAAGTTTGTAAAATATGAATCCTATTCATAAATTTTAAATTGAATGCTTTTTTTATTTTTTTTTCAAAATCGAGTCAAATTTTACTTTTTGATAAATATAGAATACTAAATACCTAAGAATTGAGACATCTCTTTAAAATACTGTTAAAAGAAGACATCTTTTTTTTTAAAAATATTGTTAAAATCAAGCAATTTAGTATCGTTTAAGTAAGTTTTGAGTTTGAAGTATTGTGTATGTAGAAAATTTTCATTGAGAAATTCACCCACCAAAATCGGATATATGATTGCTGCGACCATTTTTAAACCGAGGTGTGAAAATATATTAACGATTTATTTTGAAAATTAGGGTTTTGCCTTTAGTTCATTTTATCTTGAAAATTAGATTTTTATATTAAATCGGGTTTTTACTTAATTAACCATAAAATTTATTTTCCTTTTATTTAATCTTGAAAAATACTTTTGGAGTCGCCATCGGTCACTTTGGTAGATCGGACACCATAAAAACAACCAGAGATTCTTTTTCATAAACTTTTGAGAGAGTATTCTACATTTCTTGGGGGTATACTTAAGTACATAACAATGAACAATTAACAGTATTCTACATTTCTTGGGGTATACCTAAGTACATAATAGCACCCCACAAACGCCCGATATCGGTACCTTTTTAATTTCACGTGACATTTTGGTATTTCGAACAGTAATTTAGATTTAATTTAACCATACTTATTAACACAAATTTAAATTCCAAATGGAGGTATCCTTTTATAAAGAAATACATTTTAGAACGAATATGAGTTTGGAAACATCCAGTTACTTTAGGATACTTCGATTCATATTAAAAAATGTATCCCAACATAAAAAGGTTTTTCTATGCATGTCCAGTTATTTTTTCTTGTTAATTTTAAGTTCTAACTTAATAGGGGTTCTAATTAATTGAACTTATTTAAAAAACTATGAATATTGTTAGACTTAGGGTATTTATGTGATTACACCCAATTACTTGGGTACTATCCATATTTAACCCTAATTTAACAATATTCCTATTTATTTAAGGTTTCTAATTATTTAAACCTAATCTTAATTAAACATTAATTTAATTAACTATGTGTAATTATCATGTTCTAGATTCAAATGAATACCACATATTCAATTGAAAAGCTCCCTTGGATAACATCTCATTATAATGAGGCACTATCCAACTTAGGACTTTAAAATCTCATTTTTTTATATTCATTTATTTTCTACAATTATCTTCATATTTCAATTATTGAATTTAATTAAAGAACCTAGTATTTAAGGCTCTAATTAATTAAAGCAAAGTGAATTAATTATCTAAATATCAAAATTATATGCCCAATTTAAAATATGCAATCAAACAATATAATTTAATGCAATTGAATTAAATAATTAAAATTGTAAGGGTAAAGTTCACAAATGGTCACTAAACTTTAGTTAATTATTCAATTTGGTAACCAAACTTTCAATTGCTCCAATGTTACCATTAAACTTTATGTTTTGCTTCAATCTTATCACTTACCCGTCAAACACTGTTAACTCACTAACGGTGTGCTAACTGGGATGTCCACTACACTCAATATTTTCTACGTCATTTTAATACAAATATTACATGTCCTTTTAAAATATAATAAAAATAAAAAATTAAAGTAAGCTTAATCGTTAAACCCTTTTCATCAAACAATTGAAACCCAAAACTGAATCCTTTACTGAATCCTTTCAAACATTTTTCTTCTTTTACTTCTTCTTCAATCTTTCAAACTTTTTTCAAAATGATAGATCAATAGAAATAAAAAAGAGGATCAAACTCAGCAGATCCCAAATTCAGAGCACTCTCAACTCTATCACCAAACTGAGCCTCATCTTACCCCTTCCATTCACCCTCTGTAATCACTCTTTTTTATCCGGTTTGTAAATAGTGTTAATAATTAGTATAATAATTAATAGATATTATTATCGCATATACACATATATTATTAGTATGTGTGTACGTGTGATTAGCATGTGCGAAAATATGTGTGATATGTGTACGTGTTAATATTTATTATGGTATATGTGTGTCATATGTTTGTTTATATTTTATGTATACATTGTTTGTATGTGCACATTGTGTGTGTGAACAAATATATGCTTGTGTGTTATGAGTCCAAACGTATATAATGTATATGATAATGTTGCATATACATGTGTATGTATGTTATTTAAATATTAGGCGCATGCGTGTATGTATGCATACCTGTGGGTGTTTGCACGTGTATATATTAATTTGTATGTATGTATATTACATGTGTGTGTGCACATATATTATTATTATTATTACTATTATTGTTATTATTACTATTATTATTAATGCTATTGGGTTAAATTAAAATAAGATAAAAAAGGTATAGTAAAACCCAAATCAGATGTCCAGTCCTTAATTACAAAACCCACTTAAGTTTACATTGCCTAACCGGCCCAAACTCATACCCAATATCCTAAAAACCCTAACCCATATCAGACTTAATAACCCTAATACCCTCTTTTTATTTTGCACAGCTATAGGAGTGCCGTTGGATCAGATCTAGATCCAATGACCACAGTTGAAGCTTGAAGACCTCTTATCTGCCGCGTGAAGTCCACGCGCGGGCTGTTGGATTCTCCACTCGCGCGTATGAGACACGTGCAAGGCTGGTCATCTTCTCCAGGCCACGTGGCATCATCTCGGGCCGCCTTATCTTTCTAAGGGTGCATCTAAGCCATCTATGCAGCAAAGCATCCCAGCCGTTGGATCAGATCGCATCCCAGCCGTTGGATCAGATCTGATCCAATGGCCGAGATTCACTCTGACCGAACGGGTCACCACCGTGCCTCCTCCACCATGCCGCCGTACTACCAGCTCAACCACCGTTCAGAACGTGCAAAGACAGAGAAAATGGATTAGTTGTACCCTAAAATCAAATCAAATGTATTTTCACGTCTTATTTTCTACCAAAAAAACACAGATTAGAGCAGGATATATGTAAATGAACCAAAATGTGTAAGGGGGAAAAGTTACCAATTTCGAAAAAATGAACCAAGTTTTAGTGGTAATATTTCTTTCTCTCCTATCTTTTTCTCTTCCATGCATAAAACCAAATACAAGAAAATAAACAAAAAAAATGAGAGCTTTACCAGAGTTAAGAAACCCTTCTGGACGGCGATAAACTCTTAGGAGTGAGCCATTTAAGAAAGGGGTTTTCTTTTTTCATTTCGAAAGCAAGGGTTTGAGGGTTCGAAGTGAGGGTTCCAGTAGGGTTTCTGGGTTAGACGGTGGTCTAGGTTCCTAAACGGCCATGGTCCAGGACAGCTTGAGGCGGCCTTTAAGGCCAAGCCTCGCCTGAGACCGGTTGGCTACGACGGCTGAGGGAAGTGGTGGTTGTTTTCTAGAGAAAGCTGAAGAGAGGTGAGGGTTCCCTTTTTAAGGTAAAAAAATGATGGAAAAATGAAATTGAGGGCTGTCTTGTTGTTTTATAGACCAAAAATAAAGAGATTTTGGGCAAATCATTTCATAAATCCTCCATTGCATCCAGTATTTTCAATTTTGTCTTGCCCCTCGGTATATTTACAGCATTAATCACTCTTTCTTTTCCAAACTTTTTAATCTGGTCCCTAAATTAAACAAATTATGAGTTTAAATGGTGAAATCACCACTTCAGTCATTCCGCATTTTCAATGTTTTTAAAACTATCTCGATGCATGGGTTTATTACAAGTTTAGTCATCGCGAGTTGATTCCAGTTTATAATTCGATCATTAATTGTGCTCTTTTTTTCTTTTAATTTCTCACCTTTGTTTTTTTATTAGTACATTTCGGTCATTTTTCATGTTTAGATATTTATGTCCCTTTTGTCATGTTTTTAGCATATTCATGTCGTTTTTTGGCGTTTGTATACATTTTATGGCATGATTAAATTATGTCTTTGTAACATGTGTATTAAAGTATGGTATATCACGTTTCCGTGTCTTATTTTATTTGATCATGTTGTATGTATGTTTGTCTCATGTCATGTCTCGGTTTAGTTAGTATGTTATGTTTGTGCATTTACATGTTTTTACCCCTTTTGTCTTTAGGTTATATGTTAGTGTGTTTTTTACAGGACGTATTGTTTTTTTATTTTGATGTGTACATAAAATATGTCATATGTTAAGTTTTATTGTATTATCATGGCATTGATGTTTCATTAATCTAGCATCATGTTATTTATGTCATGCACATGTTATAGTTCAAGGATTGAGCCAAAGTGAATTTCCATTCAAATGCGAGTTCAAGGAAAAAGTTCAGACTATCACGAGGGCTTGGGACCATTGTTACCGGATCAGAGTGGAAGGAGACACCGAGTGTATGATCACCCCGGACTATGATCTTTGAAGACGTTTGAGGATTAATGATAAGATTCCAGAACCCGATCAGGGACCAACTGTGTCACTTGAGGAGCTTATGAGAGTAGTACCGCCTGAAGCTGATATTTTATGAAATGAACTCGAAGAAATCAAGAGGAAGATGGAAACCCAACAGACTCAGCATGCGGGTGAGCTTTATAAAGCGAGTTTAGAGGTCGACGAGCGGGACGAGATCATTAGGCAATTGAAGAAACTGAATGCGGATTTTAGCGAAAAGAACGCTCTTTACTAGAATGATACCCTCCTACTCCAAGCGAAAATACAAAAAGCTAGCCGAAGTCAGTTCATAGCCGTGAAAAAGGAAAAGATGAATGGTATCCGTTTGGGGAAGAAGAACGAGAGATCGGCAAGCGAGTGATCGAGAAAGAGATAGAAAGCTGCAAGTTAGCTACCGATGAGGAAAGACGGTCTTTCAAGGAGGCCATCGATCAAGAGAAGGAAAGAACTATGCAAGAGATCAGCAAAGGAAAACAAGCAGTCAGCTACGAAAGAGAGAACACTGCCACTTGGAAAAGAAGGTCCATGGGTAGCAGGAATAGACTGTTAAAGATGCAAAGATTGTACGACGACACCATCCAAAGCCTGAATCAGAGCCAAAGTTAGAATGTCGAGTTAGAGGGAAGGTTGGCGGGATTAGAACACTCCTTTCAGACTTACTGTCAGATGAATGGCTTCATCGAACTACAAGAAATGGAGCGTGAAGTTGGCATGTTGCGAGCCTGGATTGAGTCGCTTGAAACATCTGTTCAGGATTATAAGGAAAGAATCAGAGTATTCGAAGAAGCTGCAGCCGAAGGAGACAATTATTGGCAAAGAAGACTGCGTGATGCTGCCCATATGGTACATGATAGAGACCAGTATTACGCGAACCTAATGGTGGACATACAACGAGTTGCAAGGCATGTGAGTGACTTAGCTGTCGAAGCTGAAACTCTCCTACCTTTTGTAGCCGCAGGTTTGGAAGAAGTACCCAGGTTCATCAAGCTGCTCAGGGCTATTGGAAAGTTAGGGGATAGAGCTAGGGCTTATCTGTAGGACTCCGTGTTGTAATTAGGACTCTTTTGTATTAGGAACCCTCCTTTTGTAATGTGAACTCTATTGTAATCTAGATCCTTTAATTCCCGTGAAAGTAGTTCAAAAGGGTTATTACCAGCGTAATCAGTACCTTTATTTGCATACATTCCTGCATTGTATCATAACATTTGCATCATTATACATGCATTTATTTTCTTTGCAATCATATTAATATTGTAAATTTTGTGGCAGTGTGAAATTAGAAGTTAAGCCGCAATCACTCATCATCCATACCTTACCTGACTATAAAGCAAACTTATGGAAGATAGGATAATCAGTCTAGAGAAATGACAGAGAGATCTGGAAGCAAGATTTGATGAGGCCTAAAGAAGCCTCAGTGACCAGATTGCTCAGTCACAAGCATCGATAGTGTCCGACATAACTACGTTGTTGGCTAAGAGCCTCGGAAAAAGAGTCGAATGTGAAGTCGCTCAAGGGCCGGAAGGTACCCCAGCTCACAGTAAGGTTCAACCGGCTACGCCAAATCTGGACAGAAGGGTATATATTGACCCTGCTAGGATGTCTACTAATCTTTAGGTAGGGGCATATGAGAATCAACCCATTGACACAGAAGCACTCTACGAGGAGGAGATGCCAGACCTGAACTTGGTCGAAAAGATCAGGACAGAGGTAGAAAAGAAATGTGATAAGAGGTTTCGCCTCATGGAAGAAAGATTTAAAGCCCTGCAAACTACAGAAGAATCGGGAAGCGATGCTAGTGACTTAAGTCTGGTATCCGACCTTGTCCTGCCACCAAAATTTAAAACATCGGAGTTCAACAAATACGATGGAACCACGTGTCCTTCCGCACACGTGACAATTTATTTTCAAAAGATGACGACCTACCTCAAGGATGAGAAACTTTTAATTCATTGTTTCCAGGACAACCTGACTGGGGCGGCGCTGCGGTGGTATACCCAGTTGAGCCAAGTATACATTAAAGCCTGGAAAGATCTTTCAGGATCATTTATCGAGCAATACAAGCACGTGACAGACATGACACCCAACAGAATTATACTAGAAAATATGGGGCAGAAATCCAACGAAAGTCTACGACAGTATGCTAGAGGTGGAGAGAAATGGCCGCCCAGATTCAACCCACCCATCCCCGAACACGAAATTACACCTTTATTTGTTAATACTCTAAATGGGACATTGTTTGATCACCTCATTAATAATACAACTAAGAGTTTTGCTGATTTAATTAGGACCGATGAGTCCCTTGAATTGGTAATCAAGACCGGTAGGATTGATAGCGGGGAAAGTTCTCGGAAGTACAACAAGAAAAATGAGGTGAACACTACCAGTACTTACACTACCCCAAAGAATTTCACAGTCTCACAGCCACATGCGTCTATTGGGAAAGCACAAAACTCGAACCAAAGAGAGGAAAGAACCCCGATAAAGGAGAAATAGAGGCAAACTTTTACTCCATTACCCATTTTGTACTCTGAGCTTTACTCTCAGTTGCACAAAGCGGATTTGGTCCGTCCATACTACGTTACTCCGTTCAATCCGCCATTCCCGTCCTTGTATGACCTGAACGCGCATTGCGATTATCACTGTGGTGCCCCTGGTCATCCTACAGAGAAATGCCTTGCTTTCAAGAAGCTTGTGCAGAGTCTAATCAATTATGGGATACTGAAGTTTGAAGAATCAAGTGTAGCTGCTAACCCATTGCCTAATCACGGGAACAATGGAGTGAATGCTATTGAGGAGTACTCTACCAGGAAGGTTAAGGAGAATGTGTCAAAAATCAAGTCTCCTTTGCGGTGGATATTTAAGCAATTGTACATGACCCACTTGATCGACAGGGGCATGGTAGTAGTGCAGAAGGGATGCAGAGTGTACGTTGATTTCCATCAGGACGGAGGGCATGACATCCAACAATGCGACGAGTTTAAGAGATTGATGCAGTAATTGATGAACGACAAGCAAATAGAGTTCTTTGAAGAGCCTACAGGAAGGAAGGGGTCAGACGTACATATGACAAGCAACCCCAACATTAAATACGAGAGAGACAGACCTTTTGTCATCTCCTCCAGGCCAGAGGGTGCAAGTTCCTCCCAAGGAGAAGCTACTAAGGTGACTCCCAAGATCATCATCTTAGCACCATCCCCGTTCCTATTCAAGGATATGCGGCAAACTCCCTGGAACTATGCTGTGAATGTGACCCTACCAGAAAAGCCAGAATCTGGTGAAGTAAAAGAACAGAAAGTTGAAGAAGAGCCTACACCGAAAGATGAGCAAGCCAAGAGTGATGAGAATGTCGGTGAGGTGGGCCACTTCACGAGGAGCATCAAATGTTACTCCTCAGAAACCTTGAAGGCTGCTGAAGTTACCAAGGATAAAGGAAATGATACATCGGTTACCCCCGCGCAGATATTCGGTGAGGAACCACTTCAAAAGATAAATGAACCAGTAACCGAGGCTCAGGCCAAAGAATTTCTGAAATTCCTGAGACATAGTGAATACAACGTAGTGGAACAACTACGAAAGCAACCAGCAAGGATTACAGTGCTAGAATTGCTCCTGAGTTCAGAAAAACACCATGAGGCACTCTTAAAAGTGCTAAACCAAACTTTTGTACCCCAGGACATTTCTGTATCAAAGTTGGACAAGATAGTGGGGCATATCACTACCTATAACCATATAACATTCAGTAATGACGAGATCCCTGAAGGAGGAATAGGGTCCACCAAGGCTCCTAACTTCACAACCCACTGCAAGGGGTATGTGTTACCGGGGGCATTGATTGACAATGGGTCAGCACTGAACGTACTACCTATGGTGACTCTACAAAAGCTACCAATCGACGATTCTCACCTAAAACCCTGTCATAACTCTGTAAGAGCCTTCGACGGTACACAAAGAGGAACACTTGGAAAGATTGAGGTGCCTCTATTGATTAGGCCGACTGAGTACGTGATCAACTTCGTGGTGATGTACATAAAACCATCATACATCTGTTTATTGGGAAGGCCATGGATCCACTCTGCAGGAGCCGCCCCCTCATCACTGCATCAGAAATTAAAATTTGTGATTGAAGGCAAGTTGGTCACAGTGGAGGCTGGGCAAGAGATTATTGCTTCGGTGACATCAGATGCCCCTACATTTAAAATGATGGGGATGCTGCATAATGCTCTTTTCGAGCATTAGAGCTGGTGAATACCACATTCGTCGCGAAAGGTAATCGGATCCCCTGCTTCAGATTATATAATTGCACCAAGATAACCGTTGCTGAAACTTTGGGCCGATGAGCCAAAGCAGGAAGAGGGCTAGGGAGAAGGTTGCAATGGAGCCTACGAGCTAGGAGTGTAATAACCAAGAAGGATCGTTTCGGGCTGGGTTACAAACCAAGTGTCCAGCAGAGAAAGGAAGAGTACAAGAGAAAAGAAGAACAAAAAAGAGCCAGATTTAAGGGAGAGAACGTTCCATGGAGACCAACGTCTTTCCCTCGTTGGAGAAATACTTTTGTCTCTGGAGGATTCAGCCGACCAGGACAGGAGGTCGAAGAAGCAATTAAGGAAAATGCCATACTCAATGAGAAAGAAATGTTTAGTGAATCACTCGAGGGGATGTCCATCAACATGATAGCTGGAAATGACCATGACAGCAGCGTGTTGACCAGCATCCGCCCCTGCCGCCCCGGGGAGACTCTTGATAATTGGAGCTACGTTGATCTACCTGTGGTTTTTAGGGCTAGATCAGAGTAATGCTCTGAATCAACCTTTTTGTTTTGGCCCATAAGCAATGGGGATCTTTTGTATAGGGCACCTATGTTAACTTTTTGTTTGAAATTAAAAGATATCTTCCCCGTTTTCTCAAATGGCAAACATCTCATTTATTTCATTCATTCATTCTTTATTCATATTCATTCACTTCATATAAAATCATTCTCCTCCCAATACATTCGTTCTCATTTAATGTAGGGTTCCCATAATTAACGGTATGAATGATGCTGGGTCCAATCCCGAGGTAGATTTTGAATGCCCCGAGATCTCATCAGGAATTGAAGAAGAGGATGATGAGATAGAATGCGAGGTCCCTGCAGAGCTGATGAGGATGATGGCCAACGAAGAGAGGCAAATCATGCCCCACCAAGAAGAAACAGAAGTTGTAAACTTGGGGACTGAAGAAGAGAGAAAAGAAGTAAAGATCGGGACTGCATTTTCCTCAAAAACCAGGCACGAACTGATAGCCCTACTCCAGGAATTCAATGATGCTTTTGCTTGGACATATCAAGATATGTCGGGTTTGAATAATGACATAGTGGTACACAAACTGCCGACGAAGCCAGAATGCAAACCAATACAGAAAAAACTCAGGAGAATGAGACCGGACATGTTGTTAAAGATTAGAGAAGAGGTAAAAAACAGTTTGATGCTGGCTTCTTAGAAGTGGCCAAGTACCCTGAATGGGCTGCAAATATTGTACCAGTACCGAAGAAGGATGAAAAGGTCTGTATGTGTGTAGATTATAGGGATCTCAACCGAGCTAGCCCTAAAGACAACTTCCCTCTGCCACATATTGACACGCTGGTTGACAACACCGCGGGACACTCATGGTTCTCATTCATGGACGACTTTTCGGGGTACAACCAGATAAAGATGGACTCAGACGACATGGAGAAAACCACATTCGTGACCATGTGGGGCACTTTTTGTTACAAGGTGATGCCTTTCGGACTCAAAAATGCGAGAGCGACTTATCAAAGAGCGATGTTGACTCTTTTCCATGATATGGTGCACAAAGAAATAGAGGTATACGTGGATGATATGATCGCTAAGTCCCGAACAGAAGAAGAGCACCTGCAGAACTTGAGAAAACTATTCCAAAGACTGCGAAAATACCAGCTGAAGCTTAACCCGGCCAAATGCAGCTTTACCGTTACGTTTGGAAAACTCTTGGGGTTTGTAGTGAGCAAAATAGGGATTGAGATCGATCCAGATAAGGTAAAAGCCATCCAGAATCTCCCACTGCCACATACACAGAAGGAAGTTCGAGGTTTTCCTGGGGAGGCTAAATTACATCTCCCGTTTCATCTCCCAGTTAACAGATAGGTGTGACCCAGTCTTCAGACTACTTAGAAAGAATAATCCCAGTGTCTGGGATGAGGAATGTCAAGAAGCCCTGGAGAAGATCAAAAGGTACTTGATAATGCTCCAATTTTAGTCGCGCCGATACTTGGCAGACCTTTAATCCTCTATCTAACAATCTTTGAGAATGGGTTGCGTATTGGGGCAACACGATGAGTATGGGAAGAAGGAAAGAGCCATCTACTACCTAAGAAAAAAGTTCAATGATTGCGAAACACGGTACCCGCCAATTCAGATGTTATGCTGTGCTTTGGTCCACCAAAAGGCTTAGGCAGTATATGCTATACTATACCACATGGTTGATATCCAAGCTAGACCCCTTGAAGTTCCTAATAGAAGCACCGACATTAACATGGAGGATGGCCCGCTGGCAGATGCTCTTATCCGAGTTCGACATTGTGTATATAAGTCAGAAAGTCGTGAAGGGAAGCGCCATAGCGGATTTCTTAGCTAGTCGTGCTTTGGATGATTATGAATCGTTGAACTTTAATTTCTCGGATGAGGACTTGATGTGTATTACAACTGAGGAAAATATTTCAGACGACAATTCATGGAAGCTTTACTTTGATGGAGCCTCCAACGCTCTCGGACACGGGGTAGAGGCAGTGTTAATTTCTCTGGAGAATGTCTACTATCCCTTCACCAGCAGACTAGAATTCTTCTGCACCAACAATATAGCCAAATACGAAGCCTGTGTTATGGGATTGAACGCAGCTATTGAAAGAAAGATTAAGGAACTTCGAGTATTCGGAGATTCATCCTTAGTGATTTACCAGTTGCGCGGAGAATGAGAAACCAGGGATTCGAAGCTGGTCAAATATTACAATTTGATCCAGGAGCTCACCAAGGAGTTTGAAAAGATCAGTTTTGCTTACCTTCCCAGAGAAGAAAATCAGATGGCAAGCGCCTTGGCAACCTTGGCTTCCATATTCAAAGCGAACACAGGGGCAGAAATGAAGCCCATTGAGATGCAGACTTTTGAAGGGCCGGATCATTGTTGTAATGTGCAAGAAGAGATAGATGCAAACCTTGGTATTATGTATCTTGCAATATGTCAAGTTTCAAAAGTATCCCGAAGGGGCAAATGACAATGACAGAAAAACATTCAGAAAAATGGCAGCGAGATATGTCCTGGATGGGGAGATTCTATATAAAAGAAGCCATGATCAGACATTATTGAGATGCGTGGATGCCCGGGAGGTGAAGGAGATTTTGACAGAGGTACACGATGGTCTATATGGGACGCATGCCAATGGGCTATCTATAGCCCGAAAAATTATGAGATATGGTTATTTCTGGTCGACCATGGAGGGAGATTGCATCGATTACGCCAGGAAATGCCATAAATGCCAAATTTATGCTGACAAGATCCACGCTTCTCCGTTACATTTACACACCATGAATTCTTCGCGGCCTTTTGCAGCGTGGGGCATGGACGTCATTGGGCAGATTCACCCGAAGGCTTCCAACGAGCACCGCTTTATTTTGATCGCCATAGACTACTTCACTAAATGGGTGGAGGCAGCATCTTATGCCAACATCACAAGGACGATGGTATGCAAATTCCTAAAGAAGGAGATCATTTATCGATACGGTTTGCCGGAAAGGATTATCACCGATAACGCTTCCAATCTGAATAACAAATTGATGACAGAGGTGTGCAACCAAATCAAGATAATACACCATAACTCCACAGCCTATCGCCCTAAGATGAATGGGACAGTGGAAGCAGCAAACAAGAACATAAAGAAGATCATCATGAAGACGACAGATACCTATAAGGATTGGCATGAGAAGCTGTCATTCGCTCTTTTCGCCTATAGGCCATCTGTTCGCACATCGACGAGGGTAACGACCTATTCTTTAGTGTATGGCACAGAATCAGTACTCCCTATTGAGGTTGAGATTTCATCACTCTGGGTCCTGAATGAAGTAAAGTTAGAAGAGTCCGAATGGGTGCAAGCCAGATTCGACCAGTTGAATCTCATTGAAGAAAAGAGGCTAAAGGTCATCTGCCATGGTCAAATATACCAAAAACGGATAATACGGGTATACGACAAGAAGATGCGCCCGAGAGAATTCAGAGAGAAAGATCTGGCACTTAAGAGGATCCTCCCGATTCAGAAAGATTCTCGAGGAAAGTGGATGCCCAATTGGGAAGGGCCATATGTTGTCAAGAAGGCCTTTTCAGGAGGAGCATTAATCTTAACCGAAATGGATGGAGACGAGTTGAAAAATCATGTTAATTCTGATGCAGTTAAGAAATACTATGTTTGAAAAAAAGGTGGAGAGCTCAAGACAAAAACCTGAAAAAGGGCATCTTGAAGCAAAGGAAGAATCTAAGTTGAAAACCCGTAAAGGGAGACTCAGATAAATTTTGAAGAAGAGTCGTCCCCACGAGTACCAGAAAAAGAAGCTCCAGGCAAAGATTCTACTCTAGTTGACGGGATCACGCATCATTCATACTGTGGATACTTGGAGGTTTTGCATTTCATGTTTTGCTTTTCCTTTTCCTCATGTTTGCCATGACCATCTCGAAATTGTTCCAAATCCTTAATCGTAATAAAATCACATTTTGAGCTCTCGTTCCTTGTCTTCTTGTTAGTTGCCATAAAACATCATGCAGATAAGTTAACATAGAATTATGATAAACAAGAGATTTCTGTGCATTACTGTGATCTAACCCTGAAGATGCAAGTTTAGAAAACAATATTAACCTTGCCCTTCAGCTGCCTACATGATGTATGTTGAAGCGGGACGAGCAGAAGGCTTCGAGCACCAGGGCAAGATGACCAATGTCACATACCCCGCTTGTTTAAAGAAAACATTCGAGACAACAAGAGAGATTTCCTAGGTGAAAACCCGTAAGAGCACCTCAAAAAAAAAAGAAAAAAGAACAAAAAACCCTCTAAAGTGAAAACCTGAAAGGGAACTTTAGAACCCCGAACCAAAAATTCAAAAAATAAAGGTTGAAATGGTTGAACCCGACAGTGAAATGGGGTATCGCCACTAGAAGAAGAAAAAAAGGAGAAAGCAAGCAGCGGAGAGTCGAGATTGACTGATGGCCGAAGCAGACGAACCAAGATATTGACACTCATGTATCATGTATAGTTAGACATCCTAGGATTAGGAGCATGCTAACTCATTTGTCATAGCATTTTATCTATTCTAGACAGGTATCTGCAGATTTAAAGAAGCATGGGCGGCCTTAGTAGCGTGAGTCCAGAGATAATGGCAGCCTAGGTAGCGTAAGGCCAGATCGGTAGCCATTTTGGCGTGAATCCCAAATACGAAGATAAAGGTTATATATAGAAAGGGCCTATATTTTCGAGCACTCGCAGCGAGAGGTTCTATATAGGAAGAAACAGTAGCTCTGAGATTTCAGAAGCTAAAATTTCTATATAGGAAGGACTTACGGCTCCAGGGTTTGAAGACTAGCATTTCTATATAGGAAGAACTCCATGTCGAAAGAATCCATCCGTGACGTAGAAGGTTTTATATAGGAAAAACCAACGTTGAAGACGAAGAGTTCTATATAGGAAGGACTCTGAGCTTTACCGTCTCAGAGTGAAAAGTTCTATATAGGAATGACTCGTAGCTTGAGACTTCAGAACAAAAGGCTCTATATAGGAGGGGCCTGCAGTTCCAAGATCAGAAGGTGGATAAGTTCTATATAGGAATAACTTATGAGCCTGAAGATTCCACCGAGGAAAAGCGGAGAGTTCCAGAAGAACACGTGATTCTGAAGCCACGAACAGGGAGGTCGGATAAAAATGAGTACTTTTGGTCTTTGCTTCGTTCTCGTTTCAAGAACAAGCAAAGATGGGCAATTATAATTGCTCATTTTTATCTGGTTTGTAAATAGTGTTAATATATTAATATAATAATTAATAAATATTATTATCGCATATGCACATATATTATTAGTATGTGTGTACGTGTGATTAGCATGTGCGAAAATATGTGTGATATGTGTACGTGTTAATATTTATTATGGTATATGTGTGTCATATGTTTGTTTATATTTTATGTATACATTGTTTGTATGTGCACATTGTGTATGTGAACAAATATATGCTTGTGTGTTATGAGTCCAAACGTATATAATGTATATGATAATGTTGCATATACGTGTGTATGTATGTTATTTAAATATTAGGCGCATGCGTGTATGTATGCATACGTGTGGGTGTTTGCATGTATATATATTAATTTGTATGTACGTATATTACATGTGTGTGTGCGCATATATTATTATTATTACTATTATTGTTATTATTACCTATTATTATTAATGCTATTGGGTTAAATTAAAATAAGATAAAAAGGTATATTAAAACCCAAATCAGATGTCCAGTCCGTAACTACAAAACCCACTTAAGTTTACATGGCCTAACCGGCCCAAACTCATACCCAATATCCTAAAAACCCTAACCTACATCAGACTTAATAACCCTAATACCCTCTTTTTATTTTGCGCAGCTGTAGGAGTGCCGTTGGATCAGATCTAGATCCAACGGCCACGGTTGAAGCTTGAAGACCTCTCATCTGCCGCGTGAAGTCCACGCGTGGGCTGTTGGATTCTCCACTCGCGCGTGTGAGACATGTGCAAGGCCGGTCATCTTCTCCAGGCCACGTGGCATCATCTCGAGCCTTATCTTTCTAAGGGTGCATCTAAGCCGTCCATGCAACAAAGCATCCCAGCCATTGGATCTGATCTGATCCAACAGCCGAGATTCACTCTGACCGAACGGGTCACCACCATGCCACCGTATTACCAGCTCAACCACCGTTCAGAACGTGCAAAGACAGATAGAATGGATTAGCTGTACCCTAAAATCAAATCAAATGTATTTTCACGTCTTATTTTCTACCAAAAAGACACAGATCAGAGCAGGATATATGTAAATGAACCAAAATGTGTAAGGGGAAAAGTTACCAGTTTCGAAAAAAAAGGAACCAAGTTTTAGTGGTAATATTTCTTTCTCTCCTATCTTTTTCTCTTGCATGCATAAAACCAAATACAAGAAAATAAAAAAAAACGAGAGCTTTACCAGAGTTAAAAAACCCTTCTGGCCGGCGATAAACTCTTAGGAGTGAGCCATTTAAGAAATGGTTTTTTTTTTTTCATTTCGAAAGTAAGGGTTTGAGGGTTCGAAGTGAGGGTTCCAGTGGGGTTTTTGGGTTAGATGGTGGTCTAGGTTCCTAAACAGCCATGGTCAAGGACGGCTTGAGGCGACCGTTAAGGCCAAGCCTCGCCTGAGAGCGATTGGCTATGGCGGCTGAGGGAAGTGGTGGTTATTTTCTGGAGAAAGCTGAAGAGAGGTGAGGGTTCCCTCTTTAAGGTAAAAAAATGATGGAAAAAATGAAATAGGGGGGTTGTCTTGTTGTTTTATAGACCGAAAATAAAAATATTTTGGGCAAATTATTTCATAAATCTTCCCTTGCATCCAGTATTTTTAGTTCTGCCTTGCCCCTCGGTATATTTACATCATTAATCCCTCTTTCTTTTTCAAACTTTTCAATCTGGTCCCTAAATTAAACAAATTATGAGTTTAAATGGTGAAATCACCGCTTCAGTCATTCCGCATTTTCAATGTTTTTAAAACTATCTCGCCGCATGGGTTTAATACAAGTTTAGTCCTCGCAAGTTGATTACAGTTTATAATTCGAGCCTTAATTGTGCTCTTTTTTCTTTTAATTTCTCACCTTTGTTTTTTTATTAGTACATTTCGGTCCTTTTCATGTTTAGATATTTATGTCCCTTTTGTCATGTTTTTAGCATATTCATGTCGTTTTTTGGCGTTTGTATACATTTTATGGCATGATTAAATTATGTCTTTGTAACATGTGTATTAAAGTATGGTATATCATGTTTCCGTGTCTTATTTTATTTGATCATGTTGTATGTATGTTTGTCTCATGTCATGTCTCGGTTTAGTTAGTATGTTATGTTTGTGCGTTTACATGTTTTTACCCCTTTTGTCTTTAGGTTATATGTTAGTGTGTTTTTTACATGACGTATTGTTTTTTATTTTGATGTGTACATAAAATATGTCATATGTTAAGTTTTATTGTATTATCATGGCATTGATGTTTCATTAATCTAGCATCATGTTATTTATGTCATGCATATGTTATAGTTGTGACTTGTATTTGTGTGTCTAAGCTTGTTAGATTTAATTAATTAATTTTGAAAACTTTTTTTTCGTGTTTATGTGCATACTTTGTTTCTTATTATTGTGATATATATTATGTTAATGCATTTGGTTAAATTTGTTTAAATTTTGTAATACTTATATTTTATGTTTTAATATCATGTCAATGTAAATTGTATGTTTTATATTTTGCTTTCTAAGGTTGCATAATGGAATATAAATTGTCAATGCGGTGCCCTTTTATCCGAGCGTAAACGGGGCCAATATCAGACGTAATGATGGTGGTTGGGCTTTTACTCTCGGATAACGGGGCTTTAAAATTTACTTGCACTTATAATCAAATTTTAATTTAATTGTCACTTTAATCTGAAAAGTTTAATATTAATAAAGCGATAATTATTAAAGTATCAATTTTGGCGGTGTGGGTGTTAATCCTTCCCCATTCGTAACCGACTCCCGAACCCAACAGTTTTCAAATCTCTGGTTTTATGGTGTCCGGCCTACCTAAGTGGCCGGTGGCGACTCCAATTTCTAAATAAAACGCAGTTTCTTTAAAACTCTACGGAAGACATTATTTTCAAAACAAAATAATAGATAAAACTCATTTTTTTTGCGTAAAAGGATATCGCTACACCCTCACTAATTAGCTCACCGCTTTAACCAAACAACACTGAACCATCATCAAGATCAAGAGGAAAGAAAAAACAGCAAGCCATTATCAACATTAAAAAAACCTTCATTGACTCTCTCCTTCTCTATTCATCATCATCTCAGCCATTAACCATTGTCAATTCCCGAACGACCTTCATCCAACACCGAGGCACTTTCTCAACTCTCACTCGACCCTTTCCGAAACCCAACACCCTAATAGCCCAAAACACTACCCACTCAAAATCGCAAAATAGAAATCAGTAGCACTCAAAGAATCATATTAAAAAAATGAAGAAGGGGAAAGAAAAAAGCTTACCCATCCCGACCTTTGGTGTTTCCCAATAACCGAATCCTCCAATGGCCGATCCCAACGGTGAGGGCAAAGCTTAGGCGAGGGGGAGCATCATATCATGAATCAATGACGATCCAATGGCAATGGTCGAAGATCCGACGAGAAAATTCTTTGAGAATTGAGACTCGTTTCAAGGGCTTGAAGGTTCATCTATGGGAATCTAAACTAAGGGAAACAAAGAGGAAGAAAAGAGCTCCATGGTGGTGGTCTCAACGATCGGATTGAAAGATTGAAGAAGAAGAAGTTAACGACGAAAGAAAGGATTCAGCTTTGGGTTTAACGATTAAACTTTATTTTATTTATTATATTTTAAAATGATGTGTAATATTTGTGCGAAAATGACGTGGAAAAGGATGAGTGTGGTGGACAGCCCAGTCAGCACACTGTTAGTGAGTTAATGGTGTTTAACGAGCCAGTGGTAACATTGAAGCAAAACATAAAGTTTAATGATAATATTTACTCAATTGAAAGTTTGGTTATCAAATCGAATAATTAGCCAAAGTTTAGTGACAATTTGTGAACTTTACTCAAATTGTAAAGGACTAAATTGAATTGAATTCAGACTTGTGGAGCCAAATTACAAGGAAACGGTGACCAAATTAAAAGGATTTACAAAAGAAATGGAAAAATCGAGAAAAAAGAAAAGTATGGTGTATATCTCTTTTTGACCCGACCCGTCCCGCGCGGACTCGCCCAAACTCAGTGCCAAAACGACACCGTTTTGATCCGGCTATAAAAGCCTCAATACCGAGCCAACTCGGTCATAACTCCTGATCACTCTCTCTCTTCCAAAAAATGCTATCCTTTATCTCTTCACAAACACAAAGCAAGCCCAGAAACTAGATCCAAATGGATCTAAACCCAAAAATTGCTTGGTGTTCTTCAATGTTCATCAAGAACAATGACGAACACCAAGAAAACCGGCGTATCTACGCCACTAGTTTCGCCGTTGGATCCTCTCCGACCAAGTTCCGGCCGCCATAAGTGAATGCTAGCTGCCGTCCAACACCGCCGAAAACCTAAAATTTCCCCTTAAAATCTCTGATTCCAACCCTAATTCTAGATCTAATTCCAGCTCAATAGAGCCACCCATCTTCGCCTGAACCTAAGCCTATCTACCCTTGACCCGAGCCCTACTCAACTCCAACCACGCCTCAAAATATTCCGGCAACCACCAACACAAGCTCCAATTTCTCGATCTCTCTTTTTATTTTATTTTTTTCATATGTATATGCGAACTGATTTTATATTACCATTTTGCAGAAATAAGAAAATACGAGAAGAGATTAATTCTCAACGATGTTAATGGTGATTCTGGCGACGTTCTGGTGTTCGATCAGCTTCTCGGGACCTTTTCGAGTGTCGAACCAGCTTTTCTGACGGTAGTTGAGTCTCCAAGCGGTTCAACTTCAGAGTATCGGATCAACTCCCCGACATTCTTCGACGTCTGTTTGCGTTCTCGGTGAATTTTCCCGACGTCTGTTAATCTCCTCCGACGGTGTCTGTTCAACTTCCGAGGTAAACCTATTTCTCTCTCTTTAGTTATTACTTTATTATATTATTATTAGTATTTTAATGGTGGGTAATTAATTGTGGTTAATGATTCTGACAACTTTCTCTTACTTGGTAAGATGACGTCACAAAAGAGCTCAATCCAGGTGAAGGGGAAATGGATCAGCCGAGAACTGTCACGTGTCCCTTTGATAGCAGATTTGGGCGGGAAATTTGTGTTTCTTTTGAGATTGTTGTGTTTGTTTGAGATTGAAGAGTTGAGACAGATTTTTAAATTGGGCTTTGTATTTGAAAATGAGCCTTCAGGTATTTATGTAAGCTTGGACATTGAAATAGGTTTTTTAGACTAATATAATATTGTATATCCGGGTAAAATTAAGGTATTATAACAATAAAGATTGATCATAAATAATCAGAGCAAAACTTTAGAACTGAGAAAAAAAAACATGTTTTTTAAAAATTACTTATTAAGTTCTGACCTGCACGCACGATAATATAGTAAAAACAATAGTATTTATTGAGAATAAGAATATTTTTTTTTGGCCAAAAGAATAAGAATAATAGAAAAACGATATTTAATTAAAAAAAAGTGGATAAACTAAGCTTGCAATTGAAAGAGTCAAAAACACTGAGCCCAATTTCTTTTTCCACGGCTGAAGCCAGTAAGCCAAGCCAGCAACTGGACCAAGCCACCAATTTTCTGATTGGAGGACAGCTAGCTGGTGGGGGTCCAAACCAATTGGCAACCATGGAAAGTAACCACGTGAATTACCCCATTGGTAGCCCCAACACCGTGAGGTCAGCGTAACGCGCAAAATGGTCACGTTACATCCCACCACGATGAAAAAATAAAAAAATGGCTAAGAAAATTCAATGTTCAAAATTGGGCTAATTATACCTGGCTTTATTAGCTGTATATGGTTAAGAGCAAATAAATTATATTAAAAAATAAATTTAAGAAATAAGATAAAAATTAGGATAAACTATAAAATAAGTGCCCAACTATGTTTTTTTCTTCAATAAGTACTTAAAGTATTTTTAGCTAAAATAAGTGTTCAAAATTTATTTTTTGTTGAAATAGGTGTCTAAAGTATTTTTGGCTGAAATAAATTCTAAAGTTTTATTTTTGGTTGGAATAGATGTCAAAGTAGGTGTCTCAGTTGACTTTAAAATAAACTAAAAATAAAACTTTAGGCACCTATTTCAACTAAAAATAAAACTTTAAATATCTATTTTAACAAAAAAATACTTTAGACTCCTATTACACAAAAGATACACAAAATAAAGCTGGAATGATGGAGGCCTTTCGATAGATGGAATAAAAAGTTGAATGTGAAGAAAATGGACAGTTTTTTCTTTTGAATAATGGGTTAAATAGGAATTATATTTTTTATTTTTAAATTTTTAACATATTTTTAGACAGTTTTGGATTTTTTTTTTAAAAAGTTCCCATTTTTTTTTATATTTTTTAGTATAAGGATCAAACGATACAATGTATAAAGGTTGAGTGTTATTTTTTTTAGAATTTAGACTAAATTGATGCAATGTGTAAATATTAAATTCTAAATTTATTATTATGTCAAGTTTATAGCCAACCACATCATTTTTTTGTCAATAGTTAATTGCCAATGACCAGAACACAAAGTTAAATAACCGAGTGACCAAAGAAGAAATTTGTATAATTTAGTGATAAAAAACTTATGTATAATTTAGTGATAAAAAACTTATGTATAATGGTTCCCTAAATTTTTTTATCTTAACTGTTGTTAAAATTCTTAAAATTATTTTAATTTTATAGTTGACCCCTCATAGTTTTATGTCAATATCCATTTTTGATACTAACTCATATAAGTCCATTCACATGTAGACTTTTGTACTAATAATAAGGGAAACTACATAAATAATACCCTCCTATTCCCGCATTATTGTTTTAGTACCACAACTATTTTTTTTTGTAAAATAGTGTCTAACGTTATGTTTTTATTTTGTTTTGGTACGATGACCATTTACAATTAAAGGATATGATGATGTGGCTTGGTATAATTATAATTTTAGTCCAAAACACTTCAATATATTATTATTTTAGTCCAAAATCCATCCAATTTAAACATCATCTTAACTTTTAGGGTAAAATTGCAAATTACCCATTTTATTTTTCTTTCCAACAGAGCTATTAAACTTTTTTGGGTTTGGGTTTGGGGTTTAGGGTTGAGGTTTGTGGTTTAAGGGTTATAGTCATCCCCTTCGACGTAGCCCCATCAGCTACCCGTCGCAGCCTTATCGTCACCTAAAATCGTTGTTGTGTAAGGCAAATGACAGAGGAGCGATTTACAAAAGGAGAGAAAAGGCGGTTGAAGATTAGAAAGAGGAGAACATTAGACGACAAGGGTAAAAACGAAGAGAAGTGTCGACAATGGTGAAGTGCAAACGACCGTTTGTGACCGGTGATGCGAGTTAGGGTCGATGGGAAAAAGAAAGATTGGGGTTTTGGGAAGAAAAAAGGAAAAAAAAAGAGAAATTTACAGTTTTAATCCAAAAATTTTAGATGATGATTAAATTGATTAAGTTAGGATTAAATTGATAGAAATATACAAGTTTTTGGGACTAAAACTAATACTATCTCATTTAAAAATGAGTCACATCATCATCATCTTCGTTAAATTTTAACGGCCACGATACTAAAACAGAATAAAAATATAATGGTGAGTACCATTTTGTCAAAAATATTTATATAGTTTTCCCTAATAATTATTATGCCACACATTAATAAAAAATATCAATTACAAAAGGAAGAGAATGCGCCGTTGGGTAGGTATATATTTTAAAAAAAATAAAGTTAATAATTGTACAATACTTTATTTTTTTAGAGTAATTGTACCATACTTTGCCCATTATTTTAAAACCAATAGCTTTTTATTAACTGCAAGTTGCATTACTAAAGGCCAACAGAATTTAAAAATGACCAAACATATACAAAATTTAAAGGACATCATTTTTACAATTTAAGAAAAACGTTTGTTTACGTGTGCTAACTTTTTTATACATATATAAAGTCTTTCCTTGTTATTCTCAGAAATAAAAATATTTGTGTTTTTCAAAATTCATACAAATATATATATATATATATATATTAAAAGATCATTAATAGGCATGTAAATGAATTGAACGAACATGTACGGAGATATATTCATGTTCATTCATTTACTTTTAATCGAACAAATGTACAAAAACGAACATAATTTTTTGTTCGTGTTCGTTCGTTAAAATAATAAATGAACACAAACAAACATTGAGTATTGTTTATTTTTTTAAAGAAGCTTGAAGTCCCGTAATTGAAAATTGTTTAATTTTTTTATTTCATATTTTTAATATATTTTTTTAATTATTTTAAATATAATACTTTTGTTATAAAAATAGTAAATATAAATAAATATATGTGAATAAATTTAAACGAACATAAACGAACGAGTTATCGAACATTCACGAGCATAAGTGAACGGACAAACTCTTTGTTCGTGTTCGTTCATTTAATTAAACGAACAAAAAACTTTATTTATGTTTGCTCGTTTAATAAATAAATAAATTTTCTATCAAACGATTTATAAATGGTTCGTTGTACATTTATTTCGTTTAGCCATAATAATTAGACGTATCGGTAGTGAAAGTTTTTAATCTACAAGTGAAGTTAAACTGGTGATAAATATTTATTTATTTCTTTTTTGCAATTCTTGAATTTATTGTAATGATACTTGTCATGATTCTACCGCTATTTGTAAAAAAAAATTCACTCACTTGACACGAAATAAGAAACCACTCACTTGGTAAGAAAATACCCATTTTGCCTAAAAGAATTATTCATTATTAAAGTTAGGATTAATATTTGATGTACTATAATGAATAAAATGATGTCATGTTATAGTGAATTTTTAAAATTAAATAATTTTAAATTTATTCATATAATATTTTATCATATAGTTCATTGATGTGCGTAAGTGTATTAAATACTCACTCTTAAAATATTTTATTTTTATTTTTTTAATTCAATCAAAATCAAAACTGATATATATTATATATGATCCAGTTACGCAATGTAAAACTTTTTAATTTTACATCGATTTTAAACCATTAAATGAATATAAATTGATATTGAAATTAAACTGATAGATATAAGATATGATCCAATTACCCGATATATCAAATTCATTTTTATGCCTTTTCATGCACCTTCATGAAAGTATGCTCTCATCTTAAATAAAAAAAAAAGGATAGGCATGGTGGTTAATGAGTTTAATGTATTTGTATATTTTTCATATATTAATCGTACATTTTCTCAAAAAAATATATTAATCGTACTTAAAATCATTTTTATTTTTATAAAAAAAATATTAATAAATTATATTATATAAATTTAAAATATTAATATATCTCAATTATGTTATGTTTTATATTATAGTTTTTCATATCGTATCTATACTCATCATGTTATGTTTAATATTAACCCTCTATACTCATCTGTTCATACATATTTTTAACCATTCGATAATGCACACACACCTTGCAAACAAAGCGATTTAAACTCAAATTTCTTAAAATAAACATCACCCTCTCTATATGAATTTCAAAAACATGCTAACTGTTGCGACCATTTCTGAACCGAAGCGTGAAAAATAGCCTGACGTTTGATTTTGAAATAGGGTTTTAGTCCATTTTAATTTAACTTTGAAATTAGGGTTTTGAAACCAGTGATTTACCATTTTTAATTTAATCTTAAAAATAAAGTTTTTCATATTGAATTGGATTTCCCCTTATTTATTCTTGAAAACCAATTTGGAGTCGCCACCGGTCACTTTGGTAGACCGGACACCATAAAAACAACCAAAGATTCTGTTTTCTTAAATTTGGCTTCGGGAGATGATTACGTGTGGGAAAGGATTAGCACCCCCACAAACGCCCGTTATCGGTACCTTTTTAATTTCACGTTGCATTTTGGCATTTCGAATGACAATTTAAATTTAATTTAACCATAATTATTAACTGAATTCTTATTCCAAATGGATATATCTTTTTACAAGAAAATACATTTTTATAACGAATATGAGATTAAAAACGCCCTGTTAAGAAGCACCCCATTCATATTCATAAAATGTATTTTCAACATAAAAGGTTTATAATGAATGACTTATTATTGTCTTGTTCATTTTAAGTGCTAACTTAATTAGGCTCTATTTAATTAAATTAATTAAATTATGGATGTCATTGAATTCAAAGGCCTTTATGAGACAATACCAATTGCTTGAATACCGTCCATTTCAGAATCCCTAGATTCAAATGATATTCACTAATTAAAATGTCATTCTAATTAATTAAAGTAATAACCTAATTAGGACTCTATTTTAATTGACTAAGTGAATTTATTTAATTTTAAGTTGTAATGTATATTAAATGTACATCTTTAAGGTCAAATTTGAGATAACACCCCATTGCAAGCAAATGGAACACCATCCAAGTTTGAACCCCAAAGTTTCCATTTAAAATACACTAATTTACTACAATAATATCCCTAATTTAATTATTGAAGTCTAATTGTGAACTTAGAACTAGAGCTCTAAACAATTAATTACTAGATATATGTATTTAATTTATCTAACAAAATATACTATATGCAATTTAAAATATGTATCATCCATATAAATTAAGCAGCTATTAAATTAAACAAATTAAATGAATTAATATTGAAAACTAAGATTAAATTGAACCGTTATTAAAACAATGTGGCCAAATCACAAACTATTAGTGACCAAATTGAAAAAAAAAACAAAACACGGGCCAAAACTACAAGGATTCAGAAAGAAGGGAACGGATCTTGTGCTCGACTCGGATTAACACGCGTGGATCCTGGTTGACCTGATGCCAAAACAACACCGTTCCAGGCCGCGTATAAAAGCTCGTATCTGAGCCAACTTGGCAATTTGGCCCGAGCACTTTCTCTCTCCCCAATTTTCTCTGAACCTAAACACCTAAAAACCCAGAATCCCTCACTAAAATAGATTAAAACCCATTGTTTTAGGATGAACATTCATCCTGGTTCATCCAATTTTGGATGAACATCAACACTCCGGCCATAAACCGCCATAAACACTGTCATCTTGATCTTCAACCGCCACTCTCCGGTAACCTTTGGCCATTCGTCAGCCATTGTAAAACTCCTCCGATCACTCCCTACCTTGCTCCGGTGATCGTGATACAATTTTTGGCCACCACCGATTTAAACCAAAACCCTAAAAACTCTAATTTCAACTATGATTTCTCTAAACCTAACCCCAACTCGACTGAGCCACTCATCTCCGATCGTTCCTAAGCCTAATCTATCTGTTCCCACCTTCTTCGACTCCACCTTGAATCAAACCCTCCGGCCACCGTATAAACTAGGATTTCGACCTTTTTTTATTTCACTTTACTATTTTTATATTTTTTGAAGCTGAGATCTAACATTTTTAGTTGCTTGTTGCAGGAAATAAAGATGGGAAGCTATTTTACCTTCTCGACGTGCTAAGCAGATTCTGATGAAGGTTCGGTTATCTTCTTCGGCGAGCTCTTCATGTTCTGGTAAGATTATTCCTTTTCTTTCTCTCTCTTTCCATTAATGGTTGTAATAATTGCTCAATTATTGTCTGTCCCTCACTAACTCTCTCTCCTCTTTATATAGACTGATGCAAGCACTGACATCACCAGGGGTTGATCCAAGTGAAACACCAACTGACCAATAATGGGCTACCACATAGCTTTTTTTGGCGGGCTGAAGAAACACAATGTGTTTCTTTTGGGCCCTTTGTTATCAAATTTGGACGGGAAACTCATTTTTACCCGAAAATGGGTTGGAAATGAGCTGTAAACTGGGCCTTGGACTTGTATTTTGGGCTTTAGGTGTTTTTATATGATGTAATTGGACATTATAATGGATTTTTGGACATTATATAATGGACTTTGATTTTTTGGGCTGACTTTTGGATTTATTTATTTATATGACTATTTATTATTTATTTTATTTAAGAGACAATATATATATATATATATATATATATGACCATGGATAAAAATAGGGTATTACAGCGACCCCTCTTTGCTCATTGTTGTGGAATAGGAATAGTGTAAACACTGCAAAGACACGAATTTTACCCGAACCATCTAACTACCGAAGGTTGAAGCTGTTCTTCTCATTATGAAAATTTTCAATCTTGTGCCAAACCGTAGAGTCTGAAGCTGTTCTTTTCATTATGAAATTCTTCATCTTCTAAGGTCTAACATCTCTCCTTGAAAATCTTCATTTTCTAAGGTTTGAAGTTGTTTTTCTTATTATGAAATTCTTCATTCCCCACTCTTTTGCTGATCCACTTTTCTGTAAAGATGTCAAATAAGAAAGCTCTTCTCATTAGGAACTTCCTCATTCTTCAAAAGGGGGCGAACTCTTCTCATTAGGAGTTCTTCTTTCTTCTTTGGATGAGTTCTTCTCATTAGGAACTCTAGGGTGAACTCTTCTCATTAGGAGTTCTGGGCGAGTTCTTCTCATTAAGAACTCTGGATTCTTTGTTGGGCGAGTTCTTCTCATTAGGAACTCTGGATTTTTTGCTAGAGGAGTTCTCCTCATTATGAACTCTAAATTCTTTGCTAAATTCCTGTCAAAACAGACTAAGAATGCTTTGATGAGGGTTAATATGACCCTAGTTTGCTATATGATGTATGAACCATGGCTCACTGAGATTAATCAAATAGCTCTTGCTTTTTGGGAAACCGTTGTTACTTCATCTCACACTCGATATTGACTCTTAAAACCTCCTGTAATACCCATTTTTCATCCGGGCATTAGACCCAGATTATACAAAAATAAAAATTAAAATTAAAATCCAAAAAAATAATTTCAGTCCATTTTATTACAAACTATGCCAAATATCCAGCCCAAAACAACTTGAAGCCCATTTACCCAACTAAACCCTAAGCCCAATAAGTCCATAACCTTAAGCTAACCCTAGAAAATCCTAACTAGCTCAGCTGCCAACCTTTCATCTCCCAAGATGACCCACCATTCTCCAACCACGTTAGCCAACATATCAACAACCACGTCGGTAGTGGCTTTCCACGACAGCAGCCTTCGATCCCTCATCCTCAACCTCTCGCAACCACGCGTGAATGGTCCCCTCTCATTGTACAATCTTCCACCAACATGCAAAACAAAAGCAAGAAGAATTAATTCAGGTTTTCAACAGCACATGCCAACAAAAATAAAAAATCAGAGATGCAATACATGAATTCAAATAAGAGGTTGCAGAGATTTTCAGTGGCAATCGAACCAATAGGGAAATTGTACCCATTTTTCCTTTTCTTTAAATCTTTAATTTCTGCTATAAAGCCCGAACCAAATCAATGTAAAAAGATTCAGACTATTCAGATCAATACAAAAAAGAGAACTCTTGAAAGGTATTCTTTACTGTTTTTTTCATTTGAAAAACAAGAGGTGGGGATTTTAGGGTTTACCATTCATTTTTGTTCGTGCAGTCGTCGTCTCCGGTGACCGAGGCCGCTAGTGTTCTTGTCTCTTCGTCTTCCCACTTTCTAACTAGGGTTAAAAGTTTTTTTTTCTTTTTTTCAAGTATGGTTTCTAAAAAAGAAGGATTTCGGCTCGTTTTATTTCCTAGATCTGGGTGAAAGGGTGTTTTATTTTGAAAATCTAAGGTCAGGTCTGAGTTCAAAAAAGAGGTGTTTAACGGCAGCTTTTAATTTGCTGGCCGCCAGCGAGCGGCGACCGACAAGGTGGCGAACGGTGGTTATCCCACCAGCTTCTTGGAAATGAGAGAGTGAGGGAGAGTTTTTTTAAACTTATATAAGAAATGTTTTTTTGTTTATTTTCTTGTTTTTATACTCAGGTCTAAAAAAGAGTTATTTACCCTAATAAGCCCCACCGCGTTTTGATATTAACCCCGCAAGCCCTTTCGTCTTTTTTAATTCCCCCGCAATCATCGTCATCTTTAAAACTCTTTCAATTTCATCCCCGATTTAGTCTTCTTTTATATATTATGTTATTTATATTTACTATATATATTATATGTTATATATTATGTTATTTATATCGTATTTACTATATTATATATTATATATGTTATATATGGTTTATATATTTATATCTTACTATTACCTTTATATATATATATATATATTGTTTATTTGTTTTTTTTGTTCTTATATGTATATATTTTATTTTATTTTATTTTATTTCATATCCTTGTTCGAATCGACGTTACGGTGACCTGCAACGGGGTATGATCCGTATTATTTATGGCCCGTTTAGTGTAGCCAACTAACACCTAACATCTAACTTTAATTTCCCACATTTATTTTACGCGTTTCTTTTGTTCGATCTGGTCCTTTTTCTGGATTTTTTTTCTTATGTTATTTATTTTTACCATGTTTTTTTGTTTAATTCTTTATTTTGTGACATGCATTTTATTTGTCATTCATTTAACCTTTTAATTCAATGGACACCTCGATAATTAATTAACTCTAAACTAGAGAAAGGAGGTATTCATTAATTTTGATATTTGTGTCGTAACAGTCCTAGCTCAATGGATGTTGACCGAATATTTCAATTAATTCTTACCGTCCGAAGGTAAATATTAACTAAAAGTTGACAAATCACAACATCATGTTTAAATACTTGCATCATGCATAAAGGTGATTGCACGAAGTTCGAACCTTAAATTAACACGACAGTCGGGCTTATTCGATGTCAATTTAATCTATAGTCTGTTGTATCGTCACCCTTATTAATTAAACGTTTAATTAATTCAAGACCACTAAATTTTAAAGCCCACTTATTAAGGTTTATATTCAAGTAAGTTTATTTAATTAAAGTTAATTTAAATTTCAACAATTTCCATCAGTCAAAAGCAACATTTGATTTGGTACCGATTTCAGGCATTATGGGGTTACTAATCCTTCCCCATATGTAACCAACTCCCGAACCCATTTCATGAATCTTTGGTTTAGTGGTGTCTGGTCTACCTTATCCAAGTGACTGGTGGCGACTCCAAGTCTTTATTTTCAAATAAAATTAATTTTCAAAAATGTGGGGATACCCCCTAGCCAAACTTATTTTTAGTCACTACACCTCCTTCCTGCGTTTCTAGCCCTTTGCTCTAAAGTTCCTTCTTAGGTTTTCATTTTGTATTGCTTTTCTCAAAGCGTCCTTTCAGATTTTCACTTTGGTTTTTTCTTTTTTTCTTTTTCTCAAGGCGCCTTTTTGAGTTTTCACCTCAGTTTTCTTTTCTTTTTCTTTTTCCTTTCCTTTCCTTTTCTTTTTCTTTTTCTTTTTTCTTTTTTCTTTTTTCTTTTTCCTTTCATTTCTTTTTCCTTTTCTGTTTGGGTACCCTTTCGGATTTTCACCTTTCTTTCTTCTCTTTATGCACTTTTCATTCATTTTCTGTCTGTTCTTCTAGCTTGTCCAGGTAACTTGATTCAGGCATTTCATTTCCTTGCTTATGTTGGCTCAATATTCTATTATGTTCTTTTCTTTTACACTCATCTTCAATATCCTGGAGTGCTAAAGCCATCTGCAATCCTTTAAAACATAGTCATACCAAGAAATCATCTGTTTTTCAATAAATTATGCTTATTTACTTGCGTGATGCTTTAGGAAAAAAAATAAAGAAAGCTCAAAAGTGAATTCATGAATTTTATTAAGGCTTATAAGAAAAAATACAATGTGATTTTAAAAAAGTCATGGCAAACTGAAACAATAAAATCAAAAAACAAAGTCAGTTCCTCGGACATCCATAACATGAAGGATACAACAACCCTATCAACCGAATATAGTTCTGAGCTTAAGCCTTTTTCCAGTAGACTTCAACGTTGTCAAGATATCTACGAATGTGAAATCCCTCCCAAAATATCGGATTGTCCGAGAGGTTTTAATTGATGAATGCCTAATCTCAACACATCTAAGCCGCCCTTTACGAGTTTTCAACCCAGATCCACCTTTGCTTTCAAGACGCTCTTTGCGAATTTTCATCTTGAACCCTATTTTCTTTTTCTTTCTCTTTTTTAATATTAATGGTACCTTTTTGGGTTTTCACTAGAGATATTTTATTTTGCGAAGCGTCCTTTTCGGGTTTTCACTCTATTTTTTCTTTTCTTTTTATTTTTTTCTATTCTTTAGACATAATATTTTTTAACGGAATCAGAGTTCACTAGTTTATGTAACTCTTTACCGTCCATTTCAGTTAGGATCAGTGCTCTTTCAGAGAAGGCTTTTTGACTACATAAGGTCCCTCCTAGTTAGGCATCCATTTTCCACGATCATCTCGATATATTTGCAAAATCTTTTTCAACACAAGATCTCCCTCTCGGAATTCTCTGGGCCGAACTTTTTTATCATATGCTTCCATCATTCTTTTCTGGTAAATTTGATTGTAACAAATGGCCTTCAACCTTTTTTCTTCAATGAGATTCAACTGATCAAATCGAGCCTGTACCCATTCTGCTTCATCTAGTTTCACTTCGAACAAAACTTGGAGAGATGGAATTTCAATCTCAATAGGAAGTACTGCTGCTGTCCTATATACCAAGGAGTAAGGTGTTTCCCCAGTTGAGGTTTGTACCGAAGTTCGATACGGGAACAGTGCAAAAGGTAGCTTCTCATGCCAGTATTTGTAGGTCTCTGTCGTCTTAGATATAATCTTCTTGATGTTTTTGTTTGCTGCCTCCACTGCCCCATTCATCTTAGAGCGGTAAGTCACAGAATTGTGGTGCATAATTTTGAACTACTCACACGCTTCTGCTATCACATTGTTGTTGAAGTTGGTGGCATTATCAGTAATAATTCTTTCTGGTAATCTATATTGATAGATAATCTCCTTCTTCTGAAACTTGCCGACTGTTGATCTCGCGATGTTGGTATAAGAAGTTGCTTCCACCCATTTGGTGAAGTAATCAATGACCACAAGGATGAAACGATGTCCATTAGAAGCCTTGGGGTGAATCTGCCCAATAACATCCATGTCCCAGATAGCAAAAGACCAAGGTAAATTCATCATATAAAGGGGTACTGGTGGAGAATTAATTTTGTCAGCATATATTTGGCATTTGTGACATTTCTTAGCATACTCAATGCAATCTCCTTTCATGGTTGCCCAATAATATCCATATCTCATAATCTTCCTCGCCATTGCAAAACCATTTGCATGTGTTCTGCATATTCCATCATGTACTTCTGCCAGAATATTTCTAGCTTCACTGGCATTAACACATCTCATCAATATCTGATCTTTGCCCCTTTTGTATAAGATTTCTCCATTGAGCACATATCCTGAAGCCATCCTTCTAATAGTTCTTCCGTCATTATCATTTGCCCCTAGAGGATAAGTTTGAAATTTAATATACTGCAGATTATCGAAATACCAAGGGTTTCCATCCGCCTACTCTTCTATGCTATAGAAATGAGCATAGGTTTCATAACTCTGCATTCGAATCGACATCATATCATTTGGTTTATTTGCTAAAAATATCGAAGACAATATAGCTAAGGCATCAGCCATTTGACTATCCTCTATGGGGATGCATGTAAAAGTAATTTCTTTAAATTTTTTCATTAATTCAAGGATCAATTTTCGATACTCAATCAACTTTACATCTTTGGTTTTCCATTCTCCATGAAGCTGACAAATAACCAATGCTGAATCCCTGTACACTTTCAAAGTTTATATCCTTCTTTCAATAGCGGCTCGTAAGCCCATGACACAAGCTTCATATTTTGCCATGTTGTTAGTACAAAGGAACTCCAATTTGCTCGTGAAAGGATAATGTATGTTATTTGGAGAGATCAACACTTCACTAATTCCAGTCCTAGGGCATTGGCTACCCCATCGAAATATAATTTCCAGGTTTCATTCTCAGGAATCTCATTTCCTTTTGCGTAGATACTCATCACATCCTCATTTGGGAAGTCAAAGTTTAAGGGCTCATAATCTTTTGAAACACGACTGGCCAAGAAATCTGCTATAGCTCTTCATTTTATTTTTTCTGACTTACATATACAATATCAAGCTCTGATAACAACATTTGTCAATGAGTCAATATTTCGGTTAACGTTGGAGCTTCCATCATAAACTTTAATGGATCGAGGCGAGATATTAACCAAGTAGTATGGTATAAAATATATTGTCTGAGTCTACGAGTTACCCAAACCAAGGCACAACATAATTTCTGAATTGGTGGGCACCGTACTTCACACTCTGTAAACTTTTTGCTCAAATAAAAAATGGCTCATTCCTTCTTTCCTGTGTCATCGTGTTGTCCTAGCACACATCCTATTGAATGTTCATAGACCGTCAAGTAAAGTATGAGTGATCTATTAAGAACTAGTGCCACTAGAATTGGCGCATTTGAAAAATATTCTTTGATCTTGTCGAGCTCCTTTTGGCATTCTTCATTCCATTCTTCTGGACTATTCTTCTGAAGCAATCTGAAGACTAGATCACATTTATCAGTCAACTAAGAAATAAACTGAGAAATGTAATTCAATCTCCCAAGGAATCCCCGTACTTCTTTTTGTGAATGAGGCGGTGAAAGATTTTGGATTGCTTTCACTTTGTCCGGATCAATCTCAATCCTTCTTCTACTAACCACGGAGCCCAATAGTTTTCCCGATGTAACTCTGAAAGTGTACTTGTTAGGATTAAGCTTCAATTGATACTTCCTCAATCTCTGAAACAACTTCCTTAAGTTCTGGATGTGTTCTTCCTCAGTCCGAGACTTGGCGATCATATCATCCATGTACACCTCGATCTCTTTGTGCATCATGTCATAGAAAAGAGTCACCATAGCTCGCTGGTACGTTGCCCCCACATTTTTCAGTCCAAAAGGCATCACTTTGTAACAATATGTGCCCTACAAGGTTATGAATGTAGTCTTTTCCATATCTTCTAGATTTATCTTTATCTGGTTGTATCCCGAGAATCCATCCATGAAGGGGAACCACGAATATCCTGATATATTGTCAACCAAAATGTCAATATGGGGCAAAGGAAAACTTTATCTGGTTGTATCCCGAGAATCCGTCCATGAAGGAGAACCACGAATATCCTGATACATTTTCCCCTAATTTTTCAATGTCAACAGTTTATATTTCAATGTCAACATCAATAGTTGATGCTTCAATATCGATGTCAATGAGCAATGTTTCAATATCAATGTTATAATGCCTATGTCAATACCAATGATCACTAACAATGACAATAGCAATACCTATAACAATGACAATTTCATTGACAATATTAATGTTCAAGGATCAATGTTCATTATTTTAATGCCTAGCTGAAATGATGTTACTATGACAATAGCAATATTCTAATGGACAATAAGTCGATGCAATGAATTACCGATACTTACCAATGTAAATCTCCTATGATATTCAATACGATATCCTTAAACACAATATTAGTTATACGAAAATCAATATCAATGGAATCAGAAAAGACACCTATCCTAATTTCGAGACTCCGACTATGCTCACCTCAAATTTTGAAGCTCTTAATGCTTTCAGATAGTAATCCCCTTGTTAGTCTTTGTAGGAGATGATGGACTTTCCTCCAACACGTGAGCTAGGAAAAATTAGGGAAAATGTTAGAAACAAAATTATAACCTCAAAATCAACACTTCAAATTAATATAGCTTTTAACCAATAAACTTCCATGGATTCATGCTCTACAAGCATGGGCTTAACTTTGTTCTTCAAGACTTTAAATCTTGAAATTAAACTTCAATGATCCGTGGATAGGTGAAATTGCTTGGGGGCTTTTACTTACCAAATCAAGGGCTATCTATTGATATAGAGAAGTCAAAGAAAACTCAAGCATTCAAGTGAGATGCTTGCTTGAGCTTGGTGGAGAAGATAATAATGATAATGCTTGCTTATTCAAAGCAAAAGATGAGATGTTTTTGTATAGGATGGGTTTCAGTAGAAACAACAAAGGAAGGACTTTTCTTTTATCCATATAGGGTAACTACAACTTTGGCCGATCTTCACTTCACCAATAGCCAATAAGAAGGTTTCCCTTAGAAAAGGGTAAGCTTGCATAATATATATTTGTAACCCCATCGACCCAGTCTAGTCGCAAGACCGAACTGAGCGAGCCACACGAGGAATATCAAAGATAACCCGCAAAGGTTTACCTCAATAAACGACCCTATTTTTTCTGTTTATCTTGTCTAGATGCTCTTAATAAAACCTATAGTGATTTAGCAACCGACAGGCAAAGCGCGATGTAATCAGGCGTCAATTCGACATCCGATTAAGCCCAAACATCTATTAGGGACTATTTTGTAAAAATAGATAATTTTAAGGACTTTAGACAAATTAAGATTATCAATAATTTATTAATCTCATTACATGCTCGCATGTCAAAAACCAACTTGTAAAGACGTTCCAAACTCACCCAAATGCAACCACAACTTTTAGGGGCCAAAACATAAGAAAATAGAACTTAGAAATATTCCAAATAACCAACATAAATGTCAAGCATATCGGTACACTCAGGCTCGTATCGATACGCTTTTATCTACAAAACTACTAAGCGTATCGGTACACCTAAGCCCATATCGGTACGCTTTCATCTCATCAAAGTCTCAGATTTCCAGTGTCAAAACACCATACTGATACGCCCTTGTGTACCAAAACGGCTTCACAAAATTGCCTTGGACCGTATCAATATGTTCCCTCGTGTACCGGTACTTCAAGCTTATTTTTCCTAGCCGTACAGATACGACCTAGGTGTACCGGTACACTTGGGCCTGCAATGACATTTTATTCTAGTTTTGCATACTTTAACATATCCAAATCACATCCAAGCATGTTTTAAACATAAGCACAACATAGACAACATAATTCTAAAGCCATTTAACACCTAGGAAACCATCAAGCATACTTCCAAACATGAAAAGTAGACTGTAGACATACTTTATATTGCAACATCCACTTTAAACCTCAAAAGCAAACCAAACCAATTATCAAAGCTTAAAGGTCATTTACATATCCGAAAAGACATAACAAACTTGCATAGAAGACATGGAGTTCATAACAACATACTCTCAATCCATAATGGTCAAACCCATTTCCATTTATTACTACTAAATTACATAAAACCATACTTGAGTATGAGCAACACCCCTTGGATGCCCCTCTTGCTTTCCTTGCTGCCCAACCAAGCTATTTCTCTGCATTGTTGAAAAGTGAGAGCATAAGCATAAAAGTTTAGTGAGGGAAGCTCAATTAGAAACATATAACAATGTATTAGAACCATTTCTCAAAGCCATTCTCTCTTTCATCATGCTCAAAATCTTTTTCAAAACAAGATTATAAATCTTCTTCTCAACATGTATCATGCGCCTCATGCATTCTCAAATGCAAAACTCAAAACAAGCTTTTCATGCTAAAACATCATTAACAAAGCTTAAGGGAAAGTCTCATTTATAAGTTTCATTATACAAAAATTCATTTTATAAAGCATGATACATTCAAATCTCATATATTGGCATATACAAAGTGACCGGGGTAGTTTCACCTCTACCCAAGGATAGGCTCACCTCTATCCTCACATTCAATTCGAATGTAAATAACACATCGAATACACGGACATCTCATGATGAGCTTACCTCCACCAAAATCTCACTTCGACTGGGAATAGGCTCACCCCTACCCCGTAGTGATAGGCTCACCTCTACCACTAAACAATAGGCTCACCCCTATTAAAATCGAAGAATTTATCTTACGGTTAATTTTTATATATTATAGTGCACTTCTCATCCTATGGCCGACCAATTATATCCGACAATCTCATAATCTCATCCAATTGCTAATATATACATTTAAAACATGATAACCTGCTGCTTTACATGCATTTAATCAAATTATCTCATTTCTCATGACTTCAAAGCCAAATACCACAATCTCATCACTACTAGGGAACATTTCTCAAACCATTTTAGTGAATTAATTTCTCATGCATAATCATCATCATGAACCATATGCATCATCCCTTTATCTCAAAACATGCATAAAATAGTAGGTATTCAAATTAATCTTCAAAACATGAGCATGAATTCAATAAAACATGGAAACTGAAAACCTAGAGCGAATTCTACCATACTTACATTCGAGATTAGATTAGTTTTTAAAGCTCAATCTAAACCCTCAAATATCTATTTCAAACCTTAGAAAGGTTTTAAACCATTTCCACTCACCGACTACACTTCACTTGCTTAGCCGAAGCAATCTCAACCATCCGAAGCTATCGAATCTTCTTTTATCAATGAAGGATCAATCAACCCTGCTTTTAACCACATAAGAAAAGAGAATTAATGCACAATCTTGCATCCAAATTCTTGGCAACACAACTTCACAACTTCCCCACACAATTACCCAACAATCGCCATCCGAAAACTATCGAAAACATCGACGAAAACAATCTAAACAATCTCCAGCCATTACCCAGCAAGATTAGCATCAAAAAATCATCAAAACACATCTAAAAACATTCTCCCCTTAACCATTTACCACCAGCAACCAACCAACAACACAATTAAGCCAAAATCTCAAAGATTTCACCCTAGAAATCTAGCAATTCACCTAGTTTCGGGACTCCATTGTTAAAACCACTTAACAACATCATTTAGCATCAAAATTATGATTAAAATAAATCCATAACTCAACATGATCAAATCAAAATGAATCTCAATTGATTTCATCAATAAAACTCCAATTAAATCTATATAATATCATTTGACAATCAAATCAAGTTGGAAAACAAATCACAAGAGTCAAGAACTTGAAAAATTCAATAAGAACCTTTGATTAGAGGAGAATTGAGAATATCATCTCTAACAATAGCTTTTCCATTGATTGGCAATAGTTTGGTTGAAAACCTCCAAGAAATCCAAAGTTATTTGATGTAGAAATGAAAGATCAGTTTAGGAAATCAAAGAGCAAATAAAAAGAGATATTTACTCTTCATTTTGTTTGGAAAATCATAGTTTAGCTGGTGAGAAAGTAGAGAAAAGATGAGAGAAAAAAAGGAAGTTACGTAAGAAAATGATTTAGCCTTTAGGAAAAACCTTTTATTAATTCTATTTAATTAATTATTAAATAAAACCTTTTTAAAATAGCCAATTGAAGGAAAAGGTTGATAACACAATTGGTGTATTAGCTCCCTAAAGATTCTAAGCATTGACTCTTTTTAATTTAGTCACCAAAATACATTTTGCAATCTTTATGATTTAGAAACCGTTTTAAAATATCGGTTAACCCAATTTATTTCCACCAAATTGGGTTCACCAAAACTCTTAAAACATTATCTTATGATTTTAGAACATTTTTCATATTTTATCTCGCTCAAAAACCTTTTTAATTAACCAATTCCCGAAATTAGTCTAAATTGCCGAAATCGGTTCAACTGAACCAACTAGCCAAACTCGGCTAACTTCTAAGTACAAAATCAGGGCGTTACAATATTATTATTTGTTTCTTACTAATTCTCAATATAAGACAACTATCAATTTGTCATCTTTTTCTTAAGCAAAATGACCACTATCACGTGGAGTGGAGCCAAGCAAGGACGTGAATCACCTCAAGAATGGGGAAATTACAAAGGTAGTCCCCTATCCTTTCAATCTTTATGATTTTACCCCTAAACTTTTAATTTCTACAAATTAGTCACTAAACAATATTTTGATAAATTCAATAAGGTCCTTAATCGATAAATTGACTCAATTAGAGTCCAATATCAATGCAATTTACCACATGGTCAAAGTTAATACAATTTTTTGACCTTTACGGTGTAGGGTTTCCAATCGCCGGAACCCTATTTCGACTAGACCAGTTTTAGGGATGTTACAATTATTTTTCACATGAGAAAATAATATTTGTAAATTTTAATTTTATTTAATAAAAAATATCATCTAAACTTCTAAAATATATTTATAATGTTATTTTGAAATAAGGAACTTTTGGGGAAAAAGTATTGATGGAGTATACGTGAGTCAATAATTTGATGTGAAGAAAAAATTTTACAAAAATTTCAGTTGAATGATCAAATTGAATAAAATGTAAAGTTAAATGTATAAACTAAAAAAAGAATATATTTTGTTAAAAATATGAATTGAAGTTACATACATATTATATAGTGTTAGTGAATCATGTGGTTTAATTTTGGTCAAAAATAGACTTAAAATGAAAGATGCGTTGAGGAAATGGGAAATCCTTCAAAGTTGAGGGGATAAATTGAAAAAAATAAGAAATTTATTTTAAAAATATGAATTAGATCTAAATAGGCATTCTACATGTTTTAGGAGTATGATGTTCAAATTTGATGAAAAATGGAGTTAAAACGAAGGAGGGGTTGAAAAAATGAGGAAATCATACAAAGTTGAGGGGCTAAATTGAAAAAGGATGAAATTTATTTTCAAAAATATGAATTGAAGCTAAATAAGTGTTCTACATTGTTTTAGGAACATGTGTTTCAAATTTGGTCAAAAATGAACTTAAAATGAAGGAGAAATTGAAGAAAAATGAAATCAGGGAATAAATCGAAAAACTGTAAAATTCAATTTTTTGATTTATCGAGTTGAGAAAATTTTAACTCGACTCAAACTCTAAATTTTTTTGACTTACTCGAATTGGATCGAATATTTCAACTTGAATAATTCGAAATTAAAAAAAAAACTATTTTTTTAAAGTAAACATGCCTCGTTAAAAACTCTCTCTAAACCTTAATAGGGGAAAAGAGTGCCCTTAATATTATTATAGATATAAATAATTACAAAAGTCCTTACAGAGAATAACATTAATAATCAAACAAAATAACCTCTCTAGAAACCTACCCACAAAATTCATTAACTCAGAATTCCTACAAAAATTACCCAATTCCTGTTTCTGCCAACCTGTCCGCATCAGTGTTGCAATTCTTGGGAATATATCTCACAACCATCTCACTCCCATTAATTGTACTGATCAGTTGCAACACCACGGTAGCAATGTTTTGTGGACCGTCAACAACTTCAGATAACCAATCCACCACCAACTTGCAATCCATCTCTACAAAAATCATGACTGTGGCTCCAGACAAATGATAAAAAACTGTTTATTCCATAATTCACAGCCTGTAATTCGATCAAAGAGGGAAGACAAGTCCCACAAGGGGCGAGAATTGAAACAACATTTTGCCATAGACATCCTTTAGTAACCCTCCAATCCCACATTTTGATCCATCCAACGAAGCAGCACCATCCGCATTGTATTTAAGGGACCCGATGAGGGGCTCCCAGCGATGAGGAGTTGATTTCTTCGACACTTTAGAAACAAACATTTTTGCCAATGACGGATCCGCCAATAGATTCTCAATGGACACACAATCACCTAAAAATTTGGCCTTAACCCAGCAAGCTAAATGATATTTTACCAGAAATATCAACTGTCTCAAGTCCAACTCCTTCCCATTAAACACAATATCGTTCCCAGCAAGCTAGATAGTCCACAAAATTGTAAAAGGCACTACATTCCACCAAATTTTATCTAATCCAGATGCTATCTCCCCCATGCTTCAATACACCCTACTAGATCCTTAGAGAAAACAACTGACGTCCCTATTAATCTACAAAAACTCATCCATATCAGCCAAGGTATCTTGTAGCCAAAGAAAAGATGAGATACAGATTCTGAAAAAAGCCTACACAGGGAGCACATAATATTGTCATTATAATCAACACCCGTTTTAGATAATTTGACTTTACCAAGAACACGTCACCACATCACTCTCCATACGAAGACTTCCACTTTCCGGGGGGCCAAAACAAAGCCAAACATAACTCCCCCAAAATTTATTCCTTGGAAAACTATCCTCGAGCAAAGATTTCATAGAATTTACCGAGAACACACCATCACTAGTGCCCAACCACCGAATCCAGTCATGATCCATAGAGCTCGGTGTGAAATCATTAAGCTTAGGCATCAGCTCACTCTATTGAGCCGTAACAGTCTTATCTTAATGGGTGTTGACCAAATATTTGAATTAATCCTTAACGTCCCAAGGTAAATGTTAATTACAATTTGACAAATCATTACATCATATCTTAAATGTTTTCACCATGCATAAAGGTGACATACGAGATTCGAACCATAAATTAACACGGCAGTCATGCTTATATGATGTCGGTTTAATCTATGGTCCGATGTATCGTCAACCTTATTAATTAAATGTCCAATTAATTTGAACCTACCAACTTGATAAAGCCCGTTCAATTAAGGTCAATTTTCAATTAAGTACACTTAATTAAATTCAATTCAAATTTTGACAATTTTCTTCGATTAAAAGCAACAAATATTTTGGTACTGATTTCTGGGCGTGATGGGGGTGCTAATCCTTCCCCACACGTAACCAACTCCCGAACCCTTTCAAAATGAATCTCTAGTTTTATAGTGTCCGGCCTACCTTACCCAAGTGGCCGGTGACGACTCCAAGTCTTCAGTGTTTTCAAAAATACGAATGATTTAAAAGAAACCCCATTTAAATTGAAATTCCAAAAAATAATTTAGGGATACCCTCGTAGCACCGAACTTATATACTATTTTAAAAGATAACGAAAAGATCACTAAAGATTAACAACATGTTCTTTAGCACCAAATCTCCCATTCAGTATTCTCTCGGGTGAACCTTCTTGTCATGAGCCCGTATCATTCTCATCTGATACATTTGACCATGACTGATAGCCTTCAACCTTTTTTTCATCAATGAGGTTCAACTGGTCATGCCTCGTTTGGACCCATTCTGCTTCCATCGAAACGCGAAGAGATGGAATTTCGACTTCAATTGGCAACACAACCTCTATCCATAAACTAATGAAAATGACGTTGACCTGGTGAAAGTTTGTACGATAGTTCTATAAGCATATAACTCAAATGGCAACTTCTCATGCCAATCCTTATAAGTTTCGGCCATCTTTGCGTTATTTTCTTGATATTCTTATTAGCGGCCTCTACAGACCTATTCATTTTTGGGCGATAAGTTACTGAGTTGTGATGTCTGATTTTGAACTGCTCACAAACCCCGACTATCATTTTGTTGTTCAGATTGGAGGCATTGTCATTGATGATTCTCTCAAGTAATCCATAACGACAAATGATCTCTTTCTTCAAGAACTTATAGACCGTCGACCCAGTGACATTTGCATATGAGACTGCTTCTACCTACTTGGTGAAGTAGTCAATAGCCACTAAGATGAATCTGTGTCCATTTGATGCCTTAGGGTAAATTTGCCCAATTACATCCATGCCCCACATTGAGAAAGGCCAAGGAGCCGTCATGACATGTAGTGGTTGTGGAGGTGTATGGATTTTGCCAGCATATACCTGACACTTGTGACATTTCCGAGCATAATTGATGCAATCACTTTCCATAGTGGACTAGTATTACCCGAAGTGCATAATTTGCCTGGCCATGGTAAAACCACTAGGGTGGGTTCCACAAACCCCTTATGAACCTCTTCTAAGATCATTTAAGCTTCCTTGGCACCCACACATCTTAACAGTACTTGATCTCGACTCTTCTTGTACAATATTTCTCCATCGAGTATGTATCTGGCGACCATTTCCTGATTGTTTTCTTATCATTGTCAGTTGTCTGTGGTGGATATTATCGGGATTTTATATACTGTAGGATGTCATAATACCATAGAAGACCATCAGCTTCTTCTATGTCATAATAGTAAGCTAAGGAATCGAATATTTGCATCCTAATTGGAATCATCTTAGAACCTTTAGTAGCCTTAAACCTGGCAGCTAGAGTAGCAAGAGCATCAGCCATTTGATTATCCTCTCTCGAGAGGTATTTGAAGGTGATTTTGTCAAACTCTTTGATTAGTTCGAGGACCAACTTATGATACCCAACCAGCATCGCATCTTTTATCTCTCATTCTCCCCGAATTTGATAGATGACTAGTGCAGAATCCCCAAAGACTCTTAAGGTTTTGATTTTTCTTTTAATGGCTGCTCATAGACCAAGTATACAGGCCTCGTATTCTACCATGTTATTGGTGCAAAAGAATTCCAACCGACTAGTAAAATGATAATAATTCTCTTTCGGTGAAACTAGGATTGCTTCAATGCCCCACCTCAAAGAATTAACGGCGCCATCAAAATTCATTACCCAAGATTCCTCTGGGTCATCATTTTCCTCAATTGAAATACACATCAAATCTTCATCGGGGAAATTAAAATTCAACGCATCATAGTCATTGCAGGCGTGGCTTGCCAAAAGTCTGCTATGGCACTCCTTTTTACTGCTTTCTGGCTTACGTACTAAATGTCAAATTTTGATAGTAATATTTGCCAATGGACCAATTTCCCTGATAAGGCTGGTGCTTTCATCATGAATTTTAAGGGATCCAAATTTGATATTAACCACGTGGTATGGTATAACATGTATTGCCGGAGTCTCTTAACTGCCCATACCTAAGCGCAACACAACTTTTCAATCGGGGAATATCTAGTTTCACAATCGTTGAATTTCTTACTCAAATAATATATCACATTTTCCTTTTTTCTAGTCTCATCATATTGCCCCAATATGCACCCCATTGAGTTTTCATACACTGTTAAGTATAGGATCAAGGGTTTCCCCTAGGACATGCGGCACCATTACAGGAGGATTTGTCAATTGCTTCTTGATTTTTTTCTAAAGCTGTTTGACATTCCTCATTCTATGTCCCCGAATTATTCTTTCGGAGCAACCTAGAGATGGAGTCGCACCTATCTGTCAACTGGGAGATGAAATGGGCAATGAAATTTAATCTTCCTAGGAAACCCCGAACCTCCTTTTATGTTCGAGGGGGAGAGAGTTCTTGTATGGCCTTGACTTTAGTTGGGTCGATCTCAATTCCTCTTTTGCTCACGACAAAACCCATTAATTTTTCTAACGTCGCCCCAAAAGTACACTTGGTAGGGTTGAACTTTAGTTGGAACTTTCTCAACCTTTGAAAGAGTTTTTCTAAGTTCACAATATGATCCTCTTCTGACCGGGATTTGGTGATCATGTCATCTACGTATACTTCTATCTCTTTATGCATCATATCATGGAATAAAGTCACCATGGCCTGTTGATAGGTTGCTCCCGCATTTTTCAAGCTAAAAGGCATCACCTTATAACAGAAGGTTCCCCATAATGTTACAAATGTGGTTTTATCCATGTCCTCTGAGCACATTTTGATCTGGTTATATCCAGAGAAACCATCCATAAAAGAGAAGAGAGAATGGCCAGCTGTGTTATCTACCAGGGTATCAATGTGCGACAATGGGAAATTATCATTAGGGGTTGCCCTAATGAGATCTCTGTAATCAACGCACATACGCACCTTCCCATCTTTCTTCTAGATTGGAACAATATTAGCCACCCACTCTGAATACTTTACCACTTCCAGAAACTCGGTGTCATACTACTTTTTTACCTCGTCTCTGATTTTTAGAAGCATTTCGAGCTTCATCCTTCTTAGCTTATGTTGCACGGGTTTGCATATTGTCCTTATAGGCAGTCGGTGTACTACAATATTTGTTTTTAGGCCAGGCGTATCCTGATATGACCAAGCGAACATGTCTTTATATTCTCACAGAAGCTCGATCAAACTTTGTCGAGTCTTAGCGGTAATGGTTGTACCAATCTTCACCTCACGTTTCTCTTCCTCAGTTTCAAGGTTCAAAACTTCTAATTCTTCCTTGTGGGGTAGAATCTTTTTTTCTTCACTTCCTATCATCTTGAGCATATCGTTAGGAAAATCACATTCTTCCTTGTCATTGTGGTCTTCAACCTCTTCTAAACACATAGGCAGTTCAAAGTCAACTTCCAGGTCAGATTCAAGATTATTTATACCATTGATATCTGGAAACCTAAAAAGAAAAAAGGGATCGAATATGTACAATGATGCTGGAGAAACAAGTGAATGAATGAAATGATTTATTTTTTGAGTTTTTTTTGCTTTTATATTTTTTTGGCTTTAGGTTTATTTGTAGAGTTTTATTTATTTACAAAAGAATGTTTGTCACAGAAGGTTTATTGGAAATGCATCTTTTATTGATAATAATAACCGTAGTGGTTTAACATAGGTCTTTTACAAAAAATCCCTTATTGCTTTTGGGCCTAAGGCAAAAGGGTTGGTTTTGAGAATTACTCTGTGGGTGATTTAAAGACTACATGAACTTCTTCAGTAGTCCAATTGTTAAGCTCAGAGCAGGGGTGAATCATGGACATGTACTTGTTTCCTTCATCTTCGTCCATCACAACATTGATGTTCAGCCCTCAAAAAATTTCATCCAAATCATTTTTTCCTTTGTCCTCCTCCTCATTCAAATTATCAGGATTTATGAAGCCTCCTAATCTAAAATTGTGACTCAAAGGTGGGAATATCATCGGCTCCCACATAACCTCTTCTTCGTTTAACCTTACCTTTCTTCTTTCTTACTTCTTCTTCATCGCAGCCTTTCTTTGTAGAGCGTTGGGCTTGTAGCCCAGCCCAAACTTGTCATTCTTCTCAGGGATAACCACAGGATATAACCTTCCTTGGAGCTATTTTCTAACGTCTTTCCCTATTTTGCCCCTTTTCCAAGGGTTTGCTTTACTTACATCTTGGCGTAGTTAGATAGTCCTGGCCTAGAGACCTTACTTCCTTCGGTGACGAAGGTAGCATTGATCAGTTCAAGTGTTCTGAAATGATATTCAAGTGCACCCTCATCAATCTAAATATAAGGTACGTTAGTTGGCACCGAGGCTATGATGTCTTCTTCAGCACTGACGGTTACCAACTGACCGTCAACCATAAATTTTAGCTTATGGTACAATGTGGAAGGGATTGCACCTCCAGCATAGATCCATAGGTGCCCAAGCAAACAATTGTAGGTGGGTTTAATGTCTATTACCACAAAGTCGACGTCAAAAGTAGATGGTCCAATTTTTAGGGGCATCTTTATTTTTCCCAATACGTCTCTTTCTATCAAGTTCTCTCACGGTGTTCTGATAAGCCCTCATATGGGAGCTATAAATCGGTAACTTCTTCAGGGTCACCAAGGGTAGAACATTTAGAGCTTACCCATTATCAATAAGGACTCCTAGTTGTATATACCCCTTACACTGAGTGGAGATATGGAAAGCTTTGTATGTCTCTCTCCCACCTTCGGGAATTTCTTCATCACTAAATAAGATGAAGTTATCCACAACAATGTTATTGACCAACCTGTCCATCTTGTCGGTCATTATTTCCTTGGGCACAAATGTTTGGTTCAAAACTTTCAAAAGGGCATCACGGTGGCTCTGAGAGCTCAGCAGCAATGACAACATGGAGATTTATGCTGAAAGTTTCTGAAGCTATTCCACCACACTATACTTACTATGTTTGAGTATCTTCAGGAATTCTTGAGCCTCTAATTCCTTCACTGGCTCATGGTACATCAGGGTCGTTCTAGAAAGAAATCATTTTCGACCTCTTTTTCGGTTCATTAGCTACAGCCTTCCTTTGGGCTGCGTCCCTGTCCTCAGTCACTTGTGCTGAGTAACACGTCCCACTCCTTGTGAAGTGGCCCACCTCATTGACAGACTCTTCTTTTGGCTTCTCCCTAACTAATGTGTTTTATGGGGTTGTCACTGTGCAAGCGTAGTTCCAAGGTACTTGCTTAATATCCTTATATAGAAAATGGGCTGATGCCCTCCAGAAGTGATAGCTTAGCGAGTCAAGAGAGGATAATAAAAAGTTAGGTTACAAAATAACTCAACCAACAAAGGATGGCAGTACTTGAACCTCACATTCGCGAAAAACCTAGGAACATCACCCCCTAGCAAATAGGAGAACCTAATCGGCCTGCATCTGTATTTAGCATTGCCTTCACCTTTCAATGGATTGGCTGCAGTAGCGGTTCCCTCTTAAGTTAAAAAGAAGTTCGATCCATAGTCTTTTGCATCGTTTCCTTCAAATGTTTTCTAATAGAAAACGAAAGGTTAAGGGGGTATAGGAGTACTGACTTGAGAACTGAACTGGCCTTGCCTATCTAGTGTATTGTATAGTAGGGTATAGTGGACACGAGCAAAGTAGTGAGTAGCATATTCCTAGCGACCGTATTATCCGCGGGATTGCATTCTTCGATGATTCATCGACTTTTGCCTTGGCCTTGATCACCAAGGGTTTAATTCCTGTGAAGTCTCTTCTGGCTGGAGACTCCTCCGATGCATATACATCTAGCACGTGGTTCATGTTTTTCTCCTCGAAGAACTCGAGTCCCTTGTTATCCGTCTTAATTTGGACTAGCTGTCTAAACTCCAGACAAAGCTAAATCTCATGTCTTTTGACTCCGTGGTACTTGTAGTAGAGTTTATCGTCGTATCTTATATCCTGGATTTCTTCATTCAATATTCCAGCCTCAACCATCTTGGCCCATACCCATCTCATGGGTGCTTTGACTTTCGCAACACACCCCTTGACTAATCTGTCATCTTCTTCGATTATTGCATTCACCTTGGCTTTTTGGTGATTTGGCAAAGGGTTTCCTTTCTCTTCGAACGTGTTAAATGATAGCATGCCCGATTTTTGTAGATCATCCACTACCCTCTTAAAAGTGGTGCAATTTTCAATGGTGTACCCCTTATTTTCGACGTGGTACTCACATTGTGCCTTCTCATCATACCATGGTGGGTAAAGGAGTGAAAAAGAAAGGACATGTCGTGGTAGCACCTTTCATGCCTCAACCAGTTCTAAGAATAATTCTACGTACGTCATAGGAATGGGAGGGAAGTAAGCCTTCTTGTTCCCCTGGTACTTTCTTTAATCCTTAGGTGGGTTTGATGTCATCGGATTTATGGTCAGGACATTGGGCTTATTAAGAACCACCCTTTTTGTTTAGTTAGGGTTGTAAGCGCTCGTCATACTGACCTCATTATCCTTCTTCTTATACGGCTTCTTTGTATCACCTCCATCAAGTTTCCCACTCTTGACAGCCACTAGAATCAGCTCTCCATTCATCAGCATGCCTGCAAAACTCTTAGTTGCGTGATGCATCATACTATCATAGAAAGCACCCTTAAAGGTTTCTACGAACATAAGGGTGATCTAATTTTCCAGCAGTGGTGGCGGAACTTGAGCAACCACATCCCGCCACCTTTGTGCATATTGGCAGAAACTTTTATTATGCCTTTGCTCCATTCCTTGTAGGACGAGCCGATTCGGGACCATATCAGTGGTATGCTTGTATTGCTCATTGAATGCCCTCGAAAGATCTCTCCATGTTCGAACGTTTTCCCGGCTTAGCTACGTGTACCAATGGGACACAGATCCTGTCAGGCTATCCTGAAAGTAGTGAATCAAGAGCTTCTCATTATTAAGATACATTGACATCCTCCAGTAATACATGGTCAAATGTGTCGTAAGGCAAGTGGTTCAATCGTACTTGTCAAACTCAGGGGTCTTAAACCTCGGAAGAATCACCAAATCAATCACCAAGCTCAAGTCTCTAGCGTCCATGCCGTCATGGACGTTCCCTTCTTGGAAGGCTCTAATGATTCATTCCAATTTGTCACAACGATCCTCTAGCTTATTGTCCGCCCTGGCCTTATCAACGACTTCTTCAAGGTCAGGTACCTCATAATCGTGAGTTTTTTCGTTGTTAATTCCTAACTCATTTGGAGCACGAATAGAAGATTCTGCGAAATGGAATGGAAACTTGGCTTTGGATGGACATAAGCAATCCTAGAAAACTGTGGCAGGGCATTGATGTTTTCTAAAGCTTCATCCTCATCTGGTTCCTTGAACCGTAACATCGCTGCAATTTGGCTGACAGTTTTCTTGTGTGCTAGTTCGATTTCCTGCTTCAAATCACTTTTTATCTTGTCAAGCTTGTCTTAGGTGTTCTTGTGGTTGGTTTCCAAGGTCATCAATCTGTCTTCCATGGCCATTGCTTTGGTTTGGGCACGAGTACCGTACTTGTGTGAGGTTTTAGCTATTTTGAAATTTTTATCATGTAATTCATTTTAATTAATTTCCTATTATATGTGTATATATACAATGATATAAACTAAGCTAATGCAACACAAGTAAACGAAATAAAAATACATGAATGCAAGCGAAGGGCCATTGGTTCCATAAATAATTGCTCATAGAACTAGCTCTTATTGGATGCCAAAGGTCCTTATTACAAAAGATATCAATGTGTCTACGAATACATCTTCGCCCGAGAACCCATCTCTTTTATTTGTTCAATCAACCATAGAAGTCTTGGTCCTACTTCCCCTACTGGCCTGATGTACTGGCGAAGAGTTGTAGCATCTATAGCTAACATCATCGCATGCTTGGCCACATCTTGAATCTGGGCCATAACGGTATTCTCGAATTCATCTCGTTCTTAGAACCTTCTAGCATTATCCCTAATTCGAGTGAACCAGTAATCATTACCTCCCTCATTGATATCTTTGAGAACCAAATTTTTTGTTTTGTACTCCTGAATGATGTTTTCCATAGCTTCCACTTGCTTTTTCAGTGTTTCATTCTCACTCTAACTAGCCTGAAGATCAATATACGTGTGATGGTTCTGGAACATGTGCAACGAATGATTCAGGTCTGCCACATTGGCCTGTAACTCAACGAAAAAGGCATGGCTCTGTCTCAGCTTCTCATTGGTTGCATCACACAGAGACTACAACTCGCACACACAGATCTTGTTATCATGGGCATTTATCTTCCATGCAGCCACATTTTATCTTTCTTTTCCAAGGGACCGCTTGTTATTCTCATTATCAGATACTTGTTTTCCCTTATTATTTTCATCAATCAATATCCGATTTTATTTTTTAGCTTCTCTCTTGTCGTTCTCTCTTTCCCTCCCTACAACTTGCTCAATTTCTTGCTTCCACTATTCTGGAGTTTTCCTCAAATCTGTATTTCGGACCGTAGCTTGAAACTTGAGGAAATCAACCCTCAACATCTCAAATTTTCCTTCTAGGTCCTTGTACAATTTCAATACCCGGTATGTCTCTCCCTTGTATTTTTCTACATCTAGGCTTGCCTCATACAAGTCTCTCGCGTGCTGTTCTTTTAGGGATTTTATCTTGGCCTTGGCCCTTTTGAGTTCGGCCCTCAAAATATCAGCTTCAGATGGGACCACCTTCAAATTCTCTTCTATAGACTTAGCTTTTCTGATAGTTTGTAAAATTTTATCATTCACCTTCGCATGCCTCCATACATCACAGTCAGGGGTGAACATGCACTCAACGTCGTGCTCTACTTTCATGAGGTAGCAATGCCTCCATGAATCGTTGATAGTTTGGATATTCTCTCTAAACTCCCCTTGGAACTCATTCTGATTAATCAAGACTCGTAGTAAAAGGGACAAACTGTCGAGAGCCATACTGTCCCGACACTAACAAGGGAGCACAACCGATTCCACCCCATAAACCTAGCAGTATCAAGTGATTAAAATCCTCATATTTATATTTTATTCTCATTGGCCCATCCATGGAACTCTCCAAACAATGTCCTGATCACGGTGATCCCTGAAGATGTTAATCCACTTGTTCCTCTTAGCTACCAGCCACTTTTTTGCCAAAAATTCCCAGAGTGGAGAAAAGTTTGGGGAGAGTACGTTAGGCAAAGCTAGGTCGGACACTTCCAGAAATGGCTAAGGGCCACCCTCCATCTTTCGGCACGTATTCAAAGAGATGAAGGTTTTAGCTAGTACAATTGGCACTAGATTGGTTTCCCTTTTCAACTACTCAAAGAAATCTAGCATAGCCACATCGATATTGCCCAATACTCTTGGAAAGATAACCAAGCCGTAGATTGCTATAAGTAAGAGATCCAGTCTTTTTTCCTATCTGGATGAGTGGGAATTATGTTTTGGATGCTCCAAGAAGGGAAGGAAAAGCTCCCCCTCTTTTCTGTATTAGTCCTTTAACCCATCCATCTTCCATGCCAACAAAAGATTTGAGCCTCGAGTGAGCATTCTTGTTTTTAGGAGGTTTAGCATAGACCTGGTCCTTCTTCACCGTTCGTAGGCTGAAAAGTACAAAATACTCTTCGAATATAGGCATCATGTCTTCACCATTAAAAGTAAAACAACAATATTCGGGGTTCCAAAACTGAATCAATACTTTGAGGAATGGTTCATCCACCTCCACATGTAACAAATATATTATGTCGTCGTAGGTATCAAGGAAAAACTACTTAGTTGCATGGTCAAAACGACTCCATATCTCCCACAACTCATGCACAATGTTTTGTTTGACACTAATATGGGTATACTCTGATGTCTATGTCTCGTGATCAACTATCAAACTATCCTCATGTGCTTGTTGGTTGACCTTAGACCAATGACGTACATCTGCATTGTCTTCTTGTTTTTTTAGGTACCTCTCATCCATGGCAAGAGCTGTTTTCTAGTCAAGCAAGTGTTTCAAGAACCAACCCCTTCTGAATATGGAATGAGGATGCAAATATGCAAAACAAAAACAAGACCGAAAAAGGAAAAGATTAATACTTCGAAAAACATAAAAGGTCCAAAATACTTTCATCGTACAAATAGTAACTGGGTAGCGCATTCCAACGCTTCTGGATATGTCTCCACGGACTATTCCTACGAAATAATTTTGACCAAATTTCAAAACCTATGGTTTTATGCATGGCTCTAATGTGGTAGGCTTCTAGATTCTCACAAAGGTTTGGTTCTAAAAGGGTTCTCGAATTATCCTCATTGTCTCCTACTAAGGGTAGCAAGGCCCTTGATTCTCGTCCATTATAGGTTTCAAACAAATCAAGTTCAATTCAGGGGGACCCATTTTCCTATGTCCGTACGAAGGATCAGTATCATCACGAGACATAGGCCATATGAGCCCCGAAGGTACTTGCTAGGCTCATACAGAGAATCATTATTCCCACGAGAGCAATAGCGTTTTCCCCCCACTCAAACGATTGGGTACAGAGCTTATAACCAAGCTTTAAATGCGTAAAATGAGATCATATTAATAAATGGACAATCAAGTTAAATTTTATACAAACTTGCAAATTTCGACATTAAAACAAGATGTAATTGGCTTGTGGCCTGACTCTTTTTTTTATAAAAACAAAAAATGTCCCCAGCGGAGTCGCCAAGCTGTCGCAGTCTTTTTTTGGGGCTCGATGTTTTAAAAACAAAAACAACGGAGTCGCCACCAATCTTTTTCGAGGTGTGATTGGATCACCTAAAACGGTTCATTTTAATAAAATCATTTTATTTTATTAAAACAAGTTTGGTCTACGAAAACACAAAAAGGGGTTCAGGAGTCGGTTACGCATGGGGAAGGGTTAGCACCCCCACAACGCCCAAAAATTGGTACCTAGCCGATTACAAAACATTTTAATGTCAAAATTTGCAAGATCATGTAAGATTTAATTCATTTTCCATTTATGAATATAATTCCATTTTAACAGTCCCGCCATCTAGAGAGTAAACTCTAATCACCGCCAACACTCCTGGGCTAACCCGTTACCTCCTTTGGGTAGGACACCGCATTAATTATGTTCCACTTTTAAGCAAACAATCAAAGAAGCAATTGGTGTGTTAAAACTTTTATTTTTCTAAGTTGAGATTATTAACCCTAAGAGTTGTCTAAGTGGATTTTACCTACTGGAGTTAAAATATAATTAAGTGTATTTCATGAATTTTAATGTGAAGAAGAGTTTTTTTATTTTTTAAAGGCTCTAACTAAGGTTTTTAGGAACTTATTCCTAAGGATTTTATTTAAGCTAATAAAAGATAATATACGATACAACAGATGATAAGTTACGAAAATAAATAAAAACAAGAAATAAATTAAATTAATGGTGCGAATGGGAAAGTGTAATTATTTAAAGCAAGTGTATCCTTCCCGGATTGGGTCAACACTTAATTTTTGGGCCGGATTTACAAATAAAAAAGAAAAAGATTTAAAAAGGTGATAAAGAAAACTTGATTAAAATAATGATCCAAATTCGTTTTTTATTTTTTAAAAAAATAATTTAAATGAAAACTTAATTAAATTAAGAATGTTAATTAAATTATTAAATCATTAATCAGTGACCAGATTGTAAGAGTGTCAAGATTAAATGCCGAATTTCATAAGAAAACGATGACCATTTTGAAACTATTGAATGTATGGTATTTCTTGGAGCAAAAATAAATGGGCGGAGGGATTTAATGAGGGTAACTGGACCATTTTATTTTAAAACACATGGGTATAAAACCCATCTTTTATAAACACCTTTTACTTTTCTTTTTAAAATTTTGGATCAAACACCTATTTTGAAAACTCTCTCAAATGTTCTTGGTGTTCTTCAAGGATGAAGAACACCAAGAACGGGCAGTCGTGCTGGAAGCCGTCTGACAGCAGCGGAAAAGCCAAAAAATCCTTTTTTGTAAAAATCCAAACCAAATTTAACATTCTAACATCTCGTTTATCTTGAAAAAAATTGAACCTTCCCACTTAAAAAATCCAAAAAAATACTGGCCACTTCTTAACCCCAAAATCCGATGATGGCAATGGTGGTCAAGACTTGCACGAGGTAAGGTTTATCCCCTTTTTACATATATATTTGAAATATAAAAAAATAAAATAAAAACGTAAAAATATACCTCAAGAAGAATGCCTCAAGCCTTGTATTTCCAACAACTCGGTACAATTTCTCAATGCAAGATTCAATGTTTTTTTTCCGTAGCTTTTTCGTAGTAAAAATTACAAGAGGTTAGGGTGGATTATAGAGGGTTTTCATTGCGTAAAATACAAAGGCATAGGAATCAAAATCCCTGAATTTTCGGATTAATCTTTCCCTATTGGATTGATTCTCTTCCCCTTTATTTTTATTTCAAATTTACACAGATTTTTGGGGCTAACTTTCATATTTTTTCCATGTTCGATCCAATTTAGAGATTGACTTTTCCCCTTTTAATTTCTGATTCGATTCACTTTCCTTTTTCTCTTCGTGTTTGGAGGTGGTCGGCTGGAGCAAGGCGGTAGTAGTTGCAGGTGGTCGCTGGTGGTCCGACGCGGCCTGGCGATGTTGGAGCGGTCACCAGCGATGCTGGTCAGCGGCTGTTAAATGCCCAAAGGGCAAGCCACAACCGCACGATGACCTCCCTGCAGCGCCCAGCCCCGTGCGCATGGGCTGTAGGCGCGGGGTTTGTCAGGCGCGCGTGTGGGGGGCTGCCTCTTCTTTTTCTGGTCCAATCTGGACCGTTGGATCTCTACCCTAAATCCAGCAGCTGATATAGGGTTGCACATGGGAGAATAAAATGATTAGCTAGGGTTTATTCTTGGGACAAATGGGCCACTGATGTAATATGGACTCTATTTAAAAACTAAATGGATCCTTGTTTAATTCAAGATGGACTCTTTTATTGAATTGGACCTCTTTATTATTTTTGGGTTTTGTTTTAAATTACTAATATGCTAAATAAAAATAATACTAATAAAAATAATTAAATAATAATGAAAATAAAAAACTTAAATCATATAGCTGATCTAACCAAAACTATCATATTTATTCATCAAGCAAATTATGTCACCATTCGAATGAGCCAAGCATTGCATGGTATGAATTTAATCTTGTTAACTATTCTAACAACATGCTTCACAAGAATTTACTAACCACAACTCAAATCAAAGCTTAGTAAATTAGAAGGGAAAAAGGAATGGTCACCTTCTTCAACAAGCAAATTAGCTAGGATTACTAAGCTTTAAATCTTCAATTCTCCATGGCCGATTCTCAAGCTATTTTCTTTTCTCTCTCTTTAGTGATTCGGTTCATTGTGTGAAGGAAGAAGATGATTAATGGATTTTCTTCACAAGGCCGAATTCCCCCTACAATTGCCTTCACTAACATGAATAAGTGTACATTAAAAATCAAAAATAAAAAAAAGATGGTGAAAATTTAGTGACAACAAGGAAAAAGAGAGAAAGTGAGGGAGGGGGACTTTCAAGCCTTGTCTCGCCACCGTCCAAGCCGTCGTGGCGTTCACCGTCACCGCCATGAGGTAGATCTTGCTAAGACACTTCTGCCAGTGGTCATCGTCGTCACTTGCTAGGAAAGAGCTCAGAAAGATTTGAAGAGGTTGAAAAGAGACCTTCCGGTGCTCACCGCCGTGAGCCGTTGCGACAGTTGTAATCGTCCTCGCCTAGAGTGTCGATTTGGAGCCTGTCGTGAACGTTCGGTCGCTGAAAGTCGTTGCACGCGCCCTCACGCGTGTGGGCGAGGCACAGCTGCATTGGGTAGCTATAACTAGCTTGAGCCGAGTCGTTGGGCCAAGCTGGCTTACTGATTTGAGCCTGAGTCGACTTGCCAGCCATAAGCTATTTTTACGCACTTGACCATTTGAATTCCTTAAAGTATGTAATTAAGTGATAATTATGGTATTAATTGGTATACGAGGATTATTCGGGATCGAATATCGGGTCAAGTGGAATATTCGGGAAGCTCAGATAAGGATTTTAGCGATATCGACTTAAGTTTAGTACATCTCGGACTCCTATTACTTTGTGAGCATCATAAGCATAATTGTTTTGCTTGTTAGTGGTTGCAAAATAGTTTGATGATAGATAAGCATGTGTTGAGACTGGTATTATGACACTTGATATATCTATGAGACGCATGATGATGTTACGAATATGATGAGACTCGTAGAGACGTTAGAGACCGATTAGAGTCGTTTAAGATGCATGTATGATTATTTAATGATTAATTGATTGGTTGATTAATTGTGATGCTTGTATGCTTGTTCGAATAGATTGGCGCAATTAGATGGAAATCATGCTTAATGGATACTATAGATAAATACTCGATTAAATGATCATGAAGCCGGTAATTAATGTTAATTCATTATATGCGTTAGTAAACCAACCCTAATGACTTACATAAGCTTTAGGGATCCAATAAAGTGTTGTAAACTGAAATTCATGGAAATGGTGTGAACCCGTGAATAGGGTATCAGTACAAGCTTTGGTTGTACCGATACTTGTGGAAATCTAATTTTTCAATGAGCATTTTCAGTATTGGTACGCGTGTGAGTAACGATACCCAAGGATGCCGTATCAATACTCGTGTATGAGTATCGGTACCCGATACAATAAATACTCTATAAGTACAAGCTAAGGAATGAGAATCAATGTGAATATTAATAATGATTTACTTCTTGAATAAATGTGATAACATGAATCAATGGAACTAATGAATGAGATTAATTATATACGAGTCTAATGAGTAATAAGTTGATAAATATTGAGTGACTTGTTTGTAATAGCAACCATAAGGATCCTTGGTGGATCGTGTGTTGTGACGTGCCAAGTCTGGCCACTTGTGTGGTTGAGTCACCTTTGATTGATGGGATCCGAATACCTAATGGAAGAGTGTTGCAACACCATGGTTAGAGATGCCAGATGTACGTTCTAGATGTTGTGTGACACTGAGCCTCATCCAATGATACTCGAGGAGAGATGCTGAGTATGGGTGTACGTTCCCGAGGCTGTGTGACATCGGGCCTCACCCAGAGAGAGTGTACGTTCTTGAGGTTGTGTGACACCAGGCTTCACTTAGAGTGTATGTTCCCGACGCTGTGTGACACCGTGCCTCACTCCAGGTTTGTGGTTATGATTTTTTGTGTTTGCTCGGTGGATCTGGTGAGATCCCGAATATGGTTGGGCCTTGTAGGCCAAGTATGATGTTTTGCTATGGTGAGAGCATGTGTTTAAGCAACTAGTGGTAGCACCACGTGTTGATTTATCTCTCCTTATTGCTCGTACTAGCTTGCATGCTTATGTTTATGATTAGCATAAAGTATAATAGAGTATATGTGTACCACTGAGCTTTGTAAGCTCAACACGCAGAATCGTTTTTTCCGTGCCTAGGTTGATCGTTAAATCGTAGGATCGAGGAGCACTATCAGTACGAGGTTCCAACATGTGGTGATCTCTGAAGTACGGTACTTGTATTTAATGGGTTATGTATTCATATGACCTTACATTGTTTAGTCTGTATTTCTTATTTTGAAATTGTATAAATCAAATTGAATGTTTAAATGTTTTAAATTGAATTAGAGCTCATTTGTACTATTTTGATTATTTAACTATATTTTCAATTGTGGGCTTTAAATGATTTGGAAATAATTTGTTTAGGCTAAACCCAGTTTGAAAATTTTATGGTTTTAGATTGAGCTTGAGACCCAATAGTGACATCCGGATCGAGGGTGTTATAATCATAGTGTTTCCTAGGTGAAGTGGAGCTCGATGAAAGGCTCTGCCGAGGATGGTGGTATTGGGTTGAAGGGCCTTCAACAATAGAATAAGGCATTCCTAATGAAGATTGGATTTCAACTTACTTTCGATGAGGATAAATTGTGGGTTTGTGTACTAAAGCACAAATATAATTGGCGGTCGACCATTGCGGCTACTCTTTGAGGTAATAATTGCTCTAGAATTTGGAAGGGTTTAATGAACGTATGGGATGACTTGTATAAGAGTGTTTGCTGGAATATTCGAACCCTTCCACAATTGATTTCTGGCATGGCGTATGGCTCTCGGATGAGCTCCCTTTGGTAGCGCAATGAACTATTTCAGACAGGCCATCCCCTGCTCTTGTTGAAGCCTTTTGTTACAGCTAGTGGTTCCAGACCAGTCCCAAAAGATGTGCGGCCCTTGTGATATTTTTTTTAAAATGAGGCCCATAAAATATTTTATAATAAGATAAAATTGTAAAATATTAAAACTTATTATATTATGATTGTTTCTTATAAAATAAAAAATTCTAAACATATGAAACTAAGACAATGTCACAAAGCAACTCTATAATCGTCACAAAGTAAAATCATCAACTAAATATTCATACTCAACTTTCTCTAAAATATTATTCTCAATCGCTATCAATGTTAACCCATTAAGCTTTTCTTGTGACATTATAGAGCGTATATAGATCATTAGGTCTTCAATAATTTCAATTTGGAAAAGTTTCTTTATGTGGATAAAACTGTCATAGAAATAGTCAACAAAATTATATATGTAATAATAACATTAAGAAAAATATTACCTTTCAAAAATCTCAAAATCTCTGGTTGCCCCATTTTTTCGGCAGGCAAGAACTCTCTTAGTTATCTCAACTCCAAATACAATTCATTTTCATCAATAGCAGATTGTCCTTTATTCTTAAGAATAGACTCAAAATAAGTACAATGAGATTTTAGACTCGCATCATCTAGTGACTGCAACTCATGAGAAATAAACAAAAAACCCAATTTTTATAGTCTTGGTATTGTTCAAATCTCCTATTAGGAGAAACAATAGCTTAATCCAAATTCTAAAATCTTCGAATTCCCAATTAAAAATTCAACATTCAAAACACTAATTAAAAGTAATAGTATAAACTTTTTTTTTACTACTAATTAGTAATTGAATCTAAAGTATTTGAAGAAGTTTAAAATTAGGATGGACATAAATAAGAATTTTCTTGCCTGCTAAACACCATAAATTTGGTGAGTTTTTTTAGGAAGAATTGATTACAATTAAATTTTTGAGATAATAAGAGAGAAATTAGAAGGCTTTTTTAAGAAAATATTTTTTGGGGTTAGCAGATTTTTTTTCAAAATATAAGACCCTCAAATTTTGGGCCCCGTAACATATCACATGCCCCACTTGTGAATGGACGGGCTGAGTGGTTCGTAGAATTGAGAGCTTCTGGAGCAAGTTTTACCGGGTGAAACATTGAAGAGGATATCGGCTTTCAAGCCTCGTAATCCAAGTCTGGGTGCGTATACTCCAGGCTGACGTTGGGAAGACAATCGTTTGTTCACTACACGGTCAGCTTACTCAGCTTTAGATATAAGAGTAGCTGAAGGCACTAAGTCTGATGGGAAGGTTATTTGGTCTCTAAAGGTTCCTCAACGTGTTCGTGTCTTCTTGTAGTTGGTGAGAATAGAAATCTCATGCTCTTTTTCGGTGCCCTTATTTATGTCTACACACTAAAAATTAGGTTTAAGGTTTGTGGTTAGGGTTTAGGAAATTTGAAGTATGGTGTATTTTTAGGATATAGGGTTTAGGATTTAAAAATTAAAATTAGTGCTTAGAATTTAATTTTTTAATATTAGGACATAAAAAAGGAGACCGAAAAAAGACAGGATTTTTATCCTATTGATGATGCGTGGAAGCCTCCTTACTAATGTTGAACGTTTGCGAAGGCACATATCGAATGTGAGTACATGTCAATTATGTAGTCGGGAGGATGAGGATATTGACAATGTGCTTAGGAGGTGTCCGTGAGCACGTTCCTTTTGGCAAAGATTGCTGTCAAATGGCTACTATGATGTATTCATGTCTCTACCCCTATAAGAATGAATTATTGCGAACCTATGTTCCCCAGGAAGAATCGTTTGCAATGATGCCCAATGGCCCGGAAAATTCACAGTTTTATGTTGGCAAATTTGGAAGCGACGGTGCAGTTTGTCATTTGATGACAAGTTTGTGGAAAAGGATGATTGCATGGGTTTTTGCTTGAGACTTGCTGCGGAATTTGCTGATGCGTTTGAGCAAGCCCCGGTCCCTACTGTACGTAATACGGTAAATTGCACCTGGAAATGCCCGACGGTAGGCTAGATCAAAGCAAATGTAGATGGGGCAGTGAACGCCTGTGATGGGTCAGCTGCAGCTGGAGGTGTCTTACGCGATGATCAAGGGAATTGGATCTTTAGTTTCTCGAAGTCTTGGAACTTGCTCTGTGTTGATCGCTGAACTTTGGGCGATTTATGACGCGCTTCACCATGCTTGGCGCCTTGGTTTTCGTCGTGTAGAATTAGAGACAGACAATCTTGTAGCACCTCGGATCTTGTTGGGCTCTTCAAGAGCACTCTCGGCTCATGCCCTTGTGTCCTCCATTCACAACCTGTTGAACCTTGCTTGGGACACGGTGGTTCGACATGTACGTCGCAAATCCAATAGAGTTGTAGACAAACTGGCTCGTATTTGTCGAGGTGCTCCGGTTGGTGAACTTGGTTTCACCGAGCCTCCTCCTGAGGTTGCTGCTGTTTTGCTGTCAGATTTACAGGGCGCGATCCAGCTTCTTTTGTTGTTTCAGTATTTGCAAAAAAATGGTGGGATAAAATATAGACGAGAAATATATCGTAAAAAATTACTTATTTAAGTAATAAAATTTTCTCAAGTAAATGAATGAAACGATTTTAGAATTAATTTAATAACTCTGAATTACTATTATTTAGTTGAGTTCCAAAAAAATTGGAAACAAAAATAAAAATTGAATAAATTTTACATAAATTAATTCTAATATGGTAACATTGTAGATTTTAACATAATTAAAATTGTACTATGTAAAAATATTTAATGGTGGAAAACCAATTTATTATGATTAATTTATTTTAATTATTAATCTGAATGTTGTGAATAAAGTAAAGAGCAAAAATAAAATAGATTAACAAGAACAATATGAGAGACAAAGAGATTTGTATTATATTCTCAAAGTAGGGTTGTATACAATACTTTCCAAACTTTATATTTATAGGCATAAGATGAAAACCCTAATAATAAAGTACATTAAAGTCTCATTTAATATATGGATATCCACCATAAATAAAGATATTCATAACACTCCCACTTGGATATCCATGAAGATAATGTGACTCGTTAAAACCTTACTAAGATAAAAACCCAATGGGAAAAAATCTTAGTGAAGGGAAAATAGTGCACACATCTTTGATACGCATAACATGTTGCCTCATTAAAAACCTTACCAGGAAAACTCATTGGAACTAAACCTTGGTTAAGGGAAAAAGAGTGCAACGCGTATTTACTCCCCCTCATGAAAACATCACATAATATCTTTGAATCTTCATAATTCAATCTTGAATACTATTTTTCTAAAGATCGTGAGGGATGAAACTTTGGAGTAATATGTTCCATGATGTATCCACCTTACATTATCTCTACACAAGATAGCTCTGTATCATATCTTGTGAAAGTAAATCACATATCTTCTAGATATGTTGGGTCAATGGTCTTAGCCAAACACATTTTTGGCTTGTCTCATGCATAATAATTATTTCTACAAGATTTGAGGAGGCATCGACGAATGTTTGAAGATCTAGAGGTAATGATCTTGTATATCCATGGATATTTCTTGACCAAATAATATATGGTGCTTCAAAACCAAGAAAATATATAATTATCTTTATTCATATCCAACAATCTTACAATTATTAGGATACTCAATAGATATGCTTTATCCATATTGAATCTTCTTTAAGATTCTTTCAACTTATGTCCATTCATAGACAAAAACGCATGTGCTTGATCTTTAGGTCAAGACAAAACCGCATCTCAAAATTCTTTTTCTCAAATACTTCCATTAAATACTTTGAAAGCTCTTTATGAGTTTCCAATTTGAAGCTCTTCAGGAGTTCTAATGATATTCAAATTATCATAATGAATCTTGATCCAAACTCCTTTATAAAATACATAAGGAAATATGATCATTCTTACAGTATTTCCTCAATTAGTACTCACTAAGGCAATTATATCAAATGCTCCAAAATATAAATATTCAAGGGGCATATCTAAATAAATTTTCTCAGAAATTTTCAAATGCTTCTCACATTTTAAATCCGTCAATAATAACTTTCTTTTTATAGGGATCCACAAAATGATTAGACGCATATAAAATATTTCACAACTGCCAAAGTAATTACATCCACCATGAAGTAATTAAAACTCTTCATAAATCATAATTCGAGTCGTATTTACGACTACTTATTTGTGCCTCACTTGCATTACACCTTTAGGTGTTTGGACTGTTGATCAAAATACTTCTCTTTTAGAAGTTCAAAGCGTCTTTCTACATTGGCCAATTCAATATCTATACTTTTGAATAGATTTCTATACATGATCCTCATTTTATTCCTTTACTTCTATAGAAACATTGTTTGAAAAATCATTGTCGACAACTTTTTATTTTGGTTCCATTCTCGTAGTGACATAACTCATCAAAGTCTCTTCAAGATTTCAATCTTTATTTCAGGTACCTGAAACTCTTCAAGAGTTCTATTATTAGTTATGTCTCGGGTCTCTTCAGGAGCACCCGCCTCCAATATATGACCATCTCATACTATTTTTTATTTACGAGAATTTTGATCATTGGAACCAATTTTCCTGCTTCATGCATGATTTACATCTATTCGTTCTAACATGTAATTCAAATTTAGAGCATTTCAGCTGGTATATGAGACTTAGTTACTCTCGTTGGGTCAGCAAATATGTCTGCAACTGACATGTAATAACATGAATTATCTTATGAACTTATGGTTCATATACGAGGATCTAGATAACGATAATTCATTTTCTTTTATCCATCTAATTATTATCTCCCCCTGATGTTGAGAAAAATCATGTCATAAATGATTCTCCAAATAATGTTTAAACATAAAAGGAGACACATGCTCAATATATATTCTCAACCCTTTTTATATACCCATTTTGTGCGTTGTGGTGGAGTAATTCAACTTATATCGCACATTCAAAATTCAAAAATGGGAAATATATGGCTTCTGACCAAACCAATCATAATGAAGAGTTTATTATAAATCATTGGCTTGATACGTATAAGTGTTGCTATGTGGAAATACCATATAAGTGTTGCTATGTGGAAATACCATATAAGTGTTTTGTTCTCATAGTTTAGCTATAAAAAATGAGGCATCCAATCAAAATTTTGCTAAATTGTTTTGTTCATAATCAATAGACTTTGTAATAACTGATATAGCCTAAAATATATATCCACTAGCTTTTGCAAGACGAATAGTCTAACTGCGTAATATGAATCCTTTTATAATCAATCTCACAAACTTCTGGTTGTAAGTTGATAAAATAATGTAGATGCATCTACTAAAATCATATAAAACTTTCCACATTTTTGGATAAATAGGCCCATATTTCATTCAGATATGCAAGACACGCAGTCTCATTTTTAGTACAAGAACTTCAAGTTCTTTTGGTAAGTGGGATCTTAATCATTTCCTTTGAGAACAAGCAACACAAGGACTTCGTGTTCTTTTAGTAATTGGAATTTAATCAATTTCTTTGAGAACAAGCACCACAAGAACTTCAGGTTCTTTTAATAAATGTACATATAAATCTCAATAGCTTTCACATCATTATTGATCAGGATGGTCTAACCGATCATGCCAACTATATATACATGTTTATATATCTCTGAATTTGTAAACTTCTTGTTTACCATAACATGTGATTCAATCACACTTGTACATGTGTGGTACAAATTTTGAAATACAAGTTTCTTTGAAATTTGTTAATACATTATCCACCAAAAATTGTTCCTTTGAATAGGAATATATTTAGCTCTCTCGGAGCTTTCATCGGAACTTATTCTTTTGGTAGCAATATATAACTCTTCTAGAGCTTTCAACTAACTTTTTGGCTACCATAACTTATATCCAGATTGTCTTATTTCAAATACCAATTGATAACATATGTTATCTATAATTTCCGAAGGATTATTTTGCGAACTCATATTGCTCTCTTAAAATTTCCACTTCAAGTGGTGATGATATCATTACCATTAGCGATAATTATTACAATATTCGCAATGTTGTACTTTTCATAATGTGCTTTCTCTCGAGAACTTATTGCTCTTCTGGAGCATCAATATTTTCAGTACTTTGAGATATAGTACTCACATTATTCCCTTGAATTTAAATAGGAAAATATATCTTATGCTTCTGTTGAGCATAAATCGTCACCATAGATTGTATTTGACAAGTAATCATGTAAAACAAAATAAATAAATGTCATAATATATATATAAACCAACATAAAACAAAGATTTAATCCTCGTACGCGGCATTGTTAAACCAATTCACAAGGTCCTTTAGAAACCTCCTTTGAGACCAGTAGCCTCGCAGAACGTGATGTCCAGCCAATATATTTGGATTAAACCAACAGAAACAGATAACATGTTAACTAATTAAAGAATATGCTTTCGGAATTAAATTAATATATAAAGCGCAAATAATTAATACGTAAAGTAAATAAAAATAAAAATAAAATAAATTAAAAGATCAATAATTCTCTTCAAGGTTATGAGAATAATTAGAAGACGATATATTTCTTTCAAGGGTTATAAGGAAATCAACAACATCCAAATGAGTTGTACCAATATCTTCTTCTTTATTTTCGCAAACAAAATTTGCTTCCATTTTCTTTTCTTTATCAATCAAAGATTGTTGATTTTTCAGCATGCGAAATGTACGAGACCAATAGTTTATAACGTCACATTGGTAATAAAAAGGATTTCACTTCCTTATAATGATCTTTATTACTCTTGTCATCCTTATAACCTCACTACCGGTGGGTAGAAGTATTCTTAAAATGATCATATTTTCCATGTCTATATCCATAGCTTCAATCGCGACCACAACTATTAATGTGATCTTTATTCTTTCCATAATATAATCTCACGTTCACTTCAGGGAATGGAGTGGAACCTGTGGGCCTTTAAAAAAATTTCACGATATTGTGTCTACAAGACAATATTAATTGTGTGAAATGTGGAGTATGTTTTTCTAACATGTCCTCATCAGTGATACTTTAACCACGAAATTTCAATTTAATTTGAAATATTCACATAACTGAGTTTTATTCACTAACCATATAGTGAATTATCATGTTTACATTCACTTCATGGAATGACACAAATCCTATAATCGCATGGAATAACACGTCATGCTTGCATTCACTTTAGGGAATAAAACAAATCCAACAATCGCATGGAATAAACATCATGCTTGCATTCACTCCAGGGAATGAAATAAATTCAACAACCGCATGGAATAAACATCATGATTGCATTCACTTTAGGGAATGAAACAAATCCAACAATCGCATGGAATAAACATCATGCTTGCATTCACTTCAGGGAATACCTCTATTAAAAATTCTTGGATCAAGATGAATTTTCGTAACTTGAACTTGGGAGAAGTCTATAGTCGAGTTTTTTGACACAGAAGAATTATTGCTTTCAAGCAAATATAGACTTTATAACACTTATACTATTAAAGAATAATTGATCAACCAATATATATAATACTTACCAGGCTTAAAAATCAAGACGCCAAATAAAGTAGTTATTGAATTTGCCTTCATTCTTTTTCTTTTGATTGAGATTTTCAATCCAGTAAAGAACCGTACTGGAACCTTGTTCATCCTCGGTGAACCATGAAACAATCACACTTCTTCATCATAGTGTTTTGTGAACCTTAAAAATAAAAACGTCAAATTCAGACAAATAACAATAAAAATTAATCTTAAATATATTTTTGTATATTATAAAGAAAAAATAAATGGAAAAATTGTTGAGGTTCATATAGCCCGGGGAACTCAAAAAACATCACTGTCAAGTGGAATAGTCAATCCACTGCTTTCTTCACTTTCCTTAAAGTAGATGTTAGTTATTCTATCACCATGATTTTCAAACTACGTTGTTATCGTAGGTTTCGTTGAAGGCTCGATATTTGTTCCTGAAGTTATATGTATAAACTCGGTGCAACAAAACGTCATTAAATATTAGAACAAAATAATAATCAAATATTATATCAAAATACATAACCTTAATATTAGAGTGATTAACCAACCACTATATCGATATATAAATAAGAAAACATACCAGACTTTCTAAGTTAAGTTGAATATACGGTAGATGTAGTCACCAATATTTTGCTGAAATCTTTTTCGAGAATTACCGACAAGAACTACGGTTATTGAGCGAGATCATGCTGATAACGTGTTGTGAATAAAGTAAAGAACAAGAATAAAATAGATGAACAAGAGCAAGATGAGAGACAAAGAGAGAGACTTGTATTATATTTTTAAAGTAGGGTTGTGTACAATGCTTTCCAAAGTTTATATTTATAAGCATAAGATGGAAACCCTAATAATAAGGTACAATAAAGTCTCATTTAATATATGGATATCCACCATAAATAAAGATATTCATAACACTAAATACATTTTAATTATTTTTTTAAATTTAGACATTTAAAATTTAGGATCGAAGACTTTATCAAATAAATATAAGGGTAAACTACATAAATGGTCACCGAACTTTTAGGGTATATTCATTTTGATCACTGTACTTTTAAAATATTCGATAAGGACACTAAACTTTTAGTTCGATTTCAATATAGTCATTGAACTTTTAGTTTGCTTTCAATATGGTCCCTCCCGTTACCTTCCGTTAGAAGCTGACATTGGTTTTCATTTTTCCTTAATAAAAAATGGGTAAATTACACCAATCATCACTCAACTTTATTCTCACTCCTATTTTGGTCACTAGAGTTTAAAAAATTCAATTTAATAACTTAACTTTCAAATTATTCATATTTTGGCCACTCTCAAATGACATGTTTATACAAATAGAAAAATTCGATTAATCTTTAAAAAATTATTTTGGTTAATTGGTAAATTTAGATTATTCAATTCTCGATTTTATATTGTACCAATTAAATCATATAATCGATTAACCAGTTAACCGAAATATTTGATTCTGGAAATGATTTTTTTTTATTTTGTTTATTAAAATATCAAATATAATAATATGGTAAATTTAATAATTCTTCGGTTGTGATAGAAGTGTAAAAACAACTAGAAAGTCAAAAATTGAAAGTTCACACCTATTAATCCTACCCAGAGCCAAAAATTTTTAAAAAAAATCAGAAGGGTATCAAAACCACTAGACTATTCAATGCATATATTTTAGAAATATTGTATATAATAGATCAGATCAGTTAATGAATTTTGCTTAAAAATTTGATTCGTAATCAAATCTAAATAACTTATTTTAAGAAATTGAACTGAAATCGGGTTCGATTAATCCTTAAAAATTATTTTGGTTAATTGCTAAATTCAGATTATTCAATTTTTGATCTTATATTGTACCAATTAAATCAGATGATCAATTGAATAGTTAATTGAAATATTTGATTCGAGTAATAATTTTTTACTTTGCTTATTAAAATATCAAATATGGTATTATGGTAAATTTAATAAGAAAAGTAAAAAAAATCGTTCCCCGATTTTTTTAAGGATTAATCAATTTTTTCTATTGTATAACCATGTCATTTGAGAGTGGCCAAAATATGAACAATTCGAAAGCTAAGTTATTAAATTGAAAATTGTTAAACTCTATTGACCATAATAGGAGTGAAAATAAAGTTGAGTGATGATTGATGTAGTTTACCTATTTTTTATTAAGAAAAAACAAAAACTAACTTAACGGGAGGGATAGTATCGAAATCAAACTAAAAATTAAGTGACCTTATTGAATATTTTAAAAAATAATCTTCCCTAAAAACTCAGTGATCATTTATGTAGTTTACCCTAAATATAATAAATTGAGCTCAAAATACATGACCCAAATACAGTCGATGCATGGTCCTCCTAATTAAATATAGGTTTTATTTGTCTTTTCTTATAAATAGACATGTTTGACTATTCATTATACACACCAAAATTTCAGAAAATAGTCGACACATAACTATAATAAAATAAATAAAAGTTGTCGAAATTAAACGAGTAATTCAGATTGATCAAAATATCAAGACCTCTCTTTATAGTCTTATATCAACTTTATAGCTCACCGCAACATAGGATATCAAATTAAACAAATATTTGATTAAGGTGGAACTTTTTATATTTGATATCATGACTTTAAAAATATACTTTACTTATAATTTTTTAAACCTTAACTCTAAATTTTAAATATTAATTTTTAACTCTAAATTTAATTTTTAGTGTGAGATATAGCACAAAAAGAATAACAGATTTCTATTCTCGGATAATGCCGAGTTGGTTAAACCTGTCAAATCGAATAACCAATCCACATGGCAAACGTGGTTTATTGAGGAATTAGGTACTTAGTTTTCTTATTCGTGCATTTATATATCTAACTTTTTTAATAGTGAATTTACGTATTTATCATTTTTTTGATGTAATTTGATATTAAGTTTTTTATTTAATGCAATAATTAGGCACCTGTTATTTTTTATTTGCACATGTTCAATTTCGATTAGTTAACTTCAATATTGTTTAGTTAAAAAGGATAATGTGTGTTTCATATTGAAAAGTTAGACATTAAAATTTTAAGTATAATATCTAAATAGGTAAATAAGATTGGTAGTCATTAAACTAAGACAAAAATTTGTTTTAGTTATCGGCTTTTTGAAAGTAATTAAATAGTCATTAAATTTATCGAATTATAATAAAATACTTACTAAACGTTATAAAACAAATTAATAATTCAATTAATTTAATGTCTATTTTGTAACAATTCAATAAAAACTCAACGACCATTTTAATAACAATTTGATAAAATTAATTATTATTTTAGAATGTTTGAAAGATCAATAACTAAAAGAATCATATTCTTATAGTTGATAAAAGTTTTTTGATAAGTCTCTAGGTGATTATAAAAAGTAGTACATGTTCATACTTTTAGTTAACCCTTTAATAAGACACATATTTCACTGACAAAACTGCTCGAATCATAATCTTTTGAAATGAACATCATTATCTTTTTATTTGGACCACTCATTCGATAATTAGTTGTGCACTTTATTATATAAATTGATGGATGTCCCAGAGATTCACTGGACAAAAATCAAATGGAGGGTGAATTTGAAAGCTTCATCAAGGTATGGATTTTGGCTATAATTTCCCTTTCTTATTGCTTCTACTTCTCATCCAAACTCCCCAAAGGCATTTTTAGGCTTATTTCTTTGACCCCAATCTTCATCCTCTTCCTTTACCTCCCTCTCACCGTCTCCTCCGCCCATATCGTCGTCATCACCGCCTTCTTCCTCACATGGCTCGGCAATTTCAAGCTCCTCCTCTTTGCTTTCGACCAACCACCGCTCTCACCGCCGCCGCCTAGCCTTTTCCGTTTCATTTCATTAGCTTCTCTCCCCATTAAACCCAAAACAACAACTCCATCTCAAAGCAAATCTAAACCACCCCATAGATCAAACAGCATATCCCATCATCTCCCAAAATCAATCTTGTTTTCCATAAAAGTTGTAATATTAGCTTTACTTCACCATTCTTTTAACTACAAACATCATCTCCATGAAAATGTTGTTCCGGCAATGTACTGTGTCAACATGTACATCAAGATTGAGCTCATCCTAGCCTTGGCCGCAATCCCGGCTCGAGCCATCTATGGGTTCGAGCTCGAACCACAGTTCAACGAACCCTACCTAGCCACCTCTTTATAAGATTTCTGGGGTTATAGATGGAACCTCATGGTTACTAGTATTTTACGTCCCACTGTATACTACCCCATACGCCGTATTTCGGCTCGTGTACTCGGACCGATGTGGGTTTCCTCGCCGGCGGTCGTCGCCTCGTTCTTGGTTTCCGGTTTGATGCATGAGTTGCTTTATTATTACACGGCTCGCGTGGCTCCTACTTGGGAGGTGACGTGGTTTTTCGTGTTGCATGGAGTAGCGGTGGTGGTGGAAGTTGCGGTGAAAAGGGTGATGCCCGAGAAAATGAGGTTACACCGGGCGGTTTCCGGGCCGTTGCCTTTGGGATTTTCGGTGGCCACCGCTCGTTGGTTGTTTTTTCCGCAGTTGGTGAGGAACTGTGTAGATGAGAGATTTGTAGGAGATTACTCCAAGTTGGTGAATTTTTTGAAGGGTCTGCTTCCATCTTGATTACCGTTAATAATTTTCTTAATTTACTTGAACGCACCAATAATATAATTTAATCGACTATCTTTCTAATCGATAAAATCAGTTTGCACCGCCAATCAGTTGCTAGTGTGACGAAGTATTAAATTTAATAAATATTATTAATAATTCGAATTTTAAAATTATAAATAAAATAAATTAATTTGGGAGAGTTATTTTTATAATAAATTTTTTAGTATTCAATTTAAATTAATTAACAAAGCTAATGAATTGGATATAAAGTTGATTAGACTAAAAATAAATCGATTAGTAGACAGTGGCCTGACACAATGAGGAAATGTGAGGCCACGCCCCATTTGAAAAATTATAGTTTAAACCTTTAAAATTTTCAAAAATTTATTTGCCCCACAAAATTTTTAGAAAGTTATATTATATTTCAAAATTTATGAATGTTCTTAATTTAATTCTTCTCATAATTTTTAAAAGTTTTTATTAAATTTCTCAAATTTTTAAAAATGTTAGTTACACTTCAATTTTTTTGAAAAAAAATAAATTTAACCCTTTAGAATTTTTGAAAATTTTAAATCAAACTTCTAATTTTTTTTTTAAATTTTAAATTGCCACTCCAAACTCAACATCCAAATTTCGACGCCGTTAGCAAATTTATTTTCATGTTTACATTTCTTTTACTAACCTAACAAAAAACAAAAAATCACTCTATCATTTACATTTATTATTACATATTGCTATTAAACAAACTTTCAATGTATTTAAACATGGTTAATTATTTGATATACTGTCGGTAGAAATTTTTAGTTTCCACAAGCGTCTTAATTTTTGAGTTTAGAGACTCAGTTTAGGATGTATGGTTTAGGGGTTTAAGTTTAGTAGTTTAGAATTTAATGATTGTGAATAGAATGTAGGGTTTATAGGTTAAAACCTAAATCTTAACATATTACCCTAAAACCTAAATCCTAACCTTTAAACCTAAACCCTAACCTTTAAACCCTAAATCCTAACCATAACCCCTAAATTTTAACAATTATCCCTAATTCTAAAACCTTGCACCTAAACTATTTTTACACTAGTTTAACCTCAAAACTATTTTTTTATCAACCATGACATATATTATTCCTCAGGTTGGTTCAAAGGTGAAGCGTCGTGGAAATTGGGATTAACGCTCCTCCTTAGCAATGTTAGACAATTGAAGTTCTTTAAGCAATTTGGAAGGTTGAAGAAAGCAGGAAAAATGTTAGACGGTTAAAATTGGGCTAGTTGTTATTTGTTAGTTAGCCCGTTTAACTAAGTCTGTTAGTTTGTTAGAGTTGGTGTAATTAGACTATAAATATGTGTATTGGGCTGAGATCCAAATAAGCTTTTTATTGATACAAGTTTAATAAAAAAATTCAAAAATTCCATCAAATCCTAACTTCTAATATCTCAAACTACTGTCGTTATTTACACTTCTACCCCCTCACGTTCACTGGTCACCGTCCGGCCACCATGCAAGATTTCTCACAAACAACGCATATTTTCCACATTTTTGTGACCAAAAAGATTTCACGATGGAGTGAATGGAATGAAAACATTCTTTAACGATGGTTACTAAAATGAAAGTTTTCGATTTAATGACCAAAATATAAACACCCCGAAAATTGGGTGACCATTGTTATAGTTTACCTAAAAATAATTAAATATTAAATTATTTTTTAAATTGATTAATTGTAACTAATATGTAATTTTTTCTAAGTTGGTAAGATGGTAAAATTATTATTTAGTCTCCTAAAAATATATAATTTATTGTTGATCTCCGATAAATTTAGACATTTTAAATGGTCAATCAATAAATAATGTTGAGTTTTGTTACTAATAATTTACCCAAAATTACTTACAATATGAAGTCTATACCAATTTTCATAAAATATTGTAAAGCTAGTTATCAAGGTTCACCATAAATACGAACTCAATCTTTGTTAAAATTATAATATATCCATCAACGATCAGTTGGTCTAGTGGGATGAGACACTGAATCCCTTAAGTAAGGTCAAAGGTTCGAACTCTAACATTGTGAATGGATTAAATTAAGTTGGAACTTAGGAGTGTTGCCCCCATAATAGACCTCTACAATATCTGATCCCTAAAAATAGTATGCATGTTAAATTAAAAATGGTTGGATAAAATATAGATGAGAAATAGATTGTAAAAAATTACTTATTTAATTAATACTAATATTTTCTCAAGTAAATGAAAGAAACGGTTTTAGAATTAATTAAATAACTATGAACTATTATTTAGTTGAGTCTAAAGTGGAATATTAAATTAATAATCATTATCTTAAATTAAAGAGTTGGAAACGAAAATAAAAAATGAATAAATTTTACATAAATTCTAATATAGTAACATTGTAGATTTTAACGGAATTAAAATTGTACTATGTAAAAATATTTAATGATAAAAAATTAATTTTATTATTTATGTAATTTATTTTTTATATTAATTTGAATACATTTCAATTATTAAATTTTTAGTGTAAAAATTTAAAATTTAGGCTTGAAAAATCCATCAAATAAATAAAATAAATAGAGATCAAAATATATGACCCAAATACATAATTCATGTGTCACAGACCGCCAGCCCATGGCCGAGAAGGGCGTACACCAATGGGCACAAACAAGCACACTACGTGCTGCCCAACGCTAAGGGGTCGTGCCAACACCATCCACGTACACCATGGGGCCCAAACGAGCACCCTCCATGCTGCCCAATACCATAGGGCCCAAACCAGCACTCCTTATGTTGCCCATGAGGTTTTAGCCAAGTTGTTGGGCCTGCCCAATGCCAATCCGCCCAAAGAATTCCATCACTTGGATGAAGCTCATAATGTTGACCAAAACACATATGGAAAGTATCCTTGCCAACATGTAAGCAACAATCATGTTAGAATGGATATGATTGGGGGAGTGATTCTTCTCCAACATTTAGGCAACCTTGTAAGGTAAGGATAGAGTTTCCTTAGAAAGAAAACATGAATCTGAGGATGATCCTTAGCCCTTGGAGTGTTTCATTCAAGACTGTTAGATGTAAGAGGATTCGCCTATAAGTAAAGGCTCACCCTCACCCTCACCCATTGCAATCATTCAATCATTTCTTGAGCAATAAATAATTCATTCACTCTAATTCTTCTTGTTTTCCTTGCCATTAGCTTTCGCCTTCTCTAAGCAAAGTGCTTAGTTTTTAGAGGCTGACTTAGTCTTTAATTAAAGATCATCGACTAAGACCGCATGGTTAAGCTACTCAGACTCTAGCCTCGTGAGAGCAAAATTTTGCAAACAATCGAGTAGAGATGGCAGGCAACAACGAATCTGACACTGAGTATGAGGGTCATCGTGTGACACGACAAACAAACAAGTCAAAAAGAGCAAGCTCAAAGGACAGACTCATAGCACTTGAGTACAAGGTTACCCGCCTTGAAGATGCCATGAAGGACTCAAGGGAGAGGCTCGATGTGGTTGATGTCCGCTTAGAAGAGCTTGACACGAGGGGTGACAAACTCAATGAGGAGTTCCAAATGACCCTCAATGAGACAGTGCAATATGTCGATCAACAAGACGGTTCGCTCAAAGGCGTGGTGATCGCACTTTAAAAATCGTGGAGGAACTTGTTCATCAAGCCGAGGTAATAGCTTATCAAGATGATGTTACGACCCTCAAGAAGGAGATTGATGAGCTTAAGGGAGAGCTATACATATACAAGGAAGCGGTTACTAGTGGCATGATCAATAGTGCACCAAAGAGCTGAGTTGAAGTCCCAAAACCGAAAGAGTTCAAAGGGGCGAGAAATGCCCCAGATATCAAGAATTTCATGTGGGGATTGGATCAGTACTTCAAAGTTGTTGGTATCGTGGAGGATACCTAAAATGTAAATACTACATCAATTTATTTAATTGACGTTGCTCTTTTGTGGTGGCGATGTAGGTGCACAGATGATAAGTGAGGTGGCACCGCAATTGGATCATGGAGCTAGTTCCAAACTAAGTTCAAGGCACAGTTTTATCCTGAATACACGGAAGATGAAGCCCAATCTAAATTAAGAAAACTTAAGCATACATGCAGTATTCGAGATTATGTGCGGGAGTTCAGCGAGCTGTAACTCCAAATTCCCGAGATGAGCGACAAGTTTGCACTTTTTGCCTTTCTTGATGGGTTAAAACCTTGGGTCGAGGCTGAATTGCAAAGAAGAGAGGTAAAAGAGCTCTCTAAGGCGATAGCCATAACCGATTCCTTGCATGAATACCAAAAGACCGAGTCTCCCGAGCCAAATCCAAAACCCAAATTCAATGATTGGGTAGATAAGAAGAGGACGAACAAAGTTACAGCTGAGAAGGCTTTGTTTAGAAACAATAAGCCAACAAACAAATCTAACAAGTTCACCAAACCGTGGGAGAATCACGGACTAGTAAAGTGTTTTCATTGCGATAGACCATACTATATCAAGGATTGCCCAAAGAAAGCCAAGCTTTCTGCCATCCATGGAGATAATGGAGTAGAATAGTCTATAAAGCTTGGATCGATCGTGAGTTCTCCCAGATCAAGAGTGGCCGCAAGAACAAGAGGCCCATGTTTGTAGAAATCATACTTGATGGCAAGAAAATGAATGCCTTAGTCGACACAAGTGCATCAGAGTTTTTCGCATTTGAGAAAATTGCCAAGAGACTTGACCTTTATGTGGAGAAGGCAAGTGGTGGATCAAAACAGTCAACTCCAAGGAAAAACCAATTGCAAAATGAGTAAATCTTCATCTTGGAGGTTGGACAGGTAAATAATCCATAAAGGTAATTCCTCTCAACGACTACGATTTCGTTATTGGTTTATCTTTTTGGATTAGATTAATGCACTTCTTCTATCATTTTTCTATTATTTGTGTATTCTCGACCTACGACATCAATGTGTTGTACCGGTGAGTAAAGAGGCAAGTATAGGAGCCAAGGTATTATCCGCGATCTAGTTCTCCAAATGTGTGAGCAAAGAGAAAACATCTTACCATGCAGTGCTTAAGTATGACGAGACCATAGACACCATGGAAGTTCCCAAGACTGTGGGATAAGTCCTAGAAGAGTTTTAGGACACAATGCCTTCATAGTTGTCGAAGGTGTTGCCACTAAAGATGGAGGTGGACCACAAGATAAAGTTGTATCCAAATACCGAGCCGTTAACCAATGCTCCATATCGAATGACACCACCAGAGTTAGAGGAGCCTTGAAGGTGGTTAAAGGAGCTCTTGGATGCGGGTTACATCAGACCATCCAAGGCCCTTTATGGTGCACCAGTGTTATTCCAAAAGAAGCATGATGTTAGCTTAGAATGTACATCGAATACCAAGCTTTAAATAAGCTCACAATAAAGAAAAAGTACCATATTTCATTGATTGCTTACTTGTACGATCCGCTTGGGAGGGCGAGGTGGTTTTCCAATCTAGATCTCTACTCTAGACACTATCAAGTACGGATAGCCGAAAGAGATAAGCCCAAGACAACCTGCGTGAAAAGGTAAGGGTCATATGAGTTTCTTGTGATGCTCTTCGGCCTCACCAACAAGGTATTACATCCTTTTTAGATCAATTTTTCATTGAAGACCTTGTGACATTGCCATTTATAGTGCAACATTCGAAGAGCATATAAGGAACTTGAGAAAGGTTTTGTAGGTTCTCCGAGACAATAAGTTGTACATCAAGAAGGAAAAGTGCGCATTTGCCTAGCAAGAAGTCCCATTTTTAGGGCATATCATGTGAGGTTGCAAGATCTGCATGGACAAGAGTAAGATCCAGGCCATAGACGAATGAGAGCCACCAACTAAGGTTACCGAGCTAAGATCTTTCCTTAGATTGACCAACTACTATTGAAGATTTGTCAAAGGCAACTCTAACATCGCCACTCTAACATCTCCTATAGACGAATGGGAGCCACCAACAAGGTATTACATCATTTTTTAGATCAATTTTTCATTGTATACCTTGATGACATTGTTATTTATAGTGCAACATTCAAAGAGCATATAAGGCACTTGAGAAAGGTTTTGTAGGTTATCTGAGACAATAAGTTGTACATCAAAAAGGAAAAGTGTGCATTTGCCTAGCAAGAAGTCTCATTTTTAGGGCATATTATGTGAGGTTGCAAGATCTGCATGGACAAGAGCAAGATCCAGGCCATAGACGAATAGGAGCCACCAACTAAGGTTACCGAACTAATATCTTTCCTTAGATTGGCCAACTACTATTGAAGATTTGTCAAAGGCAACTCTAACATCGCCACCTCATTGACTAAGCTTCTAAAGAAGGAAAAGGAATGGGATTAGAGTCTAAGTTGTCAAATGGCCTTTGAAGAGCTAAAACAAGCCATGGTAAACGAGTCGGTGTTGGTGCTACCAGACCACACCAAGATGTTTAAGATCCACATTGATGCATCAGAATTTGCAATCGGAGGGGTGCTCATGCAAGTGGGGCATCTAGTAGCTTTCGAGAGTAGAAAGCTAAACGAGACTAAGAGGCGCCATACCGCCGTAGTGCATTGCTTGCGCACATAGAGACACTATGTTTTGGGTTCTAGGTTTGTTGTCTTCACTGATAACGTCACAACAAGTTACTTTCTAACCCAAAAGAAACTATTTCCCAAACAAGCTAGATGGCAGAAGTTCTTAGCCGAGTTTGCCTTTTCCATGGAGCACAAAGTAGGAAAGGCCAACACTGTAGCAGACGCACTAAGCCAAAAGGCGATGCTTGAAGCCATTAGCTAACCCAGGGGGGAATTACTAGAAAGCAACAAAGAGGGGTTGTCCCACGTCCCTACTGCCAAGGCTTTGACCGACTATGAAAATGAGGGTAAATCCCGATGATTTTAGATCAAGAAAAACTTATTGTACACACGAGGACACCACCTTTACATCTCATAATTCAACAATTTGCGCAAGCAGCTCATGGGGGAATATCATGATTCGAAGTGAGCGGGTTATCCAGGAATGCACCACACATTGGCATTGCTAACGGAGTAGTTCTACTGGCCACATATGGGCAACGATGCTGAAGCCTATGTCAAGACATGTCTTGTGTGCCAAGAAACTGATCTACAGCAATTACCCATCCCTGCGAAACTATGGGAAAGTATCTCTTTAGACTTCATTATTGGTTTTCATAACACTGACAATTGTTCAAGTATTGTGGTTGTGGACGACAGGTTCACAAAGTATGCAACCTTCATACTAGCCAACAAGATCTACCAAGCCGAGGAGGCAGTGCATCTCTTCCTTAAATATATGGTAAATTATTGGGGAGTTTCGAAGATGATCGTGAGTGATAGGGATCCAACTTGAACTTTTCAACCAACTTTCACCTGCAAACGGATAGGAAAACTGAGAGAGTGAATGTGCTATTGGAGATCTATTTAAGGCACTATATGAGTGCCATGCAACGAGATTGGCCAAAGCTACTTGACATAGCCCAGTTTTCATACAACTTGAAATAGAGTGAGGTAAATAACCAAAGTCTGTTCGAGATTGTGACTGGGCAACAACCATTCACACCCAAGGTTATTGTGGCTAGTTATGAGTGGCCAAATCCAGCAACCTTTAAGTTCACAAAGGCTTTGCAAGAGCAGCATGGCTTAGCACGAGCTTGTCTATACAAGGCCGGGAAGCGAACCAAGAAGTGGGTAGATAAAAAACGCAAAGACATGGAGTTTCAGGTAGGAGACTTAATCCTTGCGAAATTAAATCTAACACTTTGTAATTCTTTTGTCCACATGGCTCTTGTGAGGAGAAACAAGGGATCATTCCGAGTCATGAAGCGAGTAGGCAATGTGGCTTACAAGCTAGAATTGTCACCAAAGCTACGAGCTTATCTTGTGTTTCACGTCAGCATGCTCAAGTTGTTTTATGAGGATTTCAATGACCCAGAGAAGAGCAGATCCAGTAGAACACCAGTGAGAGTGAAGGTCTCCATGAAAAGGAGGTACAAGACATCTTGACAGATCGAGTGATACGAAGACCAAGCACAAATACTTTGTGCATTGGAAGGGACTTCCAAAAACCGAGGGTAGGTGGAAACTTACTAAGGACCTATGGCAATTCAAGTACAAACTTGTCGAATTTCATCAACAAAAAGCGACGAGGATGTCGCTAAATCTAGTAGGGGAGAATGTCATAGATCGTAACCCACGACCGAGACGGGCGCACACCAAGGGACCCAAAAAAGTACATCACGTGATGCCCAACACCAATGGGCTCGTGCCAATACCATCCACGCACACCATGTGTCCCAAACGAGCACTCTCCATGCTGCCCAAGACCATAAGGACCAAACCAGCACCTCTTATGTTGCACATGAGGTTTTAGCCAAGGTGCAGGGCATGCCCAATGCCAATTCTACCAAAGAAGTCCACAACTTGGACGAAGCCCATCTCGTTGACCAAGGCACATACAGAAAGTATCCTTGCCAACATGTGAGCAACAATCATGTTAGAAGTGAGATGATTAGGGAGTGATTCTTCCCCAATATTTTAGGCAACCTTGTAAGATAAGGATATAGTTCCTTATATAGAAAACATGAATCTAGGGATGATCCTTAGCCCTTGGATCGTTTCATTCTAGACTGTTAGATGTAAGAGGATTCGCCTATAAATAGAGGCTCACCCTTACCCATTGTAATCATTCAATCTATTTCTTCAAATATAGAGAATTCCTTCACTCTCATTCTTCTTATTTTCCTAGCCATTAGCTTCCGCCTTCTCTAAGCACTTTGCTTAGTTTTCAGAGGTTGACTTAGTCTTTGATTAAAGATCATCGACTAAGACCGCACGGTTAAGCTAGTTAGACTCTAGTCCCGTGACACGTGTGTCATGCACATGAAACCATGTGACATTGGGACTTAGAGCCCTAGACGATGCATGGTGTCGTCCATAAGGAGATGTCTCAACTTTAAGCTGGATTCTTACTCCTAATTAAGTCTAAATTCTTTTTATCTCTCTATAAAAAGATACGTTTAGCTATAAATTATACACACCAAAATCTCAGAAGATAGCTGACACAAGCATATAAAAATAGATTTAAAAAATTATCAAAATTAAATAAGTAATTCAGATTAATCAAAATATCCTCTGTAAATAATCCTACGTCAACCTTATAGCGCTCCGCGACATAGTATATTAAAATGAAACAAATACTTGATTAAGGTACATACATCTTGCAGATAAAGTTACTCAAACTCAAATATCTCAAGATAAATATCGTCCTCATTTTTACTAAAATCACTCGTTGAATTTGTAATTTAAGATATTTTTCATGTCACTGTCATCCATAACCAAAAAAGGAGTTTACTGAGGAGACTCAAAGACTGCAATATGGTTATTGAATTGAAGAAGAGGCTGCCAAAATATCAACGTTGGTTAGGCCTGTCAAATCGAATAGCCAATCCACATGGCAAACGTTGTTTATTCTGAAATTAGGTACTTAGTTTTCTTATTCGTGCATTTATACATCTAGTTTTTTAAATTGTGCATTCATGTATCTATCATTTTTTTATGTAATTATATACCTAAGTTTTTTATTGTTGCAATTAGGTACGTAATACTTTTTAATTACACATTCAATTTCGATTGGTCCGTACTTAGATTTTAACATTGTTTAATCAAAGGGATAATTCCTACGCCTCGCCAAACCAATGAGTGGATTAGTCTCTCCGCCTCACTAATTGACCAATATCATCAACATCCCTCTGCCTCGCCACAATAAAGGCAGTATAGCAAAGGACCGTAGTCCATCCGTACCAATGAGCTCATGAACTTAACTTTGAAATTGTTCATATTTTGGTCACTCTTAAATGACATGGTTATACAAATAAATTTTTTTGATTAATCCTTAAAAAATCTGGGTAATGAATTTTTACTTTGCTTATTAAATTTACCATATTTGATATTTTAATAAGCAAAATAAAAAAAATACTCGAATCAAATATCCAATTAACCGGTCAATTGGTTATCCGATTTAATTGGTACAATATAAGGTCGAGAATTGAATAATCTAAATTTAGCAATTAACCAGAATATTTTTGTAAGGATTAATCGAACCCGATTCTGGTACAAATTTTTAAAATAAATTATTTCGATTGGATTATGGTTTACAGTTTTAAGCAAAATTGATTAACCGGTCTGATCTATTATATACAATATTTCTAAATTTTATGCATTACAATATCTAATAGTCTAATTATTTTGATACCCTTCTAATTTTTTTAAAAAAAGGTTTGGCTCTAGGTAATATTAATAGGTGTGAACTTTCAATTTTTGACTTTCTAGTTATTTTTACACTTTTATTAAAACCGAACAATTATTAAATTTACCATATTATCATATTTGATATTTTAATAAACAAAGTAAAAAATCATTTCCAGAATCAAATATTTTGGTTAACTGATTAATCGATTAGCTGATTTAATTGGTACAATATACGATCGAGAATTGAAAAAAATCTGAATTTACCAATTAACTAAAATATTTTTTAAGGATTGATCGAATTTTTTTATTTGTATAAACATGTCATTTGAGAGTGGCCAAAATATGAACAATTCAAAATTTAAGTTATTAAATTGAAAATTTTTAAACTCTAATGATTGGTGTAATTTACCCATTTTTATTAAGGAAAAATAAAAACTAACATCAGTTCTAACAGAAGGTAACGGGAGGGGCCATATTGAAAGCAAACCAAAAGTTCAGTGACTATATTGAAATTGAACTAAAAATTGGGTGACCTTATCGAATATTTTAAAAGTATGACTAAAATGAATATGCCCTAAAAGTTCGGTGACCATTATGTAGTTTACCCTTGGTAAAAAAATCAAATTATATTTAAAAAAATCTAATTTTATTTTCACCATATTTATAATAATTTTTATAATTTCATCCAATATTTTTATTATAATTTTATTTTTGCTCAGTTTAGCCCCTAAAAATTTTGTTTAATGTAAATTTTACCCTTATTTGTTTCTAATTTTATTATTAAATCAATATTTTTAATATAATAATATTTTTCAATTTAGTCCATAATATTTTATTTAAACTAAAATATTTATTTTATAATTTATTCCAATATCTTATAATTGCAAACTTTACGTTCTAGTCACTAATTTTATAATTGCAATTAAGGACTTATTTTAGCTCGAATTAACCGAAAACTTGGTATATATATCAATGATGATGTTGATTTCATAAAGGAAGGTTTAATTTCAATTTTTTGTAAAAACATGTCCCTTTATTTTATGAATATTTTCAAAATGGCCCATAAACTACTTATTTTTTTCAACTAACACTCTATTTGAAATCCGATTTCAACAAAAATTTACCATTAAGTCTAATTGGAATTAATGAGTCTAAAGAAAACCTAAAACTGAATTTTTAACTTAAAATTCAAGTTATGTATTATTTACATTTTAGTCCTTAAATCTTGATTCGATTAAATTTGCTTCGATTTAATTTTTTTTTTGCAAAACGAAGGTATAAGATCTTTCTAATTATATTAAACTTGTATTTAAGTTTTGAATTTTTTTGGGTTTAAATTTTGTAAAATTACCAAAATGTCTTTTTGTTAAATCATTTATTTTTCTAATGTTTTTAAAGGTTTATTTTCTCGGGTGACTTTAGTTAATTTTTTCCACTTTATTTTCATGTTGGTTGTTTAATTTCTTGTAAACGAATATGCTTTCTTTTTAAAATCTGTTTTAGGCCACAAATGGTCATTTTTAGCATTTAATATCCATGCTAGATTCGTCTAGACCGGGTATTATGTGTTACATTGACAATCAAACTGTTGGGATTAAATTATACAAATATTAGACTAAATTATAAAAATTGGAAATAAATAGAGGTCAATTTCAGATTAAATGGAAATTTTATGGACTAAACTAGACAAAATAAAATCATATAAAAATATTGGACTCAATTATAAAAAAAAATTAAAAATACATATTGGTAAATTTTGGATTAAAGAAAATTTTTAAGGATTAAATTGAAGAAAAATAAAACTATATTAAAATTACTAGATTAAATTATAAAAATTAGAAACAAATAGGGGTCAATTGCAGATTAAATAAAAAATTAGAGAATAAATTGAATAAAAATAATTATATTAAAATATTAAAATAAATAATAAAAAATTAAAAATACATTATAATTTTCAAAGCTTAATTTTTTTCCTCACTTTTCCATTGTACCAAGCAATAGAGAGGAAAGAAACTTATTTTCCTTCTAGTTTTAATATGATTTTGTTTTTGTCAAGTTTAGTCCATAATTTTTTTATTTAACCCAAAATTGACCTCTATATATTTTTAATTTTTATAATTTAGTCAAATATTTTTATAACTTAATTATGAGAGATTGAATTCCAATGTAACACCTAATACCTAGTCCAGACAAACCCAGCCCGAATATCGAATGCTACAAATGGCCCATTTGTGGCCTAAATCAGATTTAAAAAATCAAGCATGTTCAATTAAATGAAAGTAAAGAACCAACATGAAAATAAAGAGGAAACAATTAATTAAAGTCACCTAAGAAAATAAACATTTAAAAACTTCAGAAAAATAAACGATTTAACAAAAAGACATTTTGGTAATTTTAAAAACTTAAATCCAAAAAACATTCAAAACTAAAATACAAGTTTAATAATAATAGAAACATCTTTTACCTCTATTTTGCTAAAAAAAAGTTCAAATCGAACTAAATTTAACCAAATCAAGGTTTAAGGACTAAAATATAAATAATTCATGAGTTAGATTTTAAGTTAAAACTTAGTTTTAGGTCTGTGTTAGACTCATTAATTCTAAATGGACTTAATGGTAATTTTTTTGTTGAAATCAGATTTCAAATAGAGTGTTAATTTCAAAAATAAGTGGTTTATGGGCCATTTTTCAAACATTCACAAAATAAAGGGACCAATTTCTCAAAATTTAAAATTAAACCTTACAGTTTGAAATTAATCTTATCATTGAGATCTAGACAAATTTTTAAGTTGATCTGAGCTAAAACAAGTCATTAATTGCAATTATAAAATTAGTAATTGAAACGTAAAGTTTTCAATTATAAGATATTAGACTAAATAATAAAATAGAAATAAATAGATTTCAATTACAAATTAAATAAAATTTGAGGGATTAAATTGAAGAAAAGTAAAAATATAGTAAAAATATTAGATAAAATTATAAAAATTAGAAAAACATAGTGGTCAATTTCGGATTAAATAAATATTTTAGGGACTAAAATGAACAAAAATATAATTACATTAAAAATATTGAATTTAATAATAAAATTAGAAACAAATAAGGGTAAATTTTAGATTAAATAAAATTTTTAGGGACTAAACTAAAAATAAATAAAATCATAATAGAAATATTAGATGAAATTATAAAAAATAATTATAAATATAATGAAAATAAAATTATAATTTTTTAAATATAATTTGATTATTAAGGTATGATATCTTGCATTCTTCTTTACTATTTTCCACCAAATTTTGGAGAGAAAACTATTTGTATAGGAGCGAGAAAAACTATATCTCCTCTTATTTTCTTTCCTTCCAATTTCTTACTCTACCAAGCATTCCTTAACGAGCGTTTGGCTCACGAAATTTAAATTTACCTCTAGGAATAAGATTCCGAAATGTAATATTACTTGACACATTACTTGGAGTGTTGCATTACTTTCTTTGGTTTATTTTGTAGGAATGCAAAATTATTGTGTTTTGTTTGGAGGAATATAAGATATTCTGGAAGTAAATTTTACTAAATTACCCATGTGTTATATTTACTTTTTAACATGTTAAACTTTTATTGTTAAATTAAAAATATCTACACAAAAAGTCATATAACGTTTTTGTCACACTATCTAAAATTTGCAAAAACTATATATTTATCATATTATTAATATAATTATTATATTAAATATTTATTTAAAAAAATATGTTTTATATTTGCATACCCTCGTTACTCTCTATTAAAAAATATGTTTTATATTTGCTTACCCTTGTTACTCTCTATTTATTGCCGCCGTGAGGGGATGGCCTACTTAACTATCCTTAGTGGAACTGGAGAACCTGTTGGCTAATCAGGAGGCATTAACCAAACAGATGAGTGGCGTAACTATAAAAGACGAAGATGAAGCACTCTTCACCTGTTAGAGTATGCCCAAAGACTAATCATGAGATGATTGTAAAAGACATACTTATTTTATCTTGTTTATTAATATAAAGTCATTACTATTATTTCAGTCTTATTCTGTGTGTTTATAAATAAACTAAATTATAGTAAAGTCCTTAGAATAATATAGTTATTCTTAGAATGTCCTTAGTTGAGTATTATTGTGGGCATGCACAACAATAATATATTAAGACTAATATGTAGTTGATTGATGACAAAGTGTTGTCATTGACATTGAGATGTCAAAATCAATGCATAAGTATGTGTTAGAGAACAACATACTGGACTGACCCGCTATGAGCATATTTCTTGGATTATTATGTGATAGTCACAATATTGCTCATAATGATAACTACATGTATGATCCTCAGACTTGAGATCATCATTATTTCAACATTGTGAGTGACATATTTTGATACAATCAAACGTGTGTCGTAACTGACTACGTTATAAAGACTGATATTGGATATGTTGCAATCTATGTAGCGGAATATGATTGATCAAGATAGGATTTGTCCCTCCTACATAATATGAGTAATATCATAGGCCACTTGATTGAATGAGACTAGAAATGCAAGGTCATGCTCGAATAAATTGATATGAAATATCATAGTTATTCGTTTATAATAGTCTACTCAAGATATCAAGAAATATTAGATGGACTATACAAGTGTGACTGTTCCATGACTTGTGTCTGATCTAGATATAAGGATAAAGGGATGTAAAACATGAAAAGAGTTAATCACGAAAAAAGGTTATGTCAAACCATGACTTCCTGTAACTTAGGTAGCAATGATGTATTGCTAGATGCCACTCATTGCTTGTAATATTAGAATTTTTCTAGATATTACTGCTAACGTTGCATGAACCTACAAGCGTCACACCTTATGGTTGAAACGAACAAATATCGACTAGATAGCATGCGTACAAACTTGTGCACGAAATAAGTAAAAATCGAAATTATTATGATTATTGTAATTATAGATAGTTTCGTTTATATATATTTTAATACTAGATAATTATTGTAATTATCAAATACTATTAAAATATATATATCCCTAAAGAAACCTAATTGAAGTAGAGTCAGATTCTACATATTTAATTATATTCGGTTAAATATATCGTATATTTAAAGAATCTGGATTTAATTAGAATTAGGGTTTTGAATGCTATATAAAGGCATAAGGTCTAGCAGCCAAAGTATGCTTTTGTGAAAAACATCTTTAACAGTTAGAGGAGAAAATATTATTCATTTCGTTCGGGTGGACTACGTAGAGGTCGAAACACTATTGTGACGACTTAGATTCGAAATCGTGCTAGAAGAATTGGATTCTCCTAACTCCCTGTGGTTTTCAGATTTAATTAAGGTATTGTTTCATCCCCTTTCACCCCGAATTCATTCCTCGTACATGGATCACTGGTGGAATACACTGGATAATTTTTCCGCTACGCCATGGGGTGTACCAGCGTTTTCCTAACATCACCAGTAAGAGGAAAGTCACGTCATGCAGATAAGAATTGACGAAGAAAAAAAAGGCCACAAGAAGGCAAGCATTATTTAAAAGATAGAAGTAACACTTCAAGGAGAGCTCGACGTAGAAAAGAAGACTACCACCAATAGTACGAGGAGAACGATAGAAGACAAAGCAGTGAATGCTTCAACTGTGGAAGGAAGGGCCACTTTGCTTGAGATTATAGATTACCCATAAGGGAAAGTCGTTAATGCTTCAATTGTGGCAAGAAAGACCATTTTACTTGAGATTGCAGATTACCGGGAGAGAGATTTTCCAAGGAAACATAGCCACCACAAAAGAAAATGAGAGTGAGGTTGTGTTGGATGCTTCCATCAACGAGGAAGAATGTGATACAGAAGTTGGATTTTTTGTTGAAGAAGATTTAATAGAAGAAATTGAAGAATCATCCCTTGTAGCAACCACAGACTCAAAGACAAAATACAAGGATGAAGAAGAGTTCGAAGAAGATATGGAAGAACCAACTTTCGCAACAACCATGTAGTCAAAAATTGACTACAATGAGGATTGGATCGTTGATTCTGGGTGTTCTAATCATATGACCAATGACGAGAAGAAGCTGCAAGACATGGACGATTATAAGGGAAGAAGAGTAGTATTAACAACTAATAATTCAAGGTTGTCTATTACTTATATTGGGAAGACAAAACTTCCAAGGAATGACTCTCAGTAACTTCAACTCGAGAAGGTTTACCTGGTTCCTGGCTTGAAGAAAAATTTGTTGTCGGTGCCCCAACTGACAGTAGTAGGAAATTATGTGCTCATTGGACCTGAAGAAGTGTCTATATTCCAAAATGTAAAGGTGATTAGAGATCCAATTATGAAAGGAAGAAAAAGAAAATCAATTTATGTGCTATCTGCGGAGTCAGAATATGTTGACAAGACCTAGAAGAATGAGATGACTGATCTTTGGCATAAGCGTTGATAAGTGTTCAAAAGTACTATTTTTCTTACCCTTTTTACTCATATTATTGTTAGACTTAGGCTCATATTAGTTGCATAGTTAGCCATTCATGCATTAATCCATGTTTCCTTCCATCGTTGAGCTTGATTACATAACTTGGTAGTTTTTGTGGAAAAGATGCTGCTTTGGTGTGCTTTGTGTGTGTATGTGCAGGATCACTTGCCAAAGCAATGCCGAGCTAGTTGCTAGGGCAATGCATGAAGGAGATGCCGAGCTAGTTGCCAGGGCAATGCATGAAGAAGACGCCGAGCCAGTTGCCATGGCAATTGTCGACATGAGCAAAGGTGATATGGTAGTCGAAATTGATGACTAAACAAGCCCAAGATGACGTGGAGCAAAGCCCAAACCCAAAGGAATTTGATTTCCATGCAGAGATTAAAGAAGAATTAAATTCCAAGAAGATAGGAGAAGTTCTAGTAGGAATACAATTATAATAAAGAATTATATTCTTTAAAGATAATTTAATTCCAACTTAAACTCCTCCTCAAAGAAGGACTTTGGCCTAGCCCTATAAATAGCAAGGAGATTTCGACAATCCAAAGGAAGAGAGCAATAGGGAAATTTCGACAAGTCCAAAGAGAGCAATAGGGAAATTTCGACAAGTCCAAGGGCAATGAGGATTTCGACAAGCCTCCATCTTCATCTTTTTCTTTCTTGTACGATTGGGTTCATGCTAGGGATTGTTTATCTTGTGTTTCTTTGGAACCTAGCCATGAACTAAATTTACTTGGCTATGGTTATTGTGTTTTGTCGTTGTGAGAAACTATTGGTTTGTTTAGGTAATAAGAGTTTGCACTTTTCTATTTCAAGGTTTATTCATTCTTGGTTCTTATTCTTGTTTGCGAGTAAATTGGGAGAGGATCTCGTGATTTCATCTATTTATCTAATATCGGGAGAGTTAGATTCAAGAAACGAATGAATATGATCTTTATTCAATCTAATGATGGTGAAGATTAATCCGGCTTAGGAATAAGTTAAGGATTTCAACGGCTAAGAGGAGCGCAAGATTGGTTGTTGTTCACCCTTGATTCACGCAGGGATGTATTATCAAGGCATGCACAAGTAGCTAGAGTTTCGACTTAGGGATAAGAAGAAACCATTGAAGAACGCTCTGCCGAACCTTGAAGGTTGCTGCCCAGACGTCCAAGTAGTTGCCCAGGCAACCATCGATTAGTTGCCAATGCAACCCCGTTGTGCAAGTTGCCACGGCAACTGAGTTGCCCATGCACTCTTTTACCAAAATGATCCAATCGGCTATCACACCTCAACTCACGATAACCTGGCCTATCTCTCTCTCATTTGAATTCATCTTTTCTTTTACTTTATTGCTTTCTAGATTAGTCATTAGTTAAACTCCTATAATCCTTTACTTGTGTTTTTACTTTTTACAGTGCAAGAAATTAGATCCTTGAAGTGGCACCAATCCCTGTGGAGACGATATCTTTTATACTATAACTTGCGACGTGTATACTTGCACATTTGCATAGCACTTATTACGCGCAACAAGTTTTTGGCGCCGTTGCCGGGGATTGGCAATAGCGACTTTGTTTTTTTTTTTTCTTGCACTTTCTTTTTACTTTTATTATTTAAAATTCAAAGGGCTAACAAACTTTGGTTTTGCATTGGTATATGACCAGGGCGAGACCGACTTCACCAGAATATCCCTTTGATCCAGAAATCGAACGAACCTTACAAAGACTTAGACGAAGGATAAGAGAAGCAATGGCAAATCAAGACGGCAATATGAATCAAGATGTTCGAGCAGGAGGAGAAGTGATTCTTGCACGAAACAGAACTATTCGAGACTATCTTGAAGAAGATCTTGATGGACTTAACCCAGGAGTTGTCGCACCTGAAATTGAAGCCGACCACTTTGAGTTGAAACCGGTAATGTTTAATATGATCAACACAATAGGTCAATTTGGCGGCTCAAAGAATCAAGATGCACGACAACATCTGAAATCTTTCCTCGAGATTTGCAACTCGTTCAAGATACACGGAGTCACCCCCGATGTCTTACGATTAAGATTATTCCCCTATTCACTGAGGGATAGGGCGAAAGCATGGTTGAATAGCATTCCTGCCGGATGCATAGCATCTTGGACTGATCTTTGTCGTGATTTCATTGCTAGATTTAATCCTACAAATTTGACTGATAAGCTTCGTAACGACATTACTTCTTTTCGGCAGGCAGATGATGAATCCATGTACGAGGCTTGGGAGCGATATAGAGAACTTCTACACAAATGCCCCCTACACGGATTCCCGGTGTGGACTCAAGTAACAATGTTTTACAACACCGTGAATACACCAACAAGGATGATGCTAGATGCCTCGACAAACGGCATACTCCTAGATAAGTCGCTGGAAGAAGCAATGCAAATTTTAAACAGGCTGGCCAAGAATGATTATCAATCCCCATCTACTAGAAGAGGAGGAGTTAGACGCCAAGCCACATTACATGAACTAGGATCATCAGATTCAATTTCGGCACAATTGGCCGCTTTAACCAAGATGGTCCAGAACATGCAAAAACCAAACAACACACATGAAGTCAAGGTAATGGATTCTTTTTGTGAGTTATGTGGTGATAACCATAATTCTTCTGAATGTATGCAGAATCCGGAATCCAGTTTCTATGTGGGAAATTACAATCGGAGCAACAACGTGATGTCCAATACATACAATCCAGCTTGGAAGAAGCACCTGAATTTTTCATGGAGTAATCCCAACAATGCTCTAAACTAGAACAATCAGAATGCACAAGCATCGAGATTCCAGCAGAATATGCCACGGCAACAGATGCCGCAACAACAACTGACAATATCTAGTTCTTTGGAAAATTCTCTAAATGCTTTTATGATGAAAACTGAATCTTATATGGCTGAGAATAGTAATTTCATAAAAAGAACTGATGCTTTTATTAACAGGACCGAGATGAGATTGCAAAACCAAGAGGCGACAATCAAATTATTGGAAAATCAAGTCAGACAGTTTGCTCAAAATCTGAATACTAGACCACAAGGAGGTTTACCTAGCGATACTGAAGTCGCAAGAGGAACTGGCCATGAGCAATGTAAGGTGATCACCACTAGAAGTGGACAACAACTTAGAGAGGTTCAAACCCGCTCGTCAAACAAAACTCCACAAAAAGAATAGGACGAACCTAGCGGTAAAGCCTCAGATGCTGAACCAGGAATTGCCGCAGCAACCGGCAATAAGCATGCCTCGGCAACCGACGATAAAGACGCCTCGGCAACTTGCGATAAGCATACCTCGGCAACCCTAGTTGATAATACCTCGGCAACTCCAGATGTCCCGGCAATGCCGTCAATCAGGTTTCAAACCAATGAAAGGATCGAAGATATCTGACTTCCACCACCATTCCCACAAAGGTTGAAGTGACAAAAGCAAGAATACCAATTCAAGAAGTTTCTTAATATCCTAAAGCAAGTCCACATCAACTTGCCATTGGTGGAAGCAATTGAACAAATGCCAAACTATGCCAAGTTTCTTAAAGACATTGTGTCCAAAAGAACAAGGCTAGGAGAGTTTGAAACAGTTGCCGCGACAGAGGGATGCATGGCAATGTTGCACAATCGTATGCCACCCAAGTTGAAGGATCCCAGAAGTTTCACAATACCCTGTTCCATTGGAAATCACTATGTCGGAAAAACATTATGCAACCTTGGGGCTAGCATAAACTTGATGCCTAAATCGGTTTTCCAGAAACTAGGAATCAGGAAGGCAAGACCTACAACAGTCATGCTGCAGCTAGCCGACAGATCCTATGTGCATCCAGAGGGAAAAATTGAGGACATACTGGTAAAAGTTGATAAATTTATTTTTCCCGCTGACTTTATTGTTTTGGATTGTGAAGCAGATGAGCATGCACCCATCATTCTCGGGAGACCATTCCTAGCAACAGGGAGAACCTTGATTGATGTTGAAAAGGGAGAACTCACAATGAGGGTGAATGACCAGCAAGTTAAACTAAATGTGTTCCAAACACTAAGGCATGCCGATGATCCAGAAGAATGCCAACTTCTTCATGCCACGACAGAGTTTAACTTCGATGAGGAATTTAGTTACCTCGGCAACTACATTGCCGACCAAGAGGAACATGAGGAGTATGAAGAACCGGTCGATGAGGAACAACCAGAAGAGGCAAATTGGCTAGCCAATCAACCAGGTACATACTTTGAACCACTGGACTACTCAGGTAAGGAAGGTAAGCTCGAAAAACCCTCTATTGAACAACCACCAATTCTTGAGTTGAAACAATTGCCAGAGCAACTAAAATATGTATACTTAAGGACCGATAATACATTGCCTGTAATTATTTCTTCTAAGTTACAGCCTGAGCAGGAAAAGAAGCTGATCAAGATGTTGAAGCTACACAAAAATGCAATAGGGTGGACAATTGCCGACTTGAAGGGAATTAGCCCGTCGGTGTGCATGCACAAGATTCTGTTGGAAGACGATCACAAACCTTCAATTGAGGCCCAGATGAGACTGAATCATGCCATGAAAGGGGTTGTAATGAAAGAAATCATCAAGTGGCTTGACGCCGGCATTATATACCCTATCTCTAATAGTATATGGGTAAGTCCGGTACAATGTGTACCGAAAAATGGAGGTATAACAGTGGTAAGCAATGAAAATAATGAACTTATCCCAACCAGGACTGTGACCGGTTGGAGGGTTTGTATGGACTATCGAAAGCTAAACAAAGCTACTAGGAAAGATCAATTCCCATTACCCTTTATTGATCAAATGCTTGACCGTCTTGCAGGTAAACCCTTTTATTGTTTTCTTGATGGTTATTCAGGTTACAATCAGATTGCCATAGCACCAGAAGATCAAGAAAAGACAACCTTCACATGCCCATACGGTACTTATGCCTTCCGAAGGATGCCGTTCGGATTGTGTAACGCCCCGGCAACCTTCCAAAGATGCATGATGGCACTCTTTTCAGACATGGTCGAAGACTTCCTTGAGATCTTCATGGATGATTTTTCGGTTTTTGGTAATGACTTCGACGGCTGTCTCGGCAATTTGGAGAGGGTGTTAGCAAGATGCGAAGAAACGAATTTAGTCCTCAATTAGGAGAAATGCCATTTTATGGTAGATGAAGGAATAATGCTCGGCCACAAGATTTCATCCAAGGGAATTGAAATAGACAAAGCCAAGGTGGACGTGATCGAGAGATTACCCCCACCAAGTTCGGTTAAAGGAATTCAAAGTTTTCTCGGGCATGCAGGTTTTTACAGGAGGTTCATTCATAATTTTTCCAAAATCACTAAACCCTTGTGTAATCTACTTGAACAGGATAAAGTCTTCGATTTTGATGGTTCTTGCACTCAAGCATTCGAAACCCTAAAGAAAAAGCTTGCCTCGGCACCCATTGTCGTCCCACCAGATTGGACGCTACCTTTTGAGCTCATGTGTGATGCAAGTGATTTCGCGGTAGGAGCAGTCCTAGGCCAACGCACAGGTAAGACCTTCCATGTGATATACTACGCTAGTAAAACTCTTAATGATGTTCAAGTGAATTACACAACAACGGAGAAAGAGTTACTAGCTGTAGTTTTCGCATTTGACAAGTTCCGATCCTATTTAATTGGTACAAAGGTAATTGTTCATACGGACCATTTGGCAATCAAATACTTATTTGCTAAAAAGGATGCTAAACCTCGTTTGATTCGTTGGATATTACTCTTACAAGAATTTGATATTGAAATTAAGGACAGGAAAGGAACAGAAAATCAAGTGGCCGATCACTTATCACGTTTGGAACACAATAGGAAGGAGGACGCGGATCTAGAGATATGCGATGCATTCCTGGATGAACAAATTTTAGTCGCCTCGGCAACCCTCGACGCCTCGGCAACCCTAGACGCCTCGGCAACCCACGACGCCTCGGCAACCCTCGACGCCTCGTCAACCCTAGACGCCTCGGCAACCCACGACGCCTCGGCAACCATGGATGCACACGCCTCGGCAACTCTCGATGCCGCAGCAGCCTTTGACGCACACGCCTCGGCAATTTTGGGAGCAGTTGCCACGGCAGCACATGCCTCGGCAATACCCTGGTACGCGGATATAGTTAACTTCCTTGTTTGTGGTATTTTTTCTTATGGCATTACTCACCAAGGGAAGAAGCGGTTCCGCCATGATGCTAAGCATTACTTTTGGGACGAGCCTCTTTTGTTTAAACAATGTGCAGATCAGGTTATACGCCGATGTGTCCCTGAAGAAGAGCAACATAATGTACTCAGGCAATGCCATTCTTCACCCTATGGAGTACATTTTGGAGGAACTCGTACCGCGGCCAAAGTTTTGCAATGGGTTTGTATTGGCCAACATTGTACAAAGATGCCCAAGACTTTTACAAGCAATGTGATCGTTGCCAGAGGACGGGCAATATCTCTAGACGACATGAGATGCCACTCCAGAACATCATCGAGGTGGAATTGTTCGATGTATGGGGGATCGATTTTATGGGACCTTTCCCATCTTCATTCGGCAACCTCTACATTCTACTTGCCGTCGACTACGTGTCTAAATGGGTTGAGGCAGCTGCAGTTCCCAACAACGATTCCAAGACCGTGCAACGATTCCTGCAGAAAAACATATTTACGGTTTGGGATGCCGAGAGCAATTATCGCGACGAAGGCAAGCATTTTGACAATGTAGACTAATTGCCAAGATGTTGCAACGCTTCGCATATCACACAAGATCGCCACGGCATATCACCCACAAACCAACGGGCAAGCAGGAATTTCCAACCGGGAGTTGAAGGGAATACTCGAGAAAGTTGTAAATCCCTCAAGGAAGGATTGGTCATTAAGACTAGATGACGCACTTTGGGCATATCGCACTGCATTCAAAACACCCTTAGGTATGTCCCCCTTCCGACTTGTCGATGGTAAAACATGTCATCTACCGGTGGAAATCGAGCACAAGGCGTACTGGGCAATCAAGACCGTGAATATGGATTGGGAAAGTGCCGAACAAAAGCGCTTGATGGATCTCAATGAGATAGAAGAATTTTGTGCACTCGCCTATAACAATGCACGAATCTACAAGGAGAAAACAAAGCGATGGCACGACAAGAAACTATTGCCACGACAATTCACGTCAGGGCAACTAGTTCTCCTATTCAATTCTCGGCTAAAACTTTTCCCGGGAAAGCTAAAATCAAGATGGTCGGGACCATTTGAAGTTGTCAAACCATTCTCCCATGGTGCCGTGATAATCAAGTCCATCTCTGATAACCATGAATTCAAAGTTAATGGACAAAGATTGAAGCACTACAATGGTGCCCATGTGGAACGTAACAAGGAAGTGGTCAACTTAGGAGATACATGAGCATGCTCTCCCTTTTGATATTTTTATTTTTATTTATTTTTATTTTTATTTTTTTGATTAATTAGTTATTATTATATTTTGTCGATTTTTTTTTATTTTCTTTATTTTTCTTCCTTTTCGATTATTAGTAGTTTTTAGGATAGATTTTCTTTATTATTTAAGTTTAAGAATCCTATTACACATCTTTATTTATTTTCTCTATTAGTTTATATTTAATTTTAATCCTTATTTGATTTGTCTTTGAATTGTAGGAAAAGAAGTTCAAGATAAAGAAGGAATTCTAAACCAAGTAGGAAAACATCTTCAACAAGGAAACTAAGGGGCTGAATCTAAAGCTTATATAAAGCCTCCAATTCATCCTAACCAAAACCCCTTGTCGACAACTTCTACCAAACCCTAAACCCTTTTTCGTTTTCCCCTAATCCTACCCACCTATCTTTTCTATAAAACCCATCACCCTTAACCTATTCCTACTTTCTATCTTGCAACTTTTTAGTTTCTTTTCTTTTCTTTTCTTTGTTTTTACTCACAACCAAGATCATCCATGGCATCCAAGATTAAACTTTTAGTTCATCCAAGTTCCTCCAAAGAACCAAGATACAAGAAGTTTGCTACACCGATGGTTCAAGAAAGATTTCGATCCAAGTTTGAAAGCCGAAAAATTCATGAAGAACAAGGCTTTGAATACTCCAACTCTCATCAAGATTTCGGCCTTGAACCATTCATCTTCAAGAGGATTGCACATCAAAAGTGGCAAATCTTTTGCCATCAACCGGAACCGGGTAACATCTCATGGGTAAGAGAATTCTATGCTCACTCACCTAACCCGGATAATCCTTATGCTTTTGTTCGTGACAAGGCCATACTTATAAGTCCCAAAAGCATCAACACCTTTTACAGACTTTACATTGAGAAGGACGAGCATCAAGCCGTCGTTGACCAAATCAATCCCAAGCAACTCGACAAGGTGCTTCAAGAACTCACTCAACCGGGAACTCATTGAAATGACGGTAAATACAAGGGCACGGTAAATCGCCTTCGGCTTAAACCCGAGGCAAAACTATGGAATAAGTTTGTTAAAACTTCTTTAATGCCCACCACACACAATACTACCGTTGATATACCACGTCTTTTGCTCATACATTCTATTTTGCATAATCGCATCATTAACATTGGAAAAATTATTTGTGATGAGATTTTTGTATGCAGTTCAAAAGATAAGGGTTCTCTTTTCTTCCCTTGCTTAATTTCTAATCTTTGCAAGGAGATGCATGTCCCGAGTGAGTCCACCGATGAAAAGGCCCTACCCAAGTCTGGTTGGAATCAAGCACTAATCCGAAAGCTAATGGGAGAGGCACCGGGAGATTCTTCAAGGCCTCCAATTGCCACGGCAACTCCTGCCGCCATGGCAATCTCTAATGCCCAAGCACCTAACGCCAGGGCAACTCGGCCACCAACCCCGGGACACTTTGAAGCACTTTTGCACCCATTGGCAAGCCACCTAAGGCAAATTGAAGACCGGCAACTAATGTTCATGCGGTACATGAAGGAGCACAACAATGCCATCACCCCAAGTCATCCTAGAGAAGTACCCAGACAATCACGTGCCGTTCCCAATCTTCCCCGCCGAGATCCTTGCCCCGACAACCAATGAAGCAGACGCCACAACAACCTTAATAGATGTTGCCACGGCAACCTACTTCGTGCATGCACAAGCTGACGCCACGGTAATCAACCCTGAAGATGCCACGACAACCAAAGCTAAAGACATCCTGGCAACCACTGCAAAAGCCAAAGGTAAAGCACCTATGCCCGAATTAACTCCTACGGAATCATTTTCTGATTTTTCAGATTCAGACGAGTCCTCCATTGAACCAATAAAGACCGCACCAATTGAATCCTCCAAGCGAAAAGCCATTGACATTGATGAAGAGGACGATGAGGACAACCCCGTACGAGGATCGATTCCACCACCGGCAACAAGAAAATAACCATCGCGTTCAAGCAAGAGAATCAAGACACCGACTAGAAGGAAACTAATCATCTACGATGATGAACTCTCGGAGTAAGTCCTTGTATGCATTTTTATTTTTATTTTTCTCGTTATTTTATGCATGCATTGAGGATAATGCCTCACTCGAGTTTGGGGGGGGATTATTATTAGTAGTTACCATGTTTAGTTATATTCATCTTAAGGATACATAAATTGCTTGCCATGCCTTTAATTGGAACAAGAATTGCTTAGATTTGATGAATATCCGATGATGACTTTGCCAATGCACTTAATTGATAGAATTTTTATTCTAGGATAACCATGGAAAAAAACTTAGAATTTTACTATGATTCTAAATTTGATGAAACACTGTTGTGGTTTGATTGATTTAAGGAATTCTAGTGAACTTAGGCTGATAATTAACAAATTGGGGGATTAGAATAAAAATTGGATGAATGCTAGAGGTGCCCGAAATTGGCTCTAGCATGTGCTAAAAAAACATTTCACTAGAGGTGCCCGAAACCGGCTCTAGTCGATTAAATTAACTTAATAAAACTAAAAACAAAACACTAGAGGTGCCCAAAACTGGCTCTAGTTAAAACATGTTAAAAAGAACCCAATGAAGTAATTTGAAAACCTATTGTTTGCATAGAATCCGAAAAATCAACTTGCACACAACTCCGCACACACTCACAAGCACTATAGTAAGATTCCGAGTAATTTCTAAGTTTTCCAAAAAAGAAAAAGCCAATCATACCTTGTGCCCCGGTTCAGAGAATTGAAATCAAGTTCAAAGCTAAGTTTGTGAAAATTGAAGTCTTGGCAGGTAATTCTGAGTTTGCATTGCTTGAGGACAAGCAATAGTTCGAGTTTGGGGGTGTGATAAGTGTTCAAAAGTACTATTTTTTCTTACCCTTTTTATTCATATTATTGTTAGACTTAGGCTCATATTAGTTGCATAATTAGCCATTCATGCATTAATCCATGTTTCCTTCCATTGTTGAGCTTGATTACATAACTTGGTAGTTTTTGTGGAAAAGATGCTGCTTTGGTGTGCTTTGTGTGTGTATGTGCAGGATCACTTGCCAAAGCAATGCCGAGCTAGTTGCCAGGGCAATGCATGAAGGAGATGCCGAGCTAGTTGCCAGGGCAATGCATGAAGGAGAGGCCGAGCCAGTTGCCATGGCAATTGTCGACATGAGCAAAGGTGATATGGTAGTTGAAATTGATGACTAAACAAGCCCAAGATGACGTGGAGCAAAGCCCAAACCCAAAGGAATTTGATTTCCATGCAGAGATTAAAGAAGAATTAAATTCCAAGAAGATAGGAGAAGTTCTAGTAGGAATACAATTATAATAAAGAATTATATTCTTTAAAGATAATTTAATTCCAACTTAAACTCCTCCTCAAAGAAGGACTTTGGCCTAGCCCTATAAATAGCAAGGAGATTTCGACAATCCAAAGGAAGAGAGCAATAGGGAAATTTCGACAAGTCCAAAGAGAGCAATAGGGAAATTTTGACAAGTCCAAGGGCAATGAGGATTTCGACAAGCCTCCTTCTTCATCTTTTTCTTTCTTGTTCGATTGGGTTCATGCTAGGGATTGTTTATCTTGTGTTTCTTTGGAACCTAGCCATGAACTAAATTTACTTGGCTATGGTTATTGTGTTTTGTGGTTGTGAGAAACTATTGGTTTTGTTTAGGTAATAAGAGTTTGTACTTTTCTATTTCAAGGTTTATTCATTCTTGGTTCTTATTCTTGTTTGCGAGTGAATTGGGAGATGATCTCGTGATTTCATCTATTTATCTAATATCGGGAGAGTTAGATTCAAGAAACGAATGAATATGATCTTTATTCAATCTAATGATGGTGAAGATTAATCCGTCTTAGGAATAAGTTAAGGATTTCAACGGCTAAGAGGAGCGCAAGATTGGTTGTTGTTCACCCTTGATTCACACATGGATGTATTATCAAGGCATGCACAAGTAGCTAGAGTTTCGACTTAGGGATAAGAAGAAACCATTGAAGAACGCTCTGCCGAACCTTGAAGGTTGCTGCCCAGACACCCAAGTAGTTGCCCAGGCAACCATCGATTAGTTGCCAAGGCAACCCCGTTGTGCAAGTTGCCACGACAACTGAGTTGCCCATGCACTCTTTTACCAAAACGATCCAATCGGCTATCACACCTCAACTCACGATAACCTGGCCTATCTCTCTCTCATTTGAATTCATCTTTTCTTTTACTTTATTGCTTTCTAGATTAGTCATTAGTTAAACTCCTATAATCCTTTACTTGTGTTTTTACTTTTTACAGTGCAAGAAATTAGATCCTTGAAGTGGCACCAATCCCTGTGGAGACGATATCTTTTATACTATAACTTGCGACGTGTATACTTGCACATTTGCGTAGTACTTATTACGCGCAACAAGCGTCTTGGACATGTAAGCTACAACAAGTTGAAGGTAATGATGAAGAAGCAAATTTAAGAGGACTTCCTAAAGCAGACATTCGAACATATATAGTTTGTGCTGGATGTCAATTTTGAAAAGCTTATCAGTTGCCATTTAAAGAGCTAGAGCATCAGTCCAAGACACCATTGGAGCTTATACACTCAAATGTCTTTGGCCCAGTGAAGCAAATATCACTTGGAAGTATGAAGTACATGGTGACATTTATTGATGACTTCTCAAGGTACATGTGGGTTTACTTTATGAAGGAGAAGTCAGAGACTTTTACAAAGTTCAGAGAGTTTAAGGAAAAGATAAAAAGTGAACTTAATGAGAAAATTCAGTGTCTACACACTGATAATAGGAAATAATATTTATCTATATAGTTCACTACATATCTTTAAGAGCATAAGATCAGACGACAATTAACTTGCTCCAATACTCCACAGCAAAATAGAGTGGCAGAGCGAAAGAATCGTCATCTTGCTAAAACATGTCGAAGCATGCTTCATGCCAAGAATGTACCAAGAATATTTTGGGCCGATTATGTGAGAACAACAGCTTATGTGATTAATAGGCTACCACAAGCTAAGTTGGGATTTATTTCACCACATAAAAAGCTAAGGAAAATCAAGCCAACAGTCAAACATCTCAAGGTATTTGGTTGTGTATGCTACATCTTCGTGCCAGATCATCTAAGAAGCAAATTTGACAAAAAAAGACAATTCGATGCATCTTCGTTGGTTATGATAATGCACGAAAAGGTTGAAAATGTTGTGATCTGTTGCGCGTAATAAGTGCTACGCAAATGTGCAAGTATACACGTCGCAAGTTATAGTATAAAAGATATCGTCTCCACAGGGATTGGTGCCACTTCAAGAATCTAGTCTCTTGCACTGTAAAAAGTAAAAACACAAGTAAAGGATTATAGAAGTTTTAACTAATAACTAATCTAGAAAGCAATTAAGTAAATGAAAAGATGAATTCAATTGAGAGAGATAGGCTAGGTTATCGTGAGTTGAGGTGTGATAGCCGATTGGATTGTCTTGGTAAAAGAGTGCACGGCCAACTCAGTTGCCGTGGCAACTTGCACGACGGGGTTGCCGTAGCAACTAATTGATGGTTGCTTGGGCGACTAGTTGGGCAACTACTTGGGCGACTGGGCAGCAACTTCAAGGTTCGGTGGAGCGTTCTTCAATGGTTTCTTCTTATCCCTAAGTCGAAACTCTAGCTATTTGTGCATGCCTTGATAATACATCCCTGCGTGAATCAAGGGTGAACAACAACCAATCTTGCGCTCCTCTTAGCCGTTGAAATCCTTAACTTATTCCTAAGCCGGATTAATCTTCACCATCATTGGATTGCATAAAGATCATATTCATTCGTTTCTTGAATCTAACTCTCCCGATATTAGATAAATGGATAAAATCACGAGATCCTCTCCCAATTCACTCGCAAACAAGAATAAAAATCAAGAATGAATAAACCTTGAAATAGAAAAGTGCAAACTCTTATTACCTAAACAAAAACCAATAGTTTCTCACAACCACAAAACACAATAACCATAGCCAAGTAAGTTTAGTTCATAGCTAGGTTCCAAAGAAACACAAGATAATTAATCCCTAGCATGAACCCAATCGAACAAAGATGAAGGAAGAGGCTTGTCGAAATCCTCCTTGCCCTTGATGCTTGTCGAAAATTCTCTCCTCTTGCACTACTTGGACTTGCCGAAATTTCCCTCTTGCTCTCCCCCGAATTGTCGAAATCTCCTTGATATTTATAGGGCTAGGCCAAAGTCCTTCTTTGAGGAGGAGTTTGAGTTGGAATTAAATTATCTTTAAAGAATATAATTCTTTATTATAATTTTATTCCTATTAGAACTTCTCCTATCCTCTTGGAATTTAATTCTTCTTTAATCTCTGCATGGCAATCAAATTCCTTTGGGCTTGGACCTTGCTCCATGTCATCTTGGGCTTGTAAAATCATGAATTTCGACATCCATATTGCTTTTGGTCTTTGTCGACAAATGCCATGGCAACTGGCTCGGCGTCTCCTTCATGCACTGCCCTGGCAACTAGCTCGGCATATCCTTCATGCATTGCCTTGGCAACTAGCTCGGCATTGCTTTGGCAAGTGATCCTGCACATACATACACAAAAACACACCAAAGCAGCATCTATTTCCACAAAAATCACCAAGTTATGTAATCAAGCTCAACAATTGAAGGAATCATGGATTAATGCATGAATAGCTAACTATGCAACTAATATGAGCCTAAGTCTAACAATAATATGAGTAAAAAGGGTAAGAAAAATAGTACTTTTGAACACTTATCACACCCCCAAACTCGAACTATTGCTTGTCCTCAAGCAATGCAAACTCATAATTACCTGCCAAGACTTCAAATTTTCACAAACTTAGCTTTGAACTTGATTTCAATTCTCTGAACCGGGGCACAAAGTATGATTGGCTTTTTATTTTTTCGAAAACGATGAATTACTCGGAATCAAACTATAATGCTTGTGAGTGTGTGCGGAGTTGTGTGCAAGTTGATTTTTCGATTCTATGCAAACAATAGGTTTTCAAATTACTTCATTGGGTTCTTTTTAACATGTTTTAACTAGAGCCAATTTCGGGCACCTCTAGTGTTTTATTTTTAGTTTTCTTAAGTTAATTTAATCGACTAGAGCCGGTTTCAGGCACCTCTAGTTAACCGAAAAAAATTTAACGCCTCATAGAGCCAGTTTCGGGCACCTCTAGTGATCAATTTTTTTAGCATATGCTAGAGCCAATTTCGGGCACCTCTAGCATTCATCCAATTTTTATTCTAATCCCCCAATTAGTTAATTATCAACCTAAGTTTACTAGAACTCCTTAAATCAATCAAACCACAACAGTGTTTCATCAAATTTAGCATCATAGTAAAATTCTAAGTTTTTCATGGTTATCCTAGAATAAAAATTCTATCAATTAAGTGCATTGGTAAAGTCATCATTGAATATTCATCAAATCTAAGCAATTCTTGTTCCAATTTAAAGGCATGGCAAGCAATTTATGTATCCTAAATGTAATGCTTAAAATTAATGTAACTAAACATGGTAATTACTAATAACAATCCCCCAAACTCGAGTGAGGCATTGTCCTCAATGCATGCATAAAAATAACGAAAAATAACAATAAAAATAAAAATGCATACGAGGACTTACTCAGAGAGTTCGTCATCGTAGATGATTAGTTTCCTTCTAGTTGGCGTCTTGATTTTCTTGCTTGAACGCAATGGTTGTTTTCTTGTTGCGGTGGTGGAATCGATCCTCGTATGCGGGTTGTCCTCATCATCCTCTTCATCAATGTCAATGGCTTTTCGTTTGGAGGATTCAATTGGTGCGGTCTTTATTGGTTCAATGGAGGACTCGTCCGAATCTGAAAAATCAAAAATGATTCCGTAGGAGTTGATTCAGGCATAGGTGCTTTACCTTTGGCTTTTTCGGTGGTTGCCGGGCGTTGTCGGGGTTGGTTGCCGTGGCGTCGCCTTCCTTGGTTGCGATGGCAAGGATATCGGCGGAAATATTGGGAACGGCACACGGTTGTCCGGTACCTTTCTAGGATGACTTGGGTGATGGCATTGTTGTGCTCCTTCATGTACCGCATGAACATTAGTTGCCGATCTTCAATTTGCCTTAGGCGGCTTTCTAATGGGTGCAAAAGTGCTTCAATGTGTCCCGGGATTAATGGCCGAGTTGCCACGGGCGTTAGGTGCTTGGGCATTAGGGATTGCCGCGGCGGCGGAGTTGCCGTGACAATTGGGGGCCTTGAAGAATCTCCCGGTGCCTCTCCCATTAGCTTCCGGATTAGTGCTTGATTCCAACCAGACACAGGTAGGGCTTTTTCATCGGTGGACTCACTCGGGACATGCATCTCCTTGCAAAGATTGGAAATTAAGCAAGGGAAGAAAAGATAACCCTTATCTTTTGAGCTGCATACAAAAATCTCATCGCAAATAATTTTTCCAATGTTAATGATGCGATTATGCAAAATAGAATGTATGAGCAAAAGACGTGGTATATCAACGGTAGTATTGTGTGTTGAGGGCATTAAAGAAGTTTTAACAAACTTATTCCATAGTTTTGCCTCGGGTTTTAGCCGAAGGTGATTTACCGTGCCCTTGTATTTACCGTCGTTCCAATGAGTTCCTGGTTGAGTGAGTTCTTGAAGCACCTTGTCGAGTTGCTTGGGATTGATTTGGTCAACGAAGGCTTGATGCTCGTCATTCTCAATGTAAAGTCCGTAAAAGGTGTTGATGCTTTCGGGACTTATAAGTATGGCCTTGTCACGAACAAAAACATAAGGATTATCCGGGTTAGGTGAGTGAGCATAGAATTCTCTTACCCATGAGATGTTACCCGGTTCCGGTTGATGGCAAAAGATTTGCCACTTTTGATGTGCAATCCTTTTGAAGATGAATGGTTCAAGGCCGAAATCTTGAGATCTGGAGTATTCAAAGCCTTGTTCTTCATGAATCTTCCGGCTTTCAAACTTGGATTGAAATCTTTCTTGAACCGCCGGTGTAGCAAACTTCTTGTATCTTGGTTCTTTGGAGGAACTTGGATGAACTAGAAGTTTAATCTTGGATGCCATGTATGATCTTGGTTGTGAGTAAAAACAAAGAAAAGAAAAGAAACTAAAAAGTTGCAAGATAGAAAGTAGGAATAGGTTAAGGGTGATGGGTTTTATAGAAAAGATAGGTGGGTGGGATTAGGGGAAATCGACAATTGGGTTAGGGTTTGGTAGGAATTTTTTGACAAAGGGGTTTTGGTTAGGATGAATTGGAGGCTTTATATAAGCCTTAGATTCAGCCCATTAGTTTCCTTGTTGAAGATGTTTTCCTACTTGGTTTAGAATTCCTTCTTTCTCTTGAACTTCCTTTCCTACAATTCAAAAACAAATCAAATAAGGATTAAAATTAAAGATAAACTAATAAAGAAAATAAATAAAGATGTGTAATAGGATTCTTAGACTTGAATAAAAAAAAAAATCTATCCTGAAACTACTAATAATCGGCAAAATAATAAAATAATAAAAAAAATAATAAAAAAAAATGAAAAATAAATAATTAAATAATCGACAAAAACAAAAATAAAAATAAATAAAAATAAAAATAAAAATATCAAAAGGAGAGCATGCTCATGCATCTCCTAAATTGACCACTTCCTTGTTACGTTCCACATGGGCACCATTGTAGTGCTTCAATCTTTGTCCATTAACTTTGAATTCATGGTTGTCGAGATGGACTTGATTATCACTGCACCGTGGGAGAATGGTTTGACGACTTGAATGGTCCCGACCATCTTGATTTCAACTTTCCCGGAAAAGTTTTAGCCGAGAATTGAATAGGAGAACTAGTTGCCCCGGCGTGAATTGCCGTGGCAATAGTTTCTTGTCATGCCATTGCTTTGTTTTCTCCTTGTAGATTCGTGCATTGTTATAGGCGAGTGCACGAAATTCTTCTATCTCATTGAGATCCATCAAGCGCTTTTGTCCGCACTTTTTCCAATCCATATTCACGGTCTTGATTGCCCAAGACGCCTTGTGCTCGATTTCCACCGGTAGATGACATGTTTTACCATAGACAAGCGGGAAGGGGGACATACCTAATGGTGTTTTGAATGCGGTCGCGATATGCCCAAAGTCGTCATCTAGTCTTAATGACCAATCCTTCCTTGAGGGATTTACAACTTTCTCGAGTATTCCCTTCAACTCCCGGTTGGAAATTTCTGCTTGCCCGTTGGTTTGTGGGTGATATGCCGTGGCGATCTTGTGTGATATGCGAAGCGTTGCAACATCTTGTCAATTAGTCTGTTGTCAAAATGCTTGCCCCGTCACCGATAATTGCTCTCGGCATCCCAAACCGTGTAAATATGTTTTTCTGCAGAATCGTTGCGGTCTTGGAATCGTCGTTGGGAACTGCAGCTGCCTCTACCCATTTAGACACATAGTCGACGGTGAGTAAGATGTAGAGGTTGCGAATGAAGATGGGAAAGGTCCCATAAAATCGATCCCCATACATCGAACAGTTCCACCTCGATGATGTTCGGAGTGGCATCTCATGTCGCCTAGAGATATTGCCCGTCCTCTCCGCAACGACCACATTGCTTGTAAAAGTCTTGGGCATCTTTGTACAATGTTGGCCAATACAAACCGGATTGCAAGACTTTGGCCATGATACGAGTTCCTCCAAAATGTCCTCCATAGGGTGAAGAATGGCATTGCCGGAGTACATTCTGTTGCTCTTCTTCGTGGACACATCGACGTATAACCTGATCTGCACATTGTTTAAACAAAAGAGGCTCGTCCCAAAAAGTAATGCTTAGCATTATGGCGGAACCGCTTCTTCCCTTGGTGAGTAATGCCATACAGAAAAATACCACAAACAAGGAAGTTAACTAAATCTGCGTACGGTATTGCGGGGCATGTCTTTGCCGTAGTGTCTGCTCCCAAAATTGCTGAGGCGTGCTCGTCAAAGACTGCTGCGGCGTCAAGAGTTGCCGAGGCGTGTGCTTCCATGGTTGCCGAGGCGTCATGGGCTGTCGAGGCGTCAAGGGTTGCCGAGGCGATTAGAATTTGTTCATCCGGGAATGCATCGCATATCTCTAGATCCGCGTCCTCTTCCTATTGCGTTCCAAAACGTGATAAGTGATCGCCACTTGATTTTCTGTTCCTTTCTGTCCTTAATTTCAATATCAAATTCTTGTAAAAGTAATATCCAACGAATCAAACGAGGTTTAGCATCCTTTTTAGCAAATAAGTATTTGATTGCCGAATGGTCCGTATGAACAATTACCTTTGTACCAATTAAATAGGATCAGAACTTGTCAAATGCGAAAACTACAGCTAGTAACTCTTTCTCCGTTGTTGTGTAATTCACTTGAGCATCGTTAAGAGTTTTACTAGCGTAGTATATCACATGGAAGGTCTTACCTGTGCGTTGGCCTAGGACTGCTCCTACCGCGAAATCACTTGCATCACACATGAGCTCAAAAGGTAGCGTCCAATCTGGTGGAACGACAATGGGTGCCGAGGCAAGCTTTTTCTTTAGGGTTTCAAATGCTTGAGTGCAAGAATCATCAAAATCGAAGACTTTATCCTGTTCAAGCAGATTACACAAAGGTTTAGTGATTTTAGAAAAGTTATGAATGAACCTCCTGTAAAAACCTGCATGTCCGAGAAAACTTCGAATTCCTTTAACCGAATTTGGTGGGGGTAATCTCTCGATCACGTCCACCTTGGCTTTGTCTACTTCAATTCCCTTGGATGAAATCTTATGGCGAGCACTATTCCTTCATCTACCATAAAGTGGCATTTCTCCCAATTGAGGACTAAATCCGTTTCTTCGCATCTTGCCAACACCCTCTCTAAATTGCCGAGACAGCCGTCGAAGTCATTACCAAAAACCGAAAAATCATCCATGAAGATCTCAAGGAAGTCTTCGACCATGTCTGAAAAAGAGCGCCATCATGCATCTTTGGAAGGTTGCCGGGCGTTACATAATCCGAACGGCATCCTTCGGAAGGCATAAGTACCGTATGGGCATGTGAAGGTTGTCTTTTCTTGATCTTCCGGTGCTATGGCAATCTGATTGTAACCTGAATAACCATCAAGAAAACAATAAAAGGGCTTACCCGCAAGACGGTCAAGCATTTGATCAATAAAGGGTAATGGGAAGTGATCTTTCCTAGTGGCTTTGTTTAGCTTTCGATAGTCCATACAAACCCTCCAACCGGTCACAGTCTGGTTTGGATAAGTTCATTATGTTCATTGCTTACCACTGTTATACCTCCCTTTTTTCGGCACACATTGTACCGACTTACCCACGTACTATCGGAGATAGGGTATATAATGCCTACGTCAAGCCATTTGATGATTTCTTTCATTACAACCCCTTTTATGGCATGATTCAGTCTCCTCCGGGCCTCAATTGAAGGTTTGTGATCATCTTCCAACAAGATCTTGTGCATGCACACCGCAAGGCTAATTCCCTTCAAGTCGGCAATTGTCCACCCTATTGCCTTTTTATGTAGCTTCAACATGTTGATCAGCTTCTTTTCTGCTCAGGCTGTAACTTAGAGGAAATAATTACAGGTAATGTATTATCGATCCCTAAGTATACATATTTTAGTTGATCCGCAATTGTTTCAACTCAAGAATTGGTGGATTTTCGATAGAGGGTTTTTCGATCTTACCTTCCTTACCCGAGTAGTCCAAAGGTTCAAAGTATGTACCTGGTCGATTTACTAGCCAATTTACCTCTTGGGTTGTTCCTCATCGACCGGCTCTTCATACTCCTCGGGTTCTTCTTGATCGGCAATGTAGTTGCCGAGGCAACTAAATTCCTCATCGGTTAAATTCTGCCGTGGCATGAAGTAGTTGGCATTCTTCTCGATCATCGGCATGCCTTAGTGTTTGGAACACATTTAGTTTTACCTGCTGTTCATTCACCCTCATTGTGAGTTCTCCCTTTTCAACGTCGATCAAGGTTCTCCCCGCCGCTAGGAATGGTCTCCCGAGAATGATAGGTGCATGCTCATCCGCTTCACAATCCAAAACAATAAAGTCAGCGGAAAAATGAATTTATCAACTTTTACCAAGATGTCCTCGATTTTTCCCTCTGGATGCACATAGGATCTGTCGGCTAGCTGCAGCATAATCATTGTAGGTCTTGCCTTCCCGATTCCTAGTTTCTGAAAAACCGATTTAGGCATCAAGTTTATGCTAGCCCCTAGGTCGCATAGTGCTTTCCCGACATAGTGATTTCCAATAGAACAGGTATTGTGAAACTTCCGGGATCCTTCAACTTGGCGGCATGCGATTGTGCAACATTGCCATGCATCCCTCTGTCATGCAACTGTTTCAAACTCTCCTAGCCTTGTTCTCTTGGACACAATGTCTTTAAGAAACTTGGCATAGTTTGGCATTTGTTCAATTGCTTCCACCAATGGCAAGTTGATGTGGACTTGCTTTAGGATATCAAGAAACTTCTTGAATTGGTATTCTTGCTTTTGTCGCTTCAATCTTTGTGGGAATGGTGGTGGAAGTCGGATATCTTCTATACTTTCATTGGTTTGAAACCTGATTGACGGCATTGCCGGACATCCGGAGTTGCCGATCGTTATCAACTGGGGTTCTTTGGCATGCTTATCACAAGACGCCGGCGCGTCATCGGTTGTCGAGGCATGTTTATTGCCGGTTGCCGCGGCAATTCCTGGTTCAGCATCTGAGACTTTGCCGCTAGGTTCGTCTTGATCTTTTTGTGGAGTTTTGTTTGACGAGCGGGTTTGAACCTCTCTAAGTTGTTGGCCACTTCTGGTGGTGATTGCCTTACATTGCTCATGGCCGTTCCTCTTGCGACTTCATGATCGCTAGGTAAACCTCCTTGTGGTCTAGTGTTGATTTTGAGCAAATTGTCCGACTTGATTTTCCAATGATTTGATTGCCGCCTCTTGGTTCTCGCAATCTCATCTCGGTCCTGTTAATAAAAGCATCATTCTTTTTATGAAATTACTATTCTCAGCCATATAAGATTCAGTTTTCATCATAAAAGCATTTAGAGAATTTTCAAAGAACTAGATGTTGTCGGTTGTTGCTTGCGGCATCCGCTTGCGTGGCATATTCTCACTGAATCCGATGCTTGTGCATTCTGATTGTTCTGGTTTTAGAGCATTGTTGGGATTACTCCATGAAAAATTCGGTGCTTCTTCCAAGCTGGATTGTATGTATTTGACATCATGTTGTTGCCCGATTGTAATTCCCCACATAGAAGCTAGATTCCGGATTCTCGCATACATTCGGAAGAATTATGGTTATCACCACATAACTCACAAAAAGAATCCATTACCTTGACTTCATGTGTGTTGTTTGGTTTTTTGCATGTTCTGGACCATCTTGGTTAAAGCGGCCAATTGTGCGAAATTGAATCGATGATCCTAGTTCATGTATTGTGGCTTAGCGTCTAACTCCTCCTCTTCTAGTAGATGGGAATTGATAGTCATTCTTGGCCAGCTGTTTAAAATTTGCATTGCTTCCTCCGCGACTTATCTAAGAGTATGCCGTTTGCCGAGGCGTCTAGCATCATCCTTGTTGGTGTATTCACGGCGTTGTAAAACATTGTTACTTGAGTCCACACCGAATCCGTGTAGAGGGCATTTGTGTAGAAGTTCTCTATATCGCTCCCAAGCCTCGTACATGGATTCATCATCAGCCTGCCGAAAAGAAGTAATGTCGTTCTGAAGCTTATCGATTAAATTTGTAGGATTAAATCTAGCAAGGAAATCACGACAAAGATCAGTCCAAGATGCTATGGATCCGGCAGGAATGCTATTTAGCCATGCTTTCGCCCTATCCCTCAGTGAATAGGGGAATAATCTTAATCGTAGGACATCGGGGGTAACTCCGTGTATCTTGAACGAGTTGCAAATCTCGAGGAAAGATTTCAGATGTTGTCGTGCATCTTCGTTCTTTGAGCCGCCAAATTGACCTATTGTGTTGATCATATTAAACATTACGGTTTCAACTCAAAGTGGTCGGCTTCAATTTCGGGTGCGACAACTCCTGGGTTAAGTCCATCAAGATCTTCTTCAAGATAGTCTCGAATAGTTCTGTTTCGTGCAAGAATCACTCCTCCTCCTGCCGAACATCTTGATTAATATTGCCGTCTTGATTTGCCATTGCTTCTCTTATCCTTCGTCTAAGTCCTTGTAAGGTTCGTTCGATTTCTGGATCAAAGGGATATTCTGGTGAAGTCGGTCTTGCCCTGGTCATATACCAATGCAAAACCAAAGTTTGTTAGCCCTTTGAATTTTAAACAAGAAGAATAAAAAGAATGTGCAAGAAAGTAAAAACAAAGTCGCTATTGCCATTCCCCGGCAACGGCGCCAAAAACTTGTTGCGCGTAATAAGTGCTACGCAAATGTGCAAGTATACACGTCGCAAGTTATAGTATAAAAGATATCGTCTCCACAGGGATTGGTGCCACTTCAAGAATCTAGTCTCTTGCCTTTGTAAAAAAGTAAAAACACAAGTAAAGGATTATAGAAGTTTTAACTAATAACTAATCTAGAAAGCAATTAAGTAAATGAAAAGATGAATTCAATTGAGAGAGATAGGCTAGGTTATCGTGAGTTGAGGTGTGATAGCCGATTGGATTGTCTTGGTAAAAGAGTGCACGGCCAACTCAGTTGCCGTGGCAACTTGCACGACGGGGTTGCCGTAGCAACTAATTGATGGTTGCTTGGGCGACTAGTTGGGCAACTACTTGGGCGACTGGGCAGCAACTTCAAGGTTCGGCGGAGCGTTCTTCAATGGTTTCTTCTTATCCCTAAGTCGAAACTCTAGCTATTTGTGCATGCCTTGATAATACATCCCTGCGTGAATCAAGGGTGAACAACAACCAATCTTGCGCTCCTCTTAGCCGTTGAAATCCTTAACTTATTCCTAAGCTGGATTAATCTTCACCATCATTGGATTGCATAAAGATCATATTCATTCGTTTCTTGAATCTAACTCTCCCGATATTAGATAAATGGATAAAATCACGAGATCCTCTCCCAATTCACTCGCAAACAAGAATAAAAATCAAGAATGAATAAACCTTGAAATAGAAAAGTGCAAACTCTTATTACCTAAACAAAAACCAATAGTTTCTCACAACCACAAAACACAATAACCATAGCCAAGTAAGTTTAGTTCATAGCTAGGTTCCAAAGAAACACAAGATAATTAATCCCTAGCATGAACCCAATCGAACAAAGATGAAGGAAGAGGCTTGTCGAAATCCTCCTTGCCCTTGATGCTTGTCGAAAATTCTCTCCTCTTGCACTACTTGGACTTGCCAAATTTCCCTCTTGCTCTCCCCCCCAATTGTCGAAATCTCCTTGATATTTATAGGGCTAGGCCAAAGTCCTTCTTTGAGGAGGAGTTTGAGTTGGAATTAAATTATCTTTAAAGAATATAATTCTTTGTTATAATTTTATTCCTATTAGAACTTCTCCTATCCTCTTGGAATTTAATTCTTCTTTAATCTCTGCATGGCAATCAAATTCCTTTGGGCTTGGACCTTGCTCCATGTCATCTTGGGCTTGTAAAATCATGAATTTCGACATCCATATTGCTTTTGGTCTTTGTCGACAAATGCCATGGCAACTGCTCTCAGCGTCTCCTTCATGCACTGCCCTGGCAACTAGCTCGGCATATCCTTCATGCATTGCCCTGGCAACTAGCTCGGCATTGCTTTGGCAAGTGATCCTGCACATACATACACAAAAACACACCAAAGCAGCATCTATTTCCACAAAAATCACCAAGTTATGTAATCAAGCTCAACAATTGAAGGAATCATGGATTAATGCATGAATAGCTAACTATGCAACTAATATGAGCCTAAGTCTAACAATAATATGAGTAAAAAGGGTAAGAAAAATAGTACTTTTGAACACTTATCATGATCCAACCACTGACAAGTGTCACACTTCAAGAAATATGGTATTTGATGAAGCTTCTTCATGGTGGTCACCGTAGAAGATCGAGTCTTCTAAACCTCATGGCTTAGAAGAGGTTTCAAAAGACAATAAAGAAGGTGAAACACTAGCACCAAATTCAAGTGGAAAAAAAGAAAGCTCATCCTTTAAAAGTACTTGGAAGACAAGTGTACACCAACTGACATCTGAAGAGCTTTGTCCAATCCAAATGAAAGACGACGAGCCTGTACAAGAATTATGAAGATCAACAAGTAAAAGGCAATCTAACTCAAGGTATGCCAACACTTCCCTTGTACATGAGTCTTAAGTGGAAGAAAACTATGGAAGAAGAGATTAAGACAATAAATGAAAATCAAACATGGGATTTAGTGCCAAAGCCAATATATGTGAAGCCAATATCTTGAAAATAGGTCTACAAGGTAAAGACTTGACCTGATGGCTTAATTGAAAGGTATAAGGTTCGAATTATTGCTCGAGATTTCTCTCAAGAATATAGGTTGGATTATGAAGAAACATTCAGCCTGGTGGCAAAGATCACGACCGTTTGAGTCTTACTAGCATTGGCAGTCATCAAATCTTGGAAGTTGTAGCAAATGGATGTCAATAATGCTTTTTTACATTGGGGAGCTTGACAAAGGCATCTATATGGAGCAACCAAGAGGCTTCGAGAGCAAAAGTCACCCGAGTATGTCTGTAAATTGAAAAAGACATTATACGGCTTAAAGCAGACTCCAAGAGCATGGTATGGAAAGATTGGTAAGTTCTTAATACAAAGTGGTTTTACAGTTGCTCCTTTAGATTCCAGCTTATTCTTTAAAGAAAATCAAGGAAAACTAGCCATAGTGCTAGTATACGTAGATGACTTAATCATCACGGGAGAATATTACGAGGAAATTGAATGAACAAGGAAAAACCTGTCTATTAGGTTTCATATGAAGGAACTTGGAGAACTCAAACACTTTCTTGGGCTAGAAGTGGAGTACACGAATGAAGGAATATTTTTGGGTCAACAAAAATATGCAAAGGATATTCTACAGAGGTATGGGATGCTTGACTGCAAGTCTATCTATACCCCCATGGATCCCAATATAAAGCTACAAGTAAATAAAGGAAAAGATTTAGAAGATACAACCATGTATCGACAACTAGTTAGAAGACTCATTTATCTTACTTTAAGCCGGCCATACATTACTTATGCAGTTGGTGTGGCTAGTCGGTACATGAGCAATCCTAAGAAGACTCATCTTGATGCAACAAGACATATTAATGTACCATCAATTTTGGTATCCTATACAAGAAAGTAAAAGAATGGCAAGTGACTGATATTGTGATGCTGACTATGCTAGAGACCATGATACACGATGGTCTACAACTGGATACATCTTCAGTCTTGGATTAGGAGCAATATCTTGCTGTAGTAAAAGGCAACCAATAGTATCATTATCAAGCACCGAAGCAGAATATCGATCAGCGACATCAGTACCACAAGAAAGCACTAGGCTAAAACAATTAATGAAAGATCTTCATCAGCCAACAGACTTGTAACACCCTCAAAACCGGGTTAGTAGTTTTACCCCTCTAAGAGATCAAGCAATAAGAAAATGTCTTGTTGAATTTCAAATTTGAATCTTAATTATGCTACTAATTTGATTGTTGGAATAATCATTCTAGTATATTTACCATTTGATAAATCTATTTAGTTAATTAGGATCATTTTGAAGTAATGAAAGAAAAAATGAGTAGCCTTTTGATAATGGACTAAACTGAATGATAATTGCTTGATTTGTTTTGGCTTTGTGAATAATCTAGGATTGAATAAGTATTTTAGGGCTAATTAATAAGTTTACAGAACATGTTTACCTTTTCAGAATGGCTTAATCGAAAATTACAATTTGACAAAGGTTTGCATGTAATTTTTAAAAACATCTAGGGATGTATACATGTGTCATCCTTAGGAGGCTTGCATGGAGCCACTTTCGGCCAAGGGGGGAGGGATAAATTAATCACCCTTCATCCTCCCCAAATGACCGAACCACCTAAACTAGAGAGATGGAGAAACCTTAGGAAGCCATGAAATCTTGAATTGAAGCTTTAATCTTGTATGATTTTTTGGAGAATCGGTTGTGTTGCTTAAGAAAGAAGGTGACATGCTTCTCATTTCATCCTTACCTTGTGTTTAATTAAGAATTTAAATGAGTTAGTTGTAGCGATGTCTTTTTTCGCTAAAAAAACGAAGTTTCGAATGTGTTTATGATTTCGGATATAAAACGTTTATTCCGTGGGGGTTTAAAAAATCACGATTTATTTAAAAATTGGAGTCGCCATCGGCCACTTAGGTAGGTCGGACACCATAAAACCAGAGATTCAAAAACAGTTGGGTTCGGGAGTCGGTTACGGATGGGGAAGGATTAGCATCCCCACACCGCCCAAAATTGGTACTTTAATAATTACCGCTTTATTAATATTAGATTTTCCGGATTAAAGTGACGATTAGTTTAAAATTCGGTCATAATTACGAATAAATTTTAAGGGCCCCGTTATCCGAGGGTAAACGCTCAACCACTATCACTACGCCTGATACTGGCCCCGTTTACGCTCGGATAAAAGGGCACTGCATTAACAATTTATATATCATATGCAATCTTAGTGGCAAAAATATAAAACATGGCGGATAATTTAAAGACAGTAAATATTCACATAACAGAATACTAATCTAACATAAATAAAATACGTAATTAAAACACATATATACATATCAAGCTTAATAGTAGATAAAGACAAATTTGACATGTCACAATGACTAGGCATGAATAAATACGTGTGTGGACAAAAACATATATTTCAAGAAGACACACCTATTAGAAATAAAACACATTTCAACACATATAGAGCAATATATTATACATAAAAGAAATTACACTAACACGTAACCTAAAAAGCCAAGAGAACATACAATACATACAAAAATACAAAACATGCCGTGTACGAGCCAACTAGAACATAACATGCTTAATACGAATAACCGAACAAAAAGATACATAACCATCATAAACTTAACACAAATATACATGTAAACATGAAAATACAAGGCATATACGAGGGATATATAATAAGGCAAAAGACTACATCAGCATATACGACTATAATACGAGCATAAATATTTACATGGAAACAGGACTGAAATGAAAAGAAATAAACATCAGTGGCAGAAATTAAAGGATAATAATATGTAATTTAAGGACGAAAATGCAAAATAGACAGAACCTAAAAGGATCAAAACTGTAATTGGACCAAGGGGCAGACCCGAAATGAAAAATTCAAGAACACGGGATGGTTAAAGGGTAATTTTACCATTTAAAAACTGATTCGGTGTAATTTAGGGACCGGATTGTAATATTTTGAAATATAAGGAGGACTGGAATTGTAATTATACCATGCGCCAAGACAGAAACGAAAATATTGAAAGCGCGGGGGGGATTTATTACGTAATTTACCCATTTCACAAAATAATAACACCTATAAATCCCCCTTTTTTTGGCCGGACTCAAATTTTCTCATTTCGTTTCATTTTTTGGTTTTTATAATAACTTTCATTCTTATTTTTCTCTCAACTCTCTCTGATAAACCCAGAATCCGGCGGCCGGCCGCCGTCTTCTCCACCGCCGGCCGCCGTTAACCGGCGCCTGCGACCCCCAAAAAACACACCAAAATAACCTTTACCTTACCCTCGACACGAATTCGAACTTGGATTCGAGTAAAAAGCCTTTATACATCCTAGATCTAAGAAATACGAAACCTAAAAAACCCCTTTTTTTGTATTCAACCCAAAACGAAACCAAAAAATGACCTCCCACTCATTTCAGTTCACCATACTCGGCTTGGGAAAGCCGAAGAGGCTTATCACTGGTGAGGGGAGATCTACAGACGACGATGGTAACGACCCTCAACCTTTCTTTTTTTTTTACTACGTATATTTTGTGTGCATGCAACAAAGTGGGGAAAAAAAGAGAAGAGTATTACCACTGAAGACTTTTTTTGTATTTTTTTCTTTCGATTACAACTTGGCTCATTTCAATTACCACTCGTTGTTTTACAAAAATGTTGTTTCATACATATATGCCTGTCTTTTGGTTTGGTACAAGTAATATAATATTTTCTTTCAGATCTGGACTGATTACTGACATAATATTTCTTTTCTTGTGTTTTGACATGTCTGAGCGCGGTGGTTGAAGATCGGCATGGTGGAGCATGGTGGCGGTGTGGGGGTTTTGTCTTCGGCCAGAGGTGTTCTTGGCCGTTAGATCAGATCTGATCTAACGGTCGGGCTGGCTTGAAGGACGAACGGCCCAGATGAAACCTCGATCGGTGAAACCGCTCCAGATCGTGCCACATGGGGCTCAGCAGTCGAGGGGTCAGAGCGCGTGGGGCTCACGCACGCGTGGGATATTGAAGAGTCTGCGCGTGGACCGCACGCGTGCGTGGCACTCGAAGCGTCCAGACGTGTAGTGCACGCGGCTGGCAGATATTTTATCTTGGCTTGATCGTGGCCGTTGGATCAAATCTGGATCCAACGACCCATAGTCATCTGCACCAAAATAATTAGAATTAAATATGGTTTGGGGCAACCGAGCCTTGTAATAATATTATACTTGTAAATGGACTTGGACTGGCAATTTATTTATTTGGGTTTAATATGTATTTTTTGGATTTCATTTTATATTAGCCCAATAATAATAACATTAATATTATTATAACAATAATACACATACAACAATACATACGTATATACCTATGCAAACATTAATTAATATAACATACCAGCATACGTACATATAATCATACACATAATTAACATAACATGTACACACATTATCCGTAAAAACAAATACGCTCGTACTAAATATAGATACATGCGCGATACACATACACCGTATTACTTATTAATACGTATACATACATAGTTTATAATATACATGCACACACCACACATTTTATATATATTAGTAACACTTATGCACATAATAAACATATAACATAATATAATACAATGTATACATGCAACAATAATTATACTAATATGTATTTACAGACTAGATAAAAATGATTGATTACAGTTGCCCCTCTTTGCTTGTTCTCATGGAATGGGAACAAAGCAAAGATTTCATAAGCACTCATTTTTATCAGACTTCCCTGTTTGTAGCTTTGGAAACACGTGTTCTTCTGGAACTCTCTGCTTTTCCTTAGCTGAATCTTCAGGCTCGTAAGTTCTTCCTATATAGAGCTTCGTCACCTTCCGATCTTGGAGCTACAGGCTCTTCCTATATAGAACCCTTCGCTCTGAAGCCTCGAGTTATGAGTCCCTCCTATATGGAACTTTTCACTTGGAGAAAGTAAAGCTTGGAGTCCTTCCTATATAGAACTCTTCGCCTTCAACGCTGGTTTCTCCTATATAAAACCTTTTGCGCCGCTGATGGATTCTTCCGACTGGGAGTTCCTCCTATATAGAACTGCTAGTCTTCAAACCCTGGAGCCGTCAGTCCTTCCTATATAGAACTTTTGGCGTCTGAAATCTCAGAGCTACATGTTCTTCCTATATAGAACCTTTCTCTCTAAGACAGTGAAGCTCGGAGCCTTTCCTATATAAGACTCTTCGCTTTCAAACACAACAAGATTTCCTATATAACCTTGTATGTCATGGGTGAATTCATTCGACTGGGAGTTCTTCCTATATAGAACTGCTAGTCTTCACCCTGGAGCCGTCGGTCCTTCCTATATAGAACTTTTGGCGTCTGAAATCTTGGAGTTACGGATTCTTCCTATATAGAATCTTTTACTCTAAGACATTGAAGCTCGGAGCCCTTCCTATATAGAACTCTTCGCTTTCGACACAGCAGGATTTCCTATATAACCTTGTGTGGCATGGGTGAATTCCTTCGACTGGGAGTTCTTCCTATATAGAACTGCTAGTCTTCACCCTGGAGCTGTAAGTCCCTCCTATATAGAACTTTCAGCTTCTGAAGCCTCGGAGCGGAGGATTTTTCCTATATAGAACCTCTCTCTGCAGGCGCTGGGAAACATAGGCTTTTTGTATGTAGACCATTGTCTTCACATTTGGGATGCACACCACGATGGCCATCGATGTCTCTTTGAATCTACAGATACATGTCTAAGATAAGACAAAATGCTATGACAGATAAAAGGACATGCTCTTAATCCTAGTGATGTCTGACTATTCATGATGCATGAGTGTCAATATCTTGGTGGGTTTGTTTTGGTCCTTATTCGATCTCGTTGTTCACTTTCTCCTTTCTCACGGGCGTTGATACCCTACTTCACTGTCAGGTTCAACCATTCCAACCTTTCTTTTTCTCCATTTACAACTTGGAATTCTAAAGTGCCCTTTCGGGTTTTCACTTTAGAGATTTTTTTGAGGGGCGCCCTTCTGGGTTTTCACCCAAGAGATCTCTCTTGTTATCTCGCATGCTTTCCTTGAATAGACAGGATGTACGCCATTGGTCATCCTATCTGGTTGTTTGAAGCTTTCCGCCTTCCCTATCAATAGCCATTATGTAGGGAGCTAGAGGGCGGAATTAACACCATTTTCTTTAATCACCTGCATTTTTAAGGTTAGATCACAGTAATGCTCCGAAATCTCTTGTTTCACTATAAGCCTATGTTAACTTATTTGGCTGAAATTAACAAGAAGGCAAGGAATGGATGCTCAAAAACACGGTTTTATTACGATTAAGGGCTTGGGATATCTTAAAAGAGGTATGACACATGAGAAAGAAGAAAAGTTAAGTATGAAATACAAGATCCCTCATTATCTTCGATATGAATGATACATGATCCTGTCGACTAGCGTAGAATTTTTTGCCTGAAGCTTCCTCTTCATGGTGTTCATGGGGATACCCTTCTCTTCGGATATTCAACTTTTCAATTTACCCGAGCCGCCCTTTACGGGTTTTCAACTCAGGTCCTCCCTCTGCTTCAAGACGCCCGGTTTCGGGTTTTTGCCCTAAGCTCTCCATTTTTGTTCTCTTTTATATTTCTTTTCTTTTTCTTTCTTTTTTTTCTTTTTTTCTTTTTCAAAAATAGTATTTCTTAACGGTATCAGAATTTACAGGGTTCTTCAGCTCGTCTCCATCCATTTCTGTTAGGATTAGGGCTCCTCCTGAGAAGGTCTTTTTTACGACGTACGGTCCTTCCCAGTTGAGCATCCACTTTCCTCGAGAATCTTTCTAGATAGGGAGGATTTTCTTGAGCACCAGATCCCCTTCTTTGAATTCTCTTGGGCGCACATTTTTTTTGTACGCCTGCATCATCCGCTTTTGGTACATCTGACCATGACAAATGGCCTTTAGTCTCTTTTCATCAATGAGATTCAGCTGGTCGAGTCTGGCATGTACCCATTCGGCTTCTTCCAATTTTACTTCGTTTAAGACCCAGAGAGACGGGATCTCTACCTCGATGGTAAGTACTGCTTCGGTACCATACACCAAGGAGTAGGGTGTTGCCCCCGTTGACGTGCGAATGGACGTCCTATAGGCGAAAATGGCAAATGGCAACTTCTCATGCCAATCCTTGTAGGTATCCGTCGTCTTTGCTATGATCTTCTTTATGTTCTTATTTGCTGCTTCCACTGCTCTATTCATTTTAGGACGATAGACTGTGGATTTATGGTGTATTATCTTGAATTGAGTGCACACGTCTGTCATCATTTTGTTATTCAGATTGGAAGCGTTGTCGGTGATGACCCTTTCTGGCAATCCGTATCGACAAATAGTCTCCTTCTTTAAGAACTTACATACTGTAGTCCTTGTGATGTTAGCGTAAGACGCTGCCTCTACCCACTTAGTGAAATAGTCTATGGCGACCAAAATGAAACGGTGTCCATTGGAAGCTTTCGGATGAATCTGCCCGATGACGTCCATGCCCCAGGCCGCGAAAGGCCACGGAGAATTCATGGTATGTAAAGGCGATGGGGATGCGTGAATTTTGTCAGCGTAGATTTGGCACTTGTGGCATTTCCTGGCGTAATCGATGCAATCTCCCTCCATGGTCAACCAGAAGTAACCATATCTCATAATTTTCCGGGCTATAGACAGCCCATTGGCGTGCGTTCCACAGAGCCCGTCATGTACTTCGGCTAAAATCTCCTTCGCCTCCCGGGCATCCACACATCTCAGCAATGTCTGATCATGACTTCTCCTATATAGGATCTCCCCATCTAGGACATATCTTGTTGCCATTTTTCTGAGCGTTTTTCTGTCATTGTCATTTGCCCCTTCTGGATACTTTCGAAGCTTGACATATTGCAAGATGTCATAGTACCATGGGTTTCCATCAATCTCTTACTGTACATTACAACAATGAGCAGGCCTTTCAAACGTCCGCATCTCAATGGGCTTTATTTCTGCCCCGGTGTTTGTTTTAAACATGGAGGCCAAGGTTGCCAAGGCGTCTGCCATCTGATTTTCTTCTCGGGGCAGGTAATTGAAGCTGACCCATTCGAACTCTTTGGTGAGCTCTTGGATTAATTCATAATATTTGACCAACTTCGGGTCCCTGGTTTCCCGTTCCCCGCGCAATTGGTAAATTACTAAGGATGAATCTCCGAACACTCGAAGTTCCTTAACCTTTCTCTCAATAGCTGAGTTCAGTCCCATAACACAAGCTTCGTATTCAGCTATATTGTTAGTGCAGAAGAATTCCAATCTGCTGGTGAAAGGATAATAGACGTCATCAGGAGAAATTAGCACTGCTCCTATCCCATGTCCGAGGGCGTTAGAGGCTCTATCGAAGTAAAGTTTCCATGATTTATCATCTGAAACCTCTTCCTCGGTTGTAATGCACATCAAGTCTTCGTCTGGAAAATTAAAGTTCAACGCCTCATAGTCGTCTGAAGCACGACTAGCTAGGAAATCTGCTACGACACTCCCCTTCACGGCTTTCTGGTTGACGTATACGATATCGAATTCGGATAAGAGCATCTGTCATCGGGCCATCCTTCCTATTAGTGCTGGCGCTTCCATTAAGAAATTCAATGGGTCTAGCTTGGATATTAACCAAGTAGTATGGTACAACATATACTGTCTAAGCCGTTTGGTAGCCCAAACTAGAGCACAACACAGCTTCTGCACTGGCGGGTATCGCGTTTCGCAATCATTGAATTTTCTGCTTAGGTAATAGATGGCTTGCTCCCTTTTTCTTGACTCATCGTATTGCCCCAATACGCATCCCATTGAATTCTCAAAAACTGTCAGGTAGAGAATTAATGGTCGATCTGGTACTGGTGCGACTAAAATTGGAGCATTTGTCAGGTACTTTTTGATATTTTCTAGGGCTCTTTGACATTCCTCATCCCACACACCAGGATTATTCTTTCTAAGAAGTCTGAAGACCGGGTCACATCGGTCGGTTAATTGGGAAATGAAACGAGAGATATAATTCAGCCTCCCCAGGAAACCGCGAACTTCCTTCTAAGTGCGGGGTGGTGAGAGATCCTGGATGGCTTTCACTTTATCTGGATCAATCTCAATCCCTCTTCTGCTTACCACGAACCCTAGGAGTTTTCCAGAAGTAACGGCGAAGGTACACTTGGCAGGATTGAGCCTCAGCTGGTACTTCCGTAGTCTTTGGAATAGTTTTCTCAAGTTCTGTAGGTGCTCTTCCTCTGTTCGGGATTTGGCAATCATGTCGTCGACATATACCTCTATTTCTTTGTAAATCATGTCATGGAAAAGAGTCACCATTGCTCTTTGGTATGTTGCCCCTGCGTTCTTTAGCCCAAACGACATCACTCGATAACAAAAAGTGCCCCGCATGGTTATGAACGTAGTTTTCTCCATGTCGTTAGGGTCCGTCTTTATCTGGTTGTACCCCAAAAAGTCGTCCATGAATGAAAACCATGAGTGTCCTGCAGTGTTGTCAACCAGCGTGTCAATATGTGGTAAGGGGAAGTTGTCTTTAGGGCTGGCTCGGTTCAGATCCCTATAATCTACACACATACGAACTTTCCCGTCTTTCTTTGGTACCGGTACAATGTTTGTAACCCATTCGGGGTATTTGGCTACCTCCAAGAACCCAACATCAAACTGTTTTTTCACTTCCTCTCAGATTTTTAACAACATATCTGGTCTCATTCTCCGAAGTTTTTGCTGTATTGGTTTGCACTCCGATTTTGTTGGCAATTTGTGCACACTATGTCGGTATTCAACCCTGGCATATCTTGATAAGTCCAGGCGAAGACATCCTTGAATTCCTGAAGTAGGGTTATCAGTTCGTGCTTGGTTTTTAAGGAAATCATCGTTCCTACTTTTATTTTTTTTCTCTCTTCTTCAGTCCCCAAGTTTACAATTTCTATTTCTTCTTGGTGGGGCATGATCTGCTTTTCTTCGTTGGCCACCATTCTCTTTAACTCTTTCGGGACCTCACCTTCTATCTCATCATATCCTTCCTCAATTCCCTCTGAGACCTCAGGGCATTCAAAATTCACTCCAGGATTGGATCCGGTATCATTCATATCGTCAATCATGAGCGACCTGCATTAAATGAGAATGAATTGTATTGGGAAGGAGACGGCTTTATATGAAGGGAATGAACATGAAGAATGCATGAATGAAATAAATGAAACTTTGGTCATTTTAGGAAAGTGGGGATATTTTCATTTCAAACAAAAAGTTAACATAGGTGCCCCATACAAGAGATCCCCATTGTTTACGGGCAAAAACAAAAGGTTGATTCGGAGCATTACTCTGATCTATTCCTAAAAACTATAGGTAGATCAATGCAACTCCAGTTATCGAGTGTTTCCCCGGGACGGCAAGGGCAGATGTTGGTCAACATTTTGCTGCCTCTGTCTTTTTCAGCTATCATGTTGATGTACATCCCTCCAAATGATTCACTGAGTATCTCCTCCTGGTTGAGTACTTCATTTTCCTTAATTGCTTCTTCAACCTCTTGACCTGGCTGGTAAAACCTTTCGGAGACAAAAGTGGTTTTTAAACTAGGAAAGGACATTGGTCTCCACGGAATGTCTTCTCCTTTAAATCTGGCTTTTCTTTGCTCCTCCTTTCTCTTATATTCCTCTTTTCTCTGTTGGACACTTGGTTGATAACCCAGCCCAAAACGATCCTTCTTGGTTATCATATTCTTGGCTCTTAGGTTTCCTTGTAATTTCTTCCCCAGCCCTTTTCCTATTTTGGCTCCTCGGCCCAAAGTTTTTGCGACGGTCATCTTGGTACAATTAGATAACCTAGGGTAGGGGATCCGACTTTCCTCTGAAACGAATGTGGCATTCACTAGTTCCAATGCTCGGAATGAGCATTCTGCAGTATCTTCATCATTTTGAATATAGGGGGCGTCCGATGTCACATAAGTAACAATTTCCTGCTCTGCCTCTACTGTGACCAATTTACCTTCGACTACAAATTTTAATTTCTGATGTAACGATGAGGGGACAACTCCTGCGGAGTGGATCCACCGTCTTCCCAAGAGGCAGCTATAAGATAGTTTTATGTCCATCACCACAAAATCGATCACATATTCAGTTGGTCCGATCAATAGGGGCACCTCAATTTTCCCCATTGTTCCTCTTTGCGTACCATCAAAGGCTCTTACTGAATTGTGGCATGGCTTTAGGTGAGAACCATCTATTGGTAGTTTTTGTAGGGTCACCATTGGCAAGACGTTTAATGCTGACCCGTTGTCAATCAGTACACCAGGTACTACATACCCTTTGCAGTGGGTTGTGATGTTAAGGGCTTTGGTGGACCCCATTCCTCCATCAGGGATCTCATCATCACTGAATATTATATGATTATAGGCAGTGATATGCCCCACTATCATGTCCAGATTTGTCACAGATATATCCTGGGGCACAAAAGTTTGATTTAGTACTTTTAATAGCGTCTCCCGGTGCTTTTCTGAACTCAAGAGTAATTCCAGTACTGTGATCCTGGCCGGTTGCTTTCGTAGTTGTTCCACTACGTTGTACTCGCTATGTCTCAAGAACTTCAGAAATTCTTTGGCCTGGGCCTCAATTACCGGCTCATTTATCTTTGGGGGAGGTTCTTCTCCAAATATCTGTGTGGGGCTAACTGTTGTATTCTTCCCCTTATCTTTTTCAGCTGCTTTCAAAGCCTCGGAGGAATAACATCTGCCGCTCCTTGTGAAATGGCCTGCCTCACCAATGTTTACGTTGTTCTGGCTTTGTTGGTCTTTCAGCGTAGGCTCTTTTACCTGACCATGTTCTAGTTTTTCTGGCGTGGTCACATTTACAGCATAATTCCAGAGGGTTTGCCACATATCCTTGAATGGGAATGGGGATGATGCTGAAATGATGATCCTGGGACTCATTTTGTTGGTTTCTCCTTGGGAGGCACCTGCATTCCCTGGCCTGGGAGAGATGATAAAAGGTCTATCCTTCCCGTATTTAGATTTGGGGCTATCCGTCATGTGTACGTCCGACCCCTTCTTCCCCATGGTCTCCTCGAAGAATTCTATTTGTTTTTCATTCATTAATTGTTGTACCAATCTCTTGAACTCATCGCACTCTTGGATATCATGCCCTTCAGTCTGGTGGAATTCGCAATACACTCCAAATCCCTTTTGCCTTGTTATCATGCCTTTGTTGATCACACGGGCCATGCATAACTGTTGAAATACCCACCGTAAAGGAGATTTGATTTCTGACACATCATCCTTAATCCTTCTGGTAAAGTATTCTTCAATAACATTTACTCATCTGCTCCCATGATTAGGCAGCGGGTTATTGTCTACACTCGGTTCTTCAAACTTCAATATCCTAGAATCGATTAAATTCTGCACAAGTTTTTTGAAAGCAAGGCAGTTCTCAGTGGGATGTCCAGGGGTACCGCCGTGATAGTCGCAATGCGCGTTCGGATTATACCAAGAAAGGAAGGGCGGATTGACAGGAGTAACGATGTATGGACGGACCAGGTCTGCTTCATACAACTGGGAATAAAGTTCTGAGTACGAAACAGGTAGGGGAGTGAAAGTTCTTCTCTCTTTCTCTTTTCTGGGGATTCTCTCATCTCTTTGATTCGAGTGTTGTGTTTTTCCCACTGGTGCTTGTGGCTGTGAGACTGTGAAGTTCTTCGGGGCGGTATAAGTGCTGGTGGCGTTTACTTCATTTTTCTTGCTATACTTCTGAGACCCTTCCCCGCCATCAATTCTACCACTCTTAATTGCCAATTCAAGGGACTCTCAGTCCTAATTAAGTCAGCAAAGCACTGCATTGTGTTATTAATGAGGCGATCAAAGAGTGCCCCTTTCAGAGTATTAACAAATAACGGCGTAATTTCATGTTCCGGGATGGGTGGCTGAATTTGGGCGGCCACTTCCCGCCACCTTTGGGCGTATTGCCGCAGGCTTTCGTTGGACTTCTGCCCCATATTTTCCAACATAATTCTATTGGGGTCATATCTGTTACATGCTTGTATTTCTCTGTAAATGCTCTTGACAGATCCTTCCATGTCTTAACATTTTCCTTGCTCAACTGGGTGCACCACCGTAACGCCGCTCCAATTAGGCTGTCCTGGAAACAATGGATCAGTAGCTTTTCGTCCTTAAGGTAGGTCGCCATCTTTCGACATTACATTGTTATTTGTGCGGAAGGACACGTGGTTCCATCGTATTTGTCGAACTCTGGCATTTTAAATTTTGGCGGTAGGACAAGATCAGACACCAGACTTAAGTCGCTAGCGTCATTTCCTAATTCTTCATTAGATTGTAACATTTTAAAATTTTCCTCCATGAGGCGAAACCTCTCATCCCACTTTTTCTCTACCTCAGTCCTAATCCTTTCAACCATGTTCAGGTCCGGCACCTCTTCTTCATAGAGTGCTTCAGCATCGAGGGGTTGAGTTTTAGGTACCCCTATTTGAAAACTAGATGACATTCCTGCAGGGTCGATATACACCTTTCTAGCCAGATTCGGTGCAGCTGGTTGAACCTTGTAGTGAGTTGGGGTACCCTATGGCTCTTGAACGTTTTCTCCTTCCACTCTTTTTCCAAGACTCTTAGCCAACAATACGATTATGTCGGATACTATAGATGCTTACGACTGCGCAATCTGATCACTGAGGCTTCTTTGGGCCTCTTCAAGTCTTGTCTCGAGCTCTTTTTGCCCTTTTCTAGACTGATTATCCTGTCTTCCATGAGCTTGCTTTGTAACCGGGTAAGGTATGAGTGATGAATGATTGCGGGTTAACTACACACAACGCCACAATATTCATAATGTTAATATAGTTGCGAGAAATAAATGCATGTATAATGATGCGAATGTCATGATGCAAATGCAAGAATGTATGCAGATAAGGTACTGATTCCGCTGGTAATCACCCTTTTGAACTACTTCCACGGGAATTAAAGGGTCTAGATTACAACAGAGTTTGTATTACAAAATAAAGATCCCTA